>BFEA01000383.1:1092739-1113506 GCA_003427395.1 Chara braunii | reverse complement strand
CATACCTGGTGTATGCCGGCGGTCTGCATTGGTGATCGGTCTTCAACTTCAATGTGCTCTTGTTGCATGACCGTAGATAGACTAGGTAGGCTGAGTAGTTGGTGTGGCCAGAGAGCGAGGGCATTGACATTGGATACTATGTTGGTGTGGCTAGAGAGCGTCGGCATTGACATTTGAGTTCATTGTATTGCTCTTATTGGGATGTTATCTTGGTGCATTGTGCTCTCTGCTTGGTACATCACTATCTGGGCTACTTGGTGAATTTGCAATTTGGATTTCTGTCTATCGCTCTCGCGCATATTCCTTGCAGCATTTGGATTCGAACTTGGGTCTGTATTTCAACAGTTAATGGGTGTATCGACTGAGCTAGGCCCTCTGGTGGGCATTTCTTATTCTTTGCCAGCATTACGAGGAAATTTATTCTGGTTTGGATGGCACTCGTGGTCTGACCAATCATGTGCACACAAAATGAGGTGCCGGTTTGGACTGTAAGCGAGCTTTATCAAACAAGTTTCTTTTGTTTGTGTAGCTGTTTACTGGTGTCATTAGGAGTAATGACATTATATGTGGTAGAGCACATCATATCTGGTAATGTAGTCTGTGTGTTGGCTGGTGTTGGGTTCTGATTGTGCAGGGATGCAGTGGAGCTCCTTGGGAAGCAGCTGGACTTGTTTAGAAGAACAAGGGAGAGGATTGGAGAGCAGCTGCTGGAGACACTTCCCTCTGGCGAGAGGGATGAGCAAATCAGGCAGGCAATGGATGCTGCAGGCGATTTGCATGTGTCTTTGACCTCTGTGGATGCAGAATACAAGGTCTGTAAACCTCTCGATTTTCCTCTCAGTTTTCTCCGTGTGTAAACCCTGGGGGTGCCCTGTTTAAAAGGGAGGGATTCATTCTTGATATGATGTGTAAATTGTGAAATAAAATTTTAAAAAAGAAAAAAAAGATATAGGGAAATCCGGTGGTGGCGTCGGTCGGAAGAGCAGGGGGTGGCTTGTTTAATCTTGTGAAGTGGTGGTTGTTGAAAGTTCCTGTTATTGGTCGTTTTATCTTGGTCGAGGTTTCCTACAGGCTGCAGGATTTGTTAGCACAAACATAGTATTGGTGGGGCCTGGCCCTCTGTCTTCTGAAGTACTGTTAAGGAGTCTAGTACAACAACTGTTTGCAAATGGCCTCTAAGCACGGGTTCTTGAAGTCTCGGGGTTTAGTCACCAGTCCACCTTAGCCCTTGTGCCCTTATGTTGGATTTTCCCTGTCCCTCTTTTTCGAACCGTTGGAGGTCCAGGCTACTGGAGGCCACTAGCCGTTGTTGTCCTGTAGGCCGAACCTGACCATGGTCAGGTGTTAACTGCATGGCACTGGGGCCACACCTCTGCATGGTGGTTTAGGGCACCACTATTGGAAACTTAATTTATAACCTGTCTTTTGCCAGACCTTGGAGTCGCTGAACCTCAGGTGTCAGGGGCAAAAGACTGACTTGTTTCAGCTGTTGCGATTGTGATCCAATGGCGGAGGTCACTGACAACAATTTTTATTCGTCGGTTCCCTACACCTTGTGGGAGAGAGAGAGGGAGAGAGAGAGAGAGAGAGAGAGAGAGAGAGAGAGAGAGAGAGAGAGAGAGAGAGAGAGTTTTGGGGGGGAGGGGGAGGGGCACAGCATGTTTGTGAGATATTCTCATGCATCCCAGCAGTGCCCATGCGCACAGTCAAAATTTTATCATGCACACATCCACGGTCGAGACTTATTTCTCATGCACACCGGGCCGTAGACTTATTACTGCTGGGCATCCATGTCTGTGAGACTTTTCACTGGATCACCGAGGGATGCATTCCCTCCTCAACTTGCAGATGTCACATGTTTGCATTTCTCTTGTTGGGGATTAGATCCTTGGCTATTGCCAAGGGCTCTCATCTATTTCATTTCTTTCACAGGTTGAAGGCTCTCGCCGCACGGCGCATGAAGCGAAAAAGAAACGAGTGCATCTGCCCAGGAAAGGTGGCAAAATACACTCGTTGCTATTTATAGCAAACCGATGAACCTGGCCATTTTCTGCAGGAAGATGCAATCGTTTCGTTTTTCGTTTCGTGTCCCGTGCGGTGACGCCCGAAGTGTCGTGAGACATAACCCCAGAGTGCGAGGGAGAGCTCCCCTGACAGTACTTCCAGTTCTTAGAGGCACGTTTGGAGGTGCCACGCCCACATCATTGCCTCTTCATGTGGTGAGATCGTTTTAGGTGGAGTTACGTTGTGGGCCGGCTTCAGAAGCACAGCTTTGCAATGTTGATAATTCTCTTTCACAGGCTGTGAAGTGCTGCACCTGCCAAAATTGGCTTTTAAGAGGAAAGTCCCTTTCCTCTTTGCCGATGACTTTGAAATGGTTTCACCCAGCAGACCCGATATTTGCAGACACAGAGATTCGATTCCTAGACCTGTGCCCAAACACTGTACATTGACCCTGTGTGCTGAGGGAGATTTGATCCCTAGACCTACCCTGTACCTTGTTCATTGACCCTGTGTGCTGAGGGAGATTTGATCCCTAGACCTACCCTGTACCTTGTACATTGACCCTGTGTGCTGAGTGGGATTCGATCCCTAGACCTACCCTTTACCCTGTACATAGGCCCAGCGATCTGTGTAAGACTCGATCCCTAGGTCTGTAGATTAGGAGTTAGGTCTGTTACCGTTAGGCTTAGGAAGGTCTGTTCTAGAGGTCTCTATCTGAGTGTACTGAGGCCTAGAGTCTGTTTGTAAGTGTGTAGGCACTAGAAGGTCGTAGGTCCCTGTAGGCCAGTCCAGTCAGCAAGTACCAGGGGTAGGGGCTGCACGTGGGGAAGGTTCTGGACCACGCTGTGGGTTCCACACGTTTTGGCCAGAAGGCCAAACGTCTGGAAGCTTCCCTGGGTCACACGTTTTGGCCCAGGCCCACACGTTTTGAGGCAGGGCCCGGGCACCTCTGAAGAAGTATAAATAAAGAGGCAGCGTCCAGCCATTCATTCATTCACCTGTGAGCTATGTGGAAGTGCTGCCTTGGTATCTTGTGCGTGGACTGCAGGTGCCCGGAGAGGAAGTGGGCTGTGAAGAAGACAGGGGCCATAGCGACCAGCGAGAGAGAGATTGGCGGCCATAGTTAGGAGGAGGAAGACGACGGCGGCCATAGCCGCCCAGCTGTTGGTGTAGGCAGGGTGTATAGAGTGTATGTGTGTACAGCGTGGACATTCAGGGTTATCCTCGTACGTGCATGCATGTGAGAGTGAGGGAGAGTGAAGCCGGTGGTTGAGACAGTGTTTGGCTGCCATAGCCGCAGGTTTGTACAGTTGTTCTGGACAGAGTTCCAGAGCAAGTTCATTGTTGATTCTGAGTTGGAAGAGTTCGATTTTGCCATCAGTTCTCATGTATGCATGTTGTAAGCAAAGAGTCGAGTCTGATTGCAACTTAACTGTTCCTTGTTTATATTGGTGCTGGTCTGGGCCGGATCCTGTTACATAGCTGGACTCCAGGTGCTGAAGGCCTGTTGATGTTGAGAATTCTCCAGGCAGTGAAGTGCTGGACCAGCCAGAATTGGCTTGGAAGAGGAAAACCCCTTTGCTCTTTGACGACGACTTACCTGTTCCTTTATTATATTGGTGCTGCCCTGGGCTGGATCATGGCCACTGTCTTTCAGATCTCTAGTGCTCGTGCTTCCACCTTGGATGCATTATCAAAAAATAGATCTTCTTGAGGATCCTTTGCAGGGGGTGGGTCCTCGTCTCCCATTTTCGTGTGTGGTTTTGCCAGCTTGGCACCTGTACTCTTCCAAAAATACGTCCAATCTTACCTTCCATGGAGTGGTTACTAAAGTTACACCTGTCCTCTATATCCGGGATGCACCTTTATGGTCATTCGTGGCCATGCAGTGGGTATCTATACAACTTTTGTTGTTTGTGAAACGGTATTCACCAGTTCGAAGTAGCTGATGCAGATCCCAGGGCTCGATCCCTAGTTCCCCAACTTACCTGTGTACAGTACCTGTGTCAACTCGAAGAATTGACCCTGCGACCTGTAGAACCGCCAGTGGTAAGTAGGTCTGTCGTAGGACTATAGGTAGCCAGGATTCGATCTGTAGACCTGTAGATTAGAAGTCTAGCTGCAGTCCTTCTAGAAGGTCGGCAAGTGGTCAAGTGGTGCAGGCAAGTGGCCAAGTGGTGTGACTAAAGCAAGCCCACGTTGTAGACGAGGACAAGTGGCGAGGTCAAACAGCAGGACCCCAGTGCAACTGCACTGCGTCGTAGGGTCGTTGCCATGCAGTCAAGGGAGAGTCTAGAAAGTACCAGTCCGGTCCAGCAAGTACCACGGGGGGGACTGTGTGCACCATGGGCCAAGGATACAGGGCAGACCAACGCAGCGCAGAAGTATAAATCAAGAGRCTGCGTCCAGCCATTCATTCATTCCTGCGGATGCCATGCGGAAGCGCTGCCTCAGCAGCTWGTGCGAGGAGGTCTGCAGTGTGCCCGAAGACGAAGTGGGCAGAGAAGTGTAGTGTAGCGATAGGGTAGTGGCAGCTAGCGCTGCCATAGCCATAGCCTAGTGKGTGTGTGTTGTGTATGAACATTGARTGTYGCGTGTGGGACATCCAGGGKGATCTCGAGTGTGAACAGTGAGTTGTATGGGCGCACAGTCGCCATAGCCAGTTGGAAGAGAACTCATATCTGGTTACAATATCTTTGAGTACTGTGTGGGCGCATGTCGCCAGTTCGCTGTATCGCTGTTTGCAAGCATGATGAAGTGTGAATAAGTCGAGTATGATTGCATTTGATCCTATCTTGCCCAGGATTTTTGGTCGCTTCTTTCTGTGGTTCATAAATGACACTTATCATCCAGTGTGTGTGTGTGTGTGGGTACACACTTGTGTGTGCATTTGATGGACTTGTTTGTGTTGATATGTATGCGGGGATGTTGGTGCATCTGGCCTTTGTGTGGTTCTCTTTGAGTTTGAATTGGTGTTGATGTGTGTGCATCGGGATGGCTTAGGTGCTCCGGCGCTTGATGGGCGGTGTTGTGGCGATTATACTGAGGCCAGAAGAGGCGCATTGTGGGGTCCTGAGATGTTTAGCAAGGGAGCTGCTCGCATGTGCGCTCATGAAACCTGTCATGAAATTTGCCAGCCCCGGGTTAGTATTCTTCTCTCTTATTGCTTTTGCCTCCCATAGTGAATGAACATTTTATCGCACAGTGAGGTCAGAAGAGGCCCATTGTGTTTAGCAAGGGAGCTCTTACATGTGTACCAATAAAACCTCTCATGGGATTTGGCAGCCGTGCTACCTCGTTGTAGCACTTTTTTGTGAAGTGCTACAAGTACCCCTTTTAATGACACATGGTTATGTCCAAGAAGAGGAGTGCCTCCCTATCTCTCACCTATTATAGCAATTCTGCCGCAGCTTTTTGGGCCTTAATTCTGCAGTTCTACTCATATGTTCCCATTATCTCCAGGTATATGACGTTTCTGTTTCCCCTCTTGATTTCTGAGTCTTGACGGCTGATCTAAGCCTAGGGATATAATCCCTTGCTTGTTCTTGCAGGAATGGAATCAAAGGCTTCACTGTCAAACAACTTGATCGTGGTTAACATATAGCGGCCCTTTAGCAGGTAACACGACTGGCTACCTTGCTTACGGAGAACTGTCATGGATGTTCAAGCAACTGTGGAAGTGGATTTGTTGAAACAGATGGGTTACGGACCTACGGTTGCAGAAACTGTCTTCTGATAGGTCCTCTTCTGATGTACAGGTACATCAATGAAGTTATTTTGTTGTTGGTGCCATCGTTGGAGGAGAGAAGTGAGAGACATCGGCGTGCTTGTGCCTCAACCCCCGAGAGTAGTGCACAAGATAAGAAGCTACGTGGATCTCCCAAGCAAACCATAGTGATACCAGTTCAGCCAAGTGACGAAGCACCCGTACGGACACCAACTCCACGAGCAGCGGCTGAGGCAGCATCAGTGCCAACGCCAGGCTTAAGACCAGTCCCAACACCGGTGCCTTTCCCGCCTGTGCTGGCCTCATCATCTTTGGATGCACAATCTGAAAGCATGAGCTCTTCAGCATCTGTTGGCAGCAGTGGAAAGGATAGGAGGTGCAGCAGCAGAAACAAATCCCGGCCTGGTAGTGGATCAGGGGTGTATGATGGGTACAAGGGGCCTGCTGAACTGGATGGGAGGAAGATAGTGGTATGCTATCAGGAGAATGGCGTTGTGGAAGGAGCTGTATTGTCTTTGCCTCATCAGGGGAAAACTGCTATGTCGAAGAGGTCTGTGTCACCACCTATGAGAGACACTGGGGAAATGGAGCAAGCTCGTAAGGACCAAGTCAACAAAGGTCATCTTGGTGGGGTGAAACTGGATAAAGAGGAGACCAGGTGCAAATATGTGGACGGGCGGAGCAAGGCATTGGTCACAGAGCACTGGGATGGGCTGTGGACTGGTGTGGATGGTAAAGGCCGAAGGCAACAGAGTGCGCTGGTGAAAGGGGAGGAAAAAGAAAATGGGGGGGTAAAGACGGCCATGGCTGAGAGCAAGTCAGGGCAGGAGAGGAAATCGGAAGCAGAAGGCAGAAAGAGACCAAAGAGAGACACTGTGCAGAGAGAAAAGGAGGTGGTGGCTGGTCCAGAAAGGCCTGCTTCAGACGTGTTTGCCAAAGTGCAGAAAGGGGCAATAATGGCTAAAGAAAGACCCGGTTCGGATCAGTCTGTCAACGCAAGTGTGAAGTCAGATGTGGAGAAGGACGAGAGCATGGAGCTTTTATCGTTGAAAGGGAGGAGGCAGAATGAAGGGGTCAACATGGGGGAGGAGGAAGACGGGGAGAGGTATTTTGGAAGCTTCAGGCAACAACAGCGTGAAAACAAGTTCCGTAGACTGTTTGATGATGATAGAGTGGAAGAGATCAGAGGGATTGGATTCCTCGGGATGGAGGATAAGGGAATTGTCTGGAGGGTGGGACAGAGCTGCCAGAGCACCCTTGTAGCAAGATCAGATCCGAATCGATCCAGCTGTTCAGGGCAAAGGGGGGGAATGGGTAAAGCGGCCACGTTAGAAATGGCTCAGGATACTGAGAACTTTTCAGGTTCTCAACAGCGGCCAAGTACAATTCACGAGGTCAAAGGGTCGTCTTCTGCTTCTCAGCACCATCAAAGTGTGAGTTGTCTTCCAGGAATAGAGATGAAGCTGAGTGAAGAAGATGAGATGGATGCAGTGGACTTGGACGAAGTGGACTCCGTGTCCACGCTCAGGCGGCATGGCAAAGTGAACCTTGATCGGCCAATTCCCACTGCACAAGAGAAGAAAGAGGAGATAGAGGAAGTGCACTTGAAAGGAAATAGATGGGAGGATCAGCCTGTGGTAGGGAGAATGAATGAGCATCAGCGATCGTCAAGCGTGAATCTTAGAGTTGCCGGTGACAGGTTGACTCTTCTCAGACGTTCTGCGAGCGATATGGGATGTTCCTCGTCAACGTTTGACGCCACAATTAAGCTGCAAGCAAAGGTGAGTGAGCTGACGACAGGAAGAGCAGATGCAGCCATTTCTTTGTCCTACTGTTGCCAATCCATGATGAGCAGGCTTCATGATTGGTGCTGTGTGGTTTGTGTATTTGTATGTGTAGTAGATAAGGTATCTGATTTTAGCAGAGAGTTCTTTCTGCAACTTTGGGATTACGTATCTCACTAGTACATCTCTATGCAGAGCTCACTCAGGGAGAAAAACTGAGAGGTTTGTGTACTTGGTAGTAGACACCGTAAATGTTTGTATGGTGAAATCAGCCAAGTTCTGATCAAGTTCCACCTCACATACATCAATGAACATCCGTAAGAGAGCTCACACATGAGAAGGGAAAGATGAGACACAAATGACACATGAGAAAGTCGTCTCCAAAATTATCCTACCCCCTAAGCGGCATTGGCTGGGGGGGGGACAACGGTGGTCCGCTGCGCGCCGAAACCCGGCGTGATGGGGTGGATCAACGGGCAGGGCGCGTGCAGAGACGGCTTTCTACTGGTTTGTACACAGCGTGCCAGTTAATGTGCTGAGAGCAGCCATGAAACGGTTTCGCCTGTCCGCAGTAGCGAGCACAGATCCCAGGGCTCGATCCCTAGTTCCCACCTTACCTGTGTACAGTATCTGTGTTGACCCCGAGTGTTTGAACCCGTGACCTGTGTTTTGATGGTCGTTGTTTGTCGTGGGTCGGTGTAGGGGTAGGGGTTCGATTTGTAGACCTGTCGGATAGGAGCCCTAGTGAGTTCTAGAAGTTGTAGCTGTAGGTTTCCCGAAGGGTCAAGGTCGTAGCTGCTACAGTATCGAAAGGCCAAGTCTACGGCCTTCCGGAAGGTCTGAGTAGTGGCCTTTCGGAGTTCCTTATGTTTAGGTGAGGCAAGTGGGCAAGTGGTGAGGCAAGTGGTGTAGTCTACCCGTGCTGAGTCAGTAGTCCCAGTCCTAGGCAGTCCTGGTCCAGTCAAGCAAGTACCGCATGGGACTGTGTGCACTACGGGCATGGGGAAGGGCCAGACCAATGAGTTGCAGAAGTATAAATCAAGAGGCAGCCCCCAGTCATTCATTCATTCCTGCGGAAGCCATGCGGAAGCGCTGCCACAGTGACTTGTGCGAGGTGGTCTGCAGAGGAGCCTGAAGTCGAAGTGGGCTGAAGGGAGTTAGCGCAGCCATAGCTGCTGTAGTTAGTGTAGTGGGCGGCCATAGCTGCCGTAGTTAGTATAGGTGTGTATGCGTGAGTCTTGTAGAGTGTGTGCGTGGGGTATCCAGGGTGATCCTAGTTGAGTGTGCGTGTACAGCAGAGTGAGGCGCAGTGACGAACAGAGTGTTGTACAGGCGCTGTTGCGCCATAGCCATTTGAATCGAGGGTGTATCTGAGCTGTGTCCGTGGCTACCATATCTCTGAGCTTTGAGTGGGCGCATGTCACCAGTTTGCTGTATTGCCTGTTTACATGCATGCGAAGTGTGAATGATTGTGAGTCTGATTGCAGCCACGTGGGCGGTGTGCGATGAGCGTGGATCGACGGGAACATCTCACAAGGGGAACCGGCCGATATCTGGCGGCCGTTGTCTTGCGGCCGCATTCATTTTTTTGGTTTTCCAGATAGCTGGCGGCCGTCGTTTTGTGGCGGCCTTTTTTTTTTGGTTTTTCTGCCCGTCGTTTTGTGTGAAACGGTTTTCCACGAAGTGGTGTGACAGACACAGTCCCCGGGCCCGATCCCATGACCTCTCCCCTTCCCATGTACAATACCCTTGACCCCTGTGTGCTTAAACCCGCGACCTATCCCTGAAAGTCGTATGTTCGACTGCTGTACCAGCCCGGTCACATGGACTCGACCCGTGGGCTTCAGTTTTAGTAGTTGTAGGGTCAGTCTAGGTCATAGCTGCTACTATTCCGAAAGGTCAAGTCCTGTCTGGCCTAGGACCTTCCAGAAGTATCCGAAGTGTCCCTTCGTAGGGTCGAAGGGTCAATCCGTGGGTGAGTCAGCAAAGGGGAGTCCTAGTCTAGTCAGCAAAGGTCAGTCGTAGTCCTATCCTAGTCCAGTCAGGGGTACCCAGTCTCAGTGCTCACCTAGTACAGTCAGCAAGTACCAAGTGGGACTGTGCACATGCTGGGCCCGGGTCAAGGGCCAGACCACCAACGAAAAGAGTATAAATAAAGAGGCAGCGTCAAGACATGCATTCATTCTGCCTGTGAGCCATGCGGAAGCGCTGTGTGAGCGACTTGTGCATCGAGGTCTGCAGGTGTCCGAGGGAGGAGAGGGCTAAGAGGAGGAAGAAGCGGCCATAGCTGCTAGCTAGCATAGGAGGAGGATGACAGCCATAGCTGCCACGTAGGATAGAATAGGAGGTTTGTTTAGTATGTGTGTGTGGGACATTCAGGGTGATCCTAAATTGTGTCGGTGCATGTGCGTGTGAACAAGTTGCTGTTGGGTACAGATGATCGGGAGGGAATTTTTGTCAGAGGCTGGGCGCCATAGCCATTCAAGACAAGTTTGAATCTGATCTGTGTTTCTGGCCACATTCGTATCTCTGAGTTTTGTGAGGGCGCACTGCGCCAGTTCGTGTTTGTCATCTGTTTGCATGCATGTTGTAAACGAGTTGCGACAAGTCTGATTTCACCGGTATCGGATCTGGTGCCTGTTGTCCCGTCGCTATCGTCGTCATTGTCATCGTCGCCATAGCCAATCGTTGTCGGGGTAGATCGCCGCTGCGGTCCACTGCTACTTGCATGCCGTCGTTCGCTGCATGCTGCTGTTAATTGCCCGCACCCGCGCACCCACTGTCACACGCGCACAACACTCTGCTGTTCCTCGCGTGCCGCCTGTCATCCCCTCGCACCCATTGTCCTATGCGTACGCTCACTGCCACCGCGCGAGCCTGCAGCTAATCGCGCGCGCCCGTGTGTTCGCTGCCATCCGTGCGCGCCTGCGCGCCGCTGTTGTTCATCGCGTGTCCATAGTCACCCGCGCGCCGTACGGCCAACCCGCCATTGTAGAAGAGGAAGACCGCCATCGCCTCAAGGAGGTACTTGATGAAGAAGATTAAGGCCGCTCGTTGAAGATCACAAGAAGACGACGACAAGAGAGAGAGAGAGAGAGAGAGAGAGAGAGAGAGAGAGAGAGAGAGAGAGAGAGAGAGAGAGAGAGAGAGAGAGAGAGAGAGAGAGGAAAGTTGTGGAGTTGGAGGCGTAAGTAGGGAAGGCAAGGCGGCCATAGCTGCCGCCTAGCTCGGAGTGGAGTGCGGGCAGAAGTGACCACGAAGAAGACGAGAGTGAGACGGAAGGAGGAAGGAGAGACAGATTGAGAGAGAGAGGAAGCCATAGCCAAGGTTGGTGAGGAAGAAGACGGGAGAAAGAAGAGGGTTGACGAAGAAGACGGTCGGCGGCCATAGCTAGGAGGTCAAGGCGTTGACCGCGAAGGTTGACCAAAGGTGTTGATCGGTGTTGGCCAATTCTCTTGACCAACACCGTTGACCAAAACCATTGACCAAGACCATTGACCAAGTTGTTGACCAAGCTGGAGCGCGGTATAATCTCTCCAAGCCTTGGCCCATCCCCTTACCCTATGGATGTGCACATAACCTTGGTACTTGCGTAAGCGTCTGTCTGTCTTCTCTTTTTGCATTCAATCACTTCTAGGTGACCAAACCTGCACGGGACTTAGTAAGGCTAGAACTACGTCTGCCGATTGACAACCTGGGGACAAGACCCCCAAGGACCGGTACAGACCGACAGGTTGCTGAGTGTGGCGTGGTAGGCCCAAACTCTGAGCTGTAGGCTGCGCATCCGGCTGTCTAAGTCTTGAGAGGGTTCTGCTGATCACGTCGTCCTGTTTGCGATATTAAATAATTCCCGAGGAGTTTGGGGGATCTTGTTTAATGCCTCCTGATCAGCAGTAGAGTCCTGTAGTGACAGCCTTAGAGTAGTTTAAGTTAGAGTCTGTGTTGGACAAGTCTACGTGGTGAGGACTGGTATTGTCTGTTGGTTGTGCATCTTTCACCATGGATGACTATCCCATGTACGCCTTGCTCACGGGCTTCTTCCTGTGGGGAGCCCTTTGCCATCTCTTCTTCCCTCTGGGGTTCTGGCGCACTGTTAGTTTAGCCACTACTACCAAGTCCGGGCGACTTTCACCATGGATGACTACCCCGTACATCGCAGAGCAGGAGGAGAGAGCCGCCGCCATATTGCGCAAACAGGAGAAGAAGGAGAAGAAGGCATTGCAGAAGGAGGCCAAGAAAGTGGCCCTGTTGGAGGAGCAGGCAGCGAAGAAGAGGGAATTGGAGGAGATGAAACGGCTGCTAAAGAACAAGAGGAGAAGCTAGCAGCACTCGACAAAGAAGAAGAAGAAGTAAGAAAAAGAAGAAGAAGAAGAAGTGTCAGAGGCCCCGTTAAAGAGGATCACAAGAGGGGTCACAGAGGAAAAGGGGGAGTCTAGCCGTGCCTCAGCTGAGAGAGAGGAAGTGGGGAAAATGATTGGAGAGTGGGCAGTCCAACTGGAAATAGGAGAAGAGCAGGAGGCGAGGTTGTTAGTTCCCCAAGCGGAGAAGGAGGCGGTACAGAGGGCGTTGGAAGCGGAGGAAAGCCCCTTGCAGAAAAAGGCGCTAGAACAAGAAAAGATGCTGGAGTGGAAACTATGCCTTGCAAGGGAAAAGACCAATAGATTGCAAGCGGCAGAGAAAGCAGAAAGGGAATTGTGAGTTGGAGAGGAGAGTCTGCGTAAGCTGCCTGAAGGGGCAGACATTAACCAAAAGTTAGATGCACTAACCCAGGCCGACAAGATAAGGTCAAGCACATTAAGGGGCATGATCTTGCCATTGAATCCATGCGTCTAGGCTGTAAGGACTTTGTGCAGGATATGATGCTGCGCATAAGCATGGAACTGCACACGGCAATAGAAGGGACACAAAAGTTTTGCACTGGCACCAAAGAAGGTGTCAAGATCGCTGCCCCCCAAAGAGGAAGATTTGCGACCACGTCGTGACCGTGTTAAGGTCAGATTCCCTGATCCCTTTAGTGAGAAGAAAGGTGAAGACTTCGATAATTGGGAGGCCAACGTTAAGTCTTACTTGCATCTGCAAGACGTCCCGCAGGAGGACCATGTCCTTATAGCTTTCCAGGCATTGAAAGAGGAAGCTACTAGCTTTGCTAGATCGCTCAAGTGCGCCGCTCGCTGTGAGAATGATATGGCTGCTTATTCTGCGATGACTCACTTGAGTGATTTTCTCGCCGCCCTTAGGGAGAGATTTGCAGACGTCACCAGAGGACTTAAGGAGTCTGATAAACTCCAAACCATCCATATGCGGCAGAGGAGGAGCGCTCTGATACTCTGAAAGCCGCCATGGATGAATTGGTTGTTGTGCCTGACCATGGGGTTACAAAGACACAACTAGTCCAACTATTCTAGCGCGGAATGCCCGAGCAACTGCAAGGGCACTTCTTCAAGAAGAAGCAACAACCCCAGATGACTTAGGACATTGTTGCTTTTGTTGCCCATTCCATGCCAGTTTCCACTTTCTGGCACAAGGACCTCACAAGGGGAAAAAGTGGAAAGGTCGCACCATCTCTGGCCAAGTCAAGGCCAAGGATCATCTCATGCTGATAATGGAGGAAGGTGGTGCAAAGGAGGTCCCTTACAGTGGTATAGAATGGGGCCTCAATGACACAAACAATAGGACAGGGAAGGGGAGTACCTATGCTGGAGGGAGGCCACAGGGAGGAGGAAGAAGCCAAACCCAAGGTGGTTAGGCCTCTGGTGGTCGAGGACAGGGCAGCCAGGGGGTTGGCGGCAGTGGAAACCGCCCAAGTGGGAGCTAGGAGTCAAGGTTCCCCGCCAAACCGTCTGCGTTCCGATCGGTCACCTCCCAGGAGGGGTGGTTGGCACCCTGGTCGGCTATGTAACACCAGCGGCCGCAGTCCGTGGTCATGACCGCGGGAACCACGGAATGTCGCGGCCCACAGCGGCCGAGGGGAGAGGGGGTTGGGGGCTGGGGTTGCGGATTGGGGTTCTGGAACCCCGACCCCACCCTCTTGGAAAAGAAAAAGTTAAAAAAAATAATTTTCGGGGGGGTTGTTTTTTGTGTGTGGAAAAAAAATAAACAAAAAATAGAAAAAATAAAGAAATATTGATTGATTGATTGATTGGTTGGTTGATTGATTGGTTGGTTGGTTGATTGATTGATTGGTTGGTTGGTTGGTTGATTGATTGATTGATTGATTGATTGATTCGTTGGTTGGTTGATTGATTGATTGATTGATTGATTGGTTGGTTGGTTGGTTGGTTGGTTGGTTGGTTGGTTGGTTGGTTGGTTGATTGATTGATTGATTGATTGATTGATTGATTGGTGGGGGAGGTCCTCCAACCCTCCCCTCGGCACACACACACACACACACACACACACACAATCAATCAATCAATCAAATCGATTGATTGATTGATTGATTGATTGGGATTGGTTCGTTGATTGATTGATTGATTGATTGATTGTGTGTGTGTGTGTGTGTGGGCCAGTGTTTCGCCACCGGCCCAATAAACCAAAAATATGAAAAAAGAAATCATCTCCGCGTGTTTTTTTTTTTGTTTTTTTTTTTGTTTTTTATTTTTTTCCTTTCTATTAAATGTCAAAAAAAAATATTAAAAATCATAGGCGTGTAGAGCTTTTTTTTATCTACACACCCATATATATATATATATATGAAACTCCGACGAAACAGTTTGTCACAGCCCCTCGTTTGTTGTCCTCTTCTCCCTCTCTGCCTACGGTTTACCGGGCAGTTCTATTTGACGATATATATGCCCGGTAAACCGTAGGCAGAGAGGGAGAAGAGGACAACAAACGAGGGGCTGTGACAAACTGTTTCGTCGGAGTTTCACCGACTCATCAGGAGGCTGAACCCTCAACAGTCTGCAGAATCCCCTCACTGATTACACTGTAAATGATAATCTACCTCAACCAAAATCAAAGTAGACTATCACTCACCCACACCAGATGGAAAACTCTACAGACTGTCGGTTATATTTTGGCCTATTTTTTTGCCCCGAAAAAATTATCGGGGTTTCATGCCCGCACTCGGTCGCGGGCGGTCGACCGCCGTGGTCAGGATTCCGACCGCGGGCGGTAAAATGGCCTGCGGTCGTGACCGCGGGTGATGCATAGCTGGTCGGCCTGAGGGCCAGCCCTGGGAAACTCTGGGCATCGAAAAGAATGTTTGGTAGGACAGGATAGACAAGTAGCAATGCGTGTTTTGCGGTGACCCCTTGCACATTATCAAATTATGTCCGAGCTACAAAGGTAGTTAGGCCTCTGGTGGTCGAGGATAGGGCGGCCAGGGGGTTGGCAGCAGTGGAAACCACCAAGTGGGAGGTAGGGGTCAAGGTCGCCCGCCAAACCGTCTGCGTTCGGATCGGTCACCTCCCAGGAGGGGTGGTTGGCACCCTGGTCGGCCTGAGGGCCAGCCCTGGGAAACTCTAGGCATCGAAAAGCATGTTTGGCAGGACAGGATAGACAAGTATCAATGCGTGTTTTGCGGTGACCCCTTGCACATTATTAAATTATGTCTGAGCTACAAAGGTGCCTAGAATGGTGCTTATGGAGCAGCAAAAGGCAGCCAGTGGTAGGAGTAGCAACTACCCTTACCCCTAGACTGCGTGGAGATGAGTGCGTGCGCCATACAAAAACTCCCACTCTGGCTATGTCTGTGGCAGAGGTTGCTGGCCGGCGTCTAGTCAGTTGTCCAGAGACTGCTTGTGTTGGAGTGTGGATTGAGGATTACGTTGAGGGAGTCCAGGCATATTTTCGCCTAGAAGCAGATGGGAAGGTGGAGAAAGTTCTCCATTCCTCGACTCTCCTTGTTGAAGATGATCTCCCATTCGATATGGTTTTGGGAGTAGACTAGGGAGACGCAGCAAAAGCCCCATTGCACTTGAGAGAGCACAAGTGTAGGCTTACTAGTCCTACAGGTGGTCTCAAGTCGAACCTCCTATTTCATGTATCAGGGGCAAATAATTCCTTGGCACATTGCTGCCTCAGCGCTCCGGCCTTCGCTCGACTTATCGGAAAGGAATAGTTGGAGTTGATCTTCGTAGCCTATGTCAGGCCAGTCACTGAGTCTAAAGAAGAGAAACCGGTCCATCCCATTATTGCCAAGTTGGAGGAGTACGCAGATCTATCTGCAACCCCTTCTAGTGTAGTACCGCGTCCAATACAACATCGCATTGAGATAGAACCTAGTAGTAGAACTCCCAAAGGAGCGGTCTATAGAACTAGAAGAGTTGTGCGAGAAATTAGATGAGCTCCTTGAGAAGGGTTGGTTTAGGCCCAAATCGTCATCGTTTGGAGCACCTGTTTTGTTTGTTCCCAAGAAGGAGGGGGAGTTGAGAATGTGCATAGACTACAAGAGTCTGAACTCCATCATAGTTAAGAATGCACAACCAGTGCCCCGTATTGATGATCTGTTAGACCGGGTGCAGGGCTGCAAATACTTCACGAAGATAGATCTAAAGTTGGGGTACCACCGGATTGAAGTACACTACGACGATCAATATAAAACGACGTTTAGGACTAGGTATAGGCATTACGAGTTCATAGTGATGCCTTTTGCATTGGCTAATGCACCAACTACTTTTCAGCGTTGTATGAACGATTTGTTCAGACCGTGCCCAGATAGGTTCATAGTAGTATAATTAGAGGATATTGTAGTCTTTAGCAAGACCCTCCTGGAGCATGAGGGTCATCAGAGGCAGATCTTGGAGAAGTTGGTCGAAACGAAGAACTGCAAGTGGGCCAAGACCGAAATCTTGTATTTTGGTCGCGTAGTAGATGAAGACGGTGTCGAGCGCATTGGCTCCCGCCTTTTTGCAAAGCGTGGGAGCCCTCCCGGCCATGTCACGCAGAAGTTTAAATAAAAACCTGAGACAACTTGGGAACGATGCAAAATAATTCCGCGAGCCGCCAAAACGGGTGTCCGGTCGCGTCGTTCCTTCGCCGCTCTAGCCGGGTGCGCCAGCGGTACATCCCGTGGTCCCCTATGACATGGTAGGTTCCCGCGGGGCATATCTTGCTTTCCCTAAGGGGCTGTCACCACCCTTAGGGCGTATCCCTACCAAGCTACTGACCCACGTGCGAAAGTTTTTAAATGCAATTGCAGAGGTAGGTCAGTCAAGGGCGTTGGCTCGTTCGCTGTAGTATAGGTACACGTGGTTAAAACACTTATTGAACCTGAACGTCGTTCGTTCCTAGGGTGCTGATCTTCTAGGTCCGGAGCGTACGTCGGTCGACTAGGAAGGTCTCAACCAAGCGTGAAACCGCAATTCAATCCTAGTCCATTAGACACCGTCAAAAGAAAATTAAAACATCCAAATATAATTATTTCCAAAGAAATCGACCGTAATCGACGAAAAAATATTCCGCGATAAAATGATAACTAAAATAATTTAAATCATCATACAGTATTATATGATAACACGAGATCGAAATACAATCCGACCATCTCAGGTCGAACAACACAAAATAATCAAACAATCGCCAACCAGGAGTTGGCTACTGACAATAATATAGATGCAGCTGACAAGGTAGTCGACTGCCTTAGTTTTGACTTGATGAGACGCGTTGCCAAAGTCATTCATTCCAGCCTACCGCCAAATCTAAGATTAGGCATGCACACCTGCCTCCACACATTTCTAGTCTTCTTGGATGAAAGACTGTTTTGCGAATGATTCTTGTTCAGGGGCATTACTTGAAGTGTTGCATGCCCCTCTCTCTAGGAAGTGGTCTAGGGTACTCCTCGTCCGAGCACAAGACTCAGATCTCAGAAGTCGGGCCGGCTCCACCGAATCGGCTACCCTCCTGTAGAACGGTCCACTCTGGGTCGATCACAGGGGCGGCTCCTAAAGCAACGAACCCCCGCCCCAGATGTTTCCTAGAGGAAGAGAATGTGTCCACGGTAAGTAGCTTCCAATTATTCTCATTCCTCCTAAGTTCAGGGTAACTTAGACGAAAAATCAGAGGAGATAGAAAATGAGAATCATTTGGACAGGTATAGGCAGATAAGGTCGTTCGGGATTGAAAAGGCCATTCCTCGGGAAAAAAACTAAGTCCTTTTGACCTTATCTGCTTTATTTCAATCGAGTTCATTTCACGATAGGCACTGAAATAATAAGTCATTTTAACAAGCAAGCAGGCGAAAGGTAGAAAGAGGGCAATCCTTTTCTTCATCTCAAATAGGCATAATCAACCTCCTTTGTAAGCATCTCTTTTTACCTACCTGCACTCAAAGCAAACAAACAAGTTCAAAGGAAACCAATTCAACCCCATACCCAGAGCAGACCTCGTCATTCACATGCAAACACACATTTCCTTTGCCTTTTCAATGAACAGGGTCAAGCAAGTGTGGGCGCACACAAGTGTGAAGGAAAGTTTGAATCATTCAACTGACCTTGAGTGAAATTTGAATCGGCTCACTCATGAAAATTGAGTAATACTCCAATCGAAAGAAAATGATCACTGCTGGATATGAAAATATGCGCAGCTCACATGAAACTGTGTGGCTCACAACTCCCCCGGTTGTGGCCTTCCTACTGACCGACGGTCAGCCTGTTCTCCTAGTGTCCGAATGAGCCACAGTCGGCCCATTGAGAGGACTCAAGTGAGATAACCCTCAAAGAGGGTGCTCCCATGATCCAATCCCACGTCGCCTCAAATCACCCTATCCGCTCACAATAGTCGCACCAATATGCCGGTCCCGATCTCAAAATCAGTCTCATCTAGTCCCAAAATGGTCCCAATGCAGTCCCACACCATTGCCTGCACTACCAGATGTTCCGGAACTCAAAGCCGCTCGCACTGCGTGCCGTAAAAAAAAAAAGGTGGTCCTGGCTCAAAAACTGCATGTGCTGCGAGCCCCAAGAAAAATGAAGGTGCCCTTCCGGTGCAAACCCCAAGTGCTACAACTACAATAGCCACTGCCGCGAGCACTCACTTCACGCCCTCTTCATGCCGTCGGTCCACGCGCCAGTGCCGCACAAACCCAATCGTGCATTAGTGCCAGCCCAACCTCCATGCCACATTGGAATCCACCATAACCGCCGCGCACCACAAAAAATTAACGGCGGCTCTCCAACACAAATGCCGTAACCACCAATGCCGCATGGCCAAAATGTTACCGCCGTTGCCACGAAACACTGTTGTAAAAGAACTCCGCCGCACAAATCCAGCAGTATCGTCCCCACCAGATACACTGTCGTCGTGCCCCCGAACGGGCAGCACTTCCCCACACTCGCATAGAAAACACAGCGCCGATGCGTCCGCACTTTGGCAGCATAACCCTACTCAAAGGGAAGTTCAGCCTGTCGCACCGCCGCAACCAGCCTAGGACAGAGCCTTGGTTCCACCAAGTGGTCCCAGGGGTAATCCCACAGGCGCAGCACCAGCCTAACACTGAGGCAGAATGCCCTCAGTATCGACTATGGTTGCCTCCCTTCTCCTCTTCCAACTCTCTGCAGACCTCCACTCCACCAGCACCATCTCCTCTCCAGCGACATGCAGCAGCCAGCCAACATTCACCCAAGTGAATGTCCCAGCAGCACTACCACAAGTGTGAGGCTGCTGGGTGGAGTGCTGGCTTTTACAGCCAGCTGAAGGCATGTGGGCAGCTGCTTTGCCCACAGCCAGGCAAAAATTTGTGGGTGCTCCTGGCCCTCGATCTAAATCGATGGCCAGGAGCTCAGTGCCTTGGTTCTGCCCCAGAAGAACCAAGGTCTTCAATCCCCATAAGTACCTGGCTGTTTTCCTAGGCGAGGTGCTCCTGGAAATGGCTGTACCCAGCCATTTTACTGCTGCCTGTTCAAAACGAACAGGCGCAGTCCCATCAGCCCCTGGAAGCTTCTGGGGCTGCACCTGTTCCGCGGCCGCGGCCATATACGTGGCGGTTACTTTTTTTTTCCTTCTTTTTTTTTCCTTCTTTTTTTTTCCTTCTTTTTTTTTCTTTCTTTCTTTTCTTTTTTTTACCCCCTCATTTTCTTGTGCAGGGGCAACTCGCCATTCAAACTGAACGGTCGCCCCTTCAAATCCTTTCACAGAGTCGAACTAGAGTCAAGCTCAAAGGGGTCTTCTTTCTTTTACCCTCGTCACAACACGTGCCCGAACCCAGGGCCAAAAAGTCTTGATGCCTGTTCCCCTCTCTCTCTCTCAACGGTCGCGATTGGAGCCAGCGACAAGCAAGCTGTTGGGCTCCCCTACGAGAGAGAGGCGACTGGAGGCTTAAACGGCGTCGCAAAAATGTTCGTTCAACTACCAGGACGATTCGCCCGTCCATTGCAAACTGGAAACCACCCCAAGCGCATGCAGAGAGTCCCTCGAATGTAGCCGCCTAAGGGGGCAGATTCATTCGATTTTGCCCATCCTGTGGATGGGCTGTCGAGGCTCAGCCTCCTGATGAGTCGGTGGAAGTTCGATGAAACAGTCTGGCTCAGTCATACTTTTTTTTTTTTTTTTTTTTTTTTTTTCCCTTTTCGTTTCACCACGTTCATCCAAAACGAACGGGTGCTTCAATCGAATCGTCAAGCACCAAAAGGAAAAATTTTAAACAAAATTTAAAAGAAAAATCTAAAAAGGAATTTAAAACAAAATCTAGAAAAAATTAAAAAAAGAAACGAGGGAAAAAAAAAATTCTAAAAGAACTGACCTTAGAAAAAAACGGTTGCCCGTCCACGACGGGCGCCTGTTACAACTCTGGGGACTTATAGTCCCCAGTCTAGAAAAAATAAAAAAAAGAAAAGAGGGAAAAAAAATTCTAAAAGAACTTACCTTAGAAAAAAACAGTTGCCCGTCCACGACGGGCGCATGTTTCAACTTTGGGGACTTATAGTCCCCAGTCACTCCCAAGAGCGCCACATGGCGCTTCGTCTTTAGTCTAGTTAGTAGTTTTATATATATATATGATGCTTGATCTCAAACGTAACTCCTCTTCTCTTCGTGACCATGCTCCTCGCACTGTTGATTTCACAACTATGTATACCAATCTTCCTCATGATCGTATTTGTCATAATGTTTCAAAAGCGGKCRAGGAAGCCTATACATATGCCTTACAACAGCACACACAGGGGCGCACACATCCTCCTACCCTTAACATGATTGTTAAAGGGCCCCGTCAAGGGGAGTGGACGGCTGATACCGGACCAAACACCTTGACCGTTTCCCAAATTCTTGAACATCTCCATTTCATTGTCACAAACACTTATCTTTATGCAGCGGATGG
>BFEA01000383.1:1050928-1081549 GCA_003427395.1 Chara braunii | reverse complement strand
CTCCCAGTTCCCTGCCTCCAGAACCTCGCCTAGGTTCCGGCAAAGCTCCCGCAATCGGTGGGTTGACTCCCCACAGAGTCTTGCTGCGGTCCTACAAGTTGCAATCCCGCCTGCCGCCTTCCTCTCGTAACTAGACTAGACTTAGAGTAAGAAAGGCAGAAAAAAGGGGGGTTCAGACTCTCGAGATACAAGAGGGAGACTGACTCAACTCCTAGGAGAGGGCCTTGATACCTTCACTCGCCTGAGGGTCCCACAATGGCAACCAATGTAACAGCTTGGTCAACTTCTGACGTCGAACTGCCGAAATCAATCCCCTGACGATCTCCCAAACCGCAGCACTAACCCCCTACTTGTCCAGTCTGATCACCTCCTCGAACCTCATCACCTCTCCTCAACCCAACTGCAGCTGCACAACAGCCTGTAACAGTCCTTAGATGCAGCAACAATACTCAGCGGTGGTCACAGCAACAGTAGTAGTCGCCAACAGCAGCAGTCCGCTGTAGTCTGTGCACGGCCAATAGCAATAGCAGTTGTGCACAGTCAAAAAACAGCGACAACTGTTCTTGCCCAACCACCGAACACAAAAGTAGCACACAGCGGCGGTCAGCAGCAACAGTAGCAGCGGTAGTCCGTGCCCAGATGCAGCAGACAACAGTAGTCCGTGCTTAGTCCGCAGTCGTATGCAACAACCAATCAGCAGGCGTCAGTAGCAGCCTGCGCGCAGTACGCCGCCGCAGTTTGTGCCCAGTCAACAGCAACTCCCAACAGTAGTCTGCGCACAATCAGGAATAGCAACAGCCGCTCATCCACAGTTAACAGCAAAGTGCAGTAGTACGTAGTAGTCAACCGCAACATGCAGCAGCTGCTTTGTCTCTCACCAACTGCTCATCCTTACATACTGACAACGCAGTCCGCAGTCGCCACAGGCCTATGGCCTAGATGGCACAATCACAAATGCTGCAGCACTTCGCGGCAGCCGGCCCCAAAAGCAACCAGCTGAGGCTGCCAGCAACAGTAGTCCTCAGCGACAGTTTTTCATCAACTCGTGAAGGTGCATTCCAACCTTCAGCCTTACTCTACTTTCTCCACAGCTCGGTCTCAGGTAAGTGCTTGCTTCCCGCTTCCCGTTCTCGATCTCTCCTACCCAATACTTCGATCAGGACTAGCCCTACTCAGCCAGCATGCCATCCGCAGGCTGCAGACCATTCGCCCACAAAACCCGTGAGCATCCGTAGCTCGAGTTTCGGTTCCTGAGTATGGCCACTTCCTGCCACCAGTCGAGGCAGGTCTCCCTCAGTTCCACTGCCTCTTCCCGCTGTACTCCTTCCCTCTTCATGTGCTTCCTCCTTACTTCATTATTTCAGTGAAGCAAGCAACTCGCATCTCGCTGGCAAGCTTGTCGTCTCGTGGCCCATCTCTAGCTCCTCCGCCCTGCAGCAAATCAGCGCACCAACTAGCTACCATATCCGCAGTCCCCTGCGGCCGGCCTGCCGTTGTTCCACTCAGCAGCAAACAGCGCTATCGGTCAAAAGGCGGGCCTGCGGTCAGCTGTCTTCCTTCCACTACCTCTTCGATTGACAAGACGAGCAGCGCCCCCCCCCTCCTCCGCAGATAATTCTCCGAGCCTCATGGCAGAGATACACGCTACCCTTCAACTTTATGTACAAAGAGGCGGAGGGGTGTTACTTCCACCGATTAAGTGATCCGAGCTAGATAAATCTTCCGCAAGGATATAGAGTTATATCCGATTGTTCAACCATACGTGAGACGAGCACGTCGACCACCTGCTAATGTCTTTGTCCCCGCTAACTCTTCTGCTACACCGTACGCCAGCCAATAGGTAAGTCTCCAATCCCAAGAACCCCTCTCTGACTTCTATTATGACAACAGTTTTTAAGCAAAACAGCAACAACCCTTGTCTGCAGGCTAGCATGTAACCGCGGGCAGCGACATCACCGTATCAGCGGCTTCCTTCAACCAGTCACAACCGCCTTAATCGATACAATTGAAAATGCAGTACAGACGCAATCCTTGTGCGAATGGCAAACCTAGTAGGTTCGAACTAATCCATTGTGACGAAGCACCCGTCGATGTCCGCAGCAACTCTCAGGGCACATGCTGCCGACCATGCCGTTGACCGTCAGAACTAGGTACGTGTTGTCTCCTGTGCCCTTTTCTCCATGTTGCCCCACGACTGGTTGCCATTGATCGCTCGCTGTCTCCTGCCGCTCATCCGCCTTTAATCTCAAGTACGTGCCTCGCTTCCCTCTTCCTTGTCTCGTCCTTCCTCATTGTATCCCACCCCCCCCTTCCTTTCTCTATCACTGATATGATGTCGCGTTCTTTCTACCACGCATCAGGAGCACGAACGAGTGGGGAAGGGATCTATTAATCAAACATCGTCAGGTGCACTCCCTCGATGGCTACGACCATTATGAGGGACAAGACTAGGTTCGAAGCGACGAGCTGCGTCCGGCAGTGGCGATTCCAACGGTGATCAGCATAGGACCAGCACTGAGTTTGGCATCGTAGCCATCCTGCGTCGCCAGTTTGCCAGGTAGGTCGTCTCTCTCTCTCTCTCTCTCTCTCTCTCTCTCTCTCTCTCTCTCTCTCTCTCTCTCTCTCTCTCTCTCTCTGTGTGTGTGTGTGTGTAGGCATAGCGCAGCTAGCCCCACGCTACTTCCCTCGATAGGACGAACAAAATCTCTAGAAAAGGTAAAGGTCATGTCTTGTGTACCTCGAATTTACGATGGCGGGAGCGAAACGGTTTCACCCAGTTTGACCCACGAGTGTTGTCATCGGGATTCGATCCCTAAACCTACACCTAAACCCTAAACATTGACCCCGTGTTCTGAGTCAGATTTGAACCTGTGACCTGTCCCTAAACCCGTAGGTTAGTAGGTTTGTTCGTTAGCTGATAGGACTTGATCCACAAATCTTCGTGTTAGCAGGTTAGTATGTTACGGTGAGTTAGGGCCCTTCTGGAAACCTCTACCTGTCTCTTTGTAGGCCTAAGGGTTGATCCAGTCTGTAGGTAGTGCTGGTAGGGTCTAGAAGATCATAGGTCTGTGTAACCCTATCCAGTCAGCAAGTACCAGGTCGGGCCACAGGCTCCACGCGTTTTGTCCCAGCAGGCCGACGCGTCCTGGAGGCTTTCAGGGCTCACACGGTTTGGGGGACCAGGCCCTCCTGCAGTTTGGGGCCCAGGCCCACGCGGTTTGGGGCCCAGGCCCACGTGGTTTGAGGCAGGGTCAGGCCACCTGTGGAACGGTATAAATAAAGAGGCAGCGTCCAGTCATTCATTCATTCGCCTATGAGCTGATGTGGAAGCGATGCCTACGCAACTTGTGTTGAAAGTCTGCAGGTGCCCGCGACGAAGTGGGTTGAGAACGGTGACGACAACCATAGTTGCAAGGAGGTTGACGAAGACGGTCATAGCCGAGCAGGAGGTACACCGGCATAGACAAAAGACAAGGCTCTTCTTCTTCATCCAACAATCTCTTCCTTATCTCCCCCTTCTCTTATTCATACAAGAAGTAATAATACAATGTTGAATAGCTGATCCAAAATCAATGTCCGAGTTCCTCTTCTAGTGCAGGTATCACTTGAGGTCCATCATAGCCATGGCCACCTCCCCCACTCTTCACTCTCATAGGCCGAGGCTATGGCGGACTACTAGGCCTTGCCCAAATGCCGAAAGGGCAACCCAAAGAAGCTATGGCTGCTCTAGCTCAGGCCGTCGTGCCCAACCCTGCCTTGAAGCTTCTTGGTGTGGCTCTCCCCAATTGGGGACTCCCTGCTGCAGCGCCCACCAGGGTGATGAAGATGGTTGCCACCATAGCCAGGTAAGTACCCCTGGCGCTCCTCCCCCTTCCTTCCTTCTTCCTCCCTCGTATCCTTCTCCTTCCTCCCCAGCAGCGCTGCTCCAGCCAGCGCTCCACCAATGTGTCGCCAAACTTGCACACCGAAAAAGAGGTCGGGCTCTTCGCCCGGCTGGGAGATATAGAGGTCTGCTTGCCTCTTCGAGCGGTGACTTCCAGGCCACTCGGCCTTCCAAGCAACCGGTACCTCCTAACATCATTGTAGACTCTGATATTGCCCGTACAGGCCCCAGACCCAGACTGGTTGGACCAGTATGATGCGGTATCCACCTAGACCTAACCTACAACTACCGGGCCTCAAAAAATGTCACTTTTGTCTTCTTCTGCTCGGCCTCCAGTACCTGCACATCTACCCCTTCAGGGTGCGGTACCGGCCTACCCGCTACTTGAGTGTTTTTCCTGCTGCAATCCTTCAATGTCACGGCCATAGGTAAGTACCGGCCTTGAGGGCCCAATGAATGAGTAAGTGCCCTTGCGGGCCAGACACACACTCAAGCCAACCAGCACTCAGACAGGCACGGCCACACACACGCTCAAGCCAACCAGCACTCAGATAGACATGCAGTCCAGCAAGCGTGCACACACAGACTTGGTAGCAAGCGGGAAACTCAGCAGGGCATTCAGTCTATGGGCAAAACTCATAAATCAGCTGTGTGTTTCAGTCCATGTTTGGACGGGTCATCACACTACTCCCCCCTCAAGAGCGAGGTCCCTTCGAGAGTCCTCGACAAACGCATGGTAAGCAAGCAAGGCAAAGAGGTTCTTAGAGTACTCTGTTGCAGTGAGTCTTGCAGAGATCTTAGGTACAGCGTTAGTGGCGATTTGTCGCTCGTAGGCTTTAACAACGTGTGGTGCGCTGCGTAGCAGTTCCTGTTTGGAAATCGAGTACAGATCGTCTAATGGGTGATACATGAAGTGAACCTGGTACTGTCTGTTGCGTCCCTTCCCTACGTGCTGTTTGATTCTATCTATCTTATGCCCGCCTTTGATCGCACGAGGGATCATGTCTTCGCGATAGTCGAATGTCTTAGCATCACGGTGGAGGTACAGTTTCGATGCATGGAACACGGGGTATGTGCGCAAATGGGCTGGCACATCAACTGCGTACGAAAGGCCAAAGTGGTCTTCGCCAATCACAACTAAAACTTCCCACGGTCCGTAATAGAGTGGGAGAAGTTTGCGAGAGACTACTCCTTCTGAGAATTCAGACATCTTGACCCAGATAGCTTCCTACCTGAATGCCCAACGGTCGGCGCCCCTTGTTCGCGTGATGGATCATGGCATGCTGTCGCTTGGTCATGGCTGCAATGGCAACTTTGAGCAAGCGGCCATACTTGGCCCTGAAGCCATGCCTGCTGGGTGTTAAGCCAGCTTGCTGCTCAGGGAATAGGTAGGAGAGCGGATTACGGATCTGCCAACCGAGATGCAGCCTGTTAGGTGCCATGCCGGTGGCAGAATGGGCCAGGCCAATCAAACTGTCGCAGCAAATTTGCGTACGTCTTTGCCATGCCGAAGTGTCTGCTCCGGCCATGAGCCAAATCCAGAAAATGCGTGCGGAGAGGCTCATGGTTGGGCACACACAAGCGGTCGTGGTTCCCGTAGCAACGGAAAATCAGTCCTCCATATTCGTGAAAATCAGGCTGACTACTAGGATCAAGCCGCAGCCGCTCAAGGGTGGGGCTAAGTTCCGGATCCTTGGCTGTTTGCTCTACGAGCTCCTCCTTCAGTTTCTTCCGGAGGTCGTAGGATTTCACAAGGCAAGTCATGTACTCATGGTGGCGAGCCAATGCGTTAGCGACTCGATTATAACAACCCTTTTTGTGTCTCAACTCAAAGTCAAAGATGTCAATTTCATGGAAGCAGCGAATTAACGCAGGGGACAGGGTAGTTTGCTCCTTGATCCACTTCAGGGTCTCAGGATCTGAGAACACTTTGAAGTGGCGTCCCAAAAGATAGTGCTTCCAATGGTCCAAAGCCATACACAAAGCATAGAGCTCGCGCATGTAGGTGGAAGTGGCTACCTTTACAATGGGCATGCGTTTGCTGTAGAATTCGAGCGGCCGCAAGCCATCGCTGTCATCTTGCTGCAGCACTACGCCGATTCCATACTGACTTGCATACGTAGTAACTACGAATGTCAGTTTGGGATCTGCAGTGCAAAGTATTGGGTAACTTACCAAGGCGTCTTTCAAAGCTTAACAGGCGTTCGTGCACGTGGTATCCCAAGAATAGGGAACATTCTTACTTGTCAATCGAGACAATGGAAGCGCAACAATGGAGAAGCGGGGTACAAACTTCCGATAGTATGACGTGAGACCAGGAAAAGAGCGCAGGTCGCAAACATTCACGGGCTGAGGCCAGTTGCGTATAACGTCCACCTTGGTTGCCTCAGGCTTTAGGTCTGCAGCAGACAAACGGTGCCCAAGATAGATGGCACTATCCTTCCCAAACTCGGATTTCTCCAAGTTTAGATGGAGTTGCGTCTTCTTGAGGATGGTCAGTACTTGCTCAAGGTGCTTGAGGTGTTCCTCCATGGACTTGCTGAAGATTAGTATGTCATCGAGGTAGACCACCACGAACCGGCCAGTCTGTTCGCGGAGGACTTTGTCCATGAGGCTTTGGAAGGTGGCCGGTGCGTTTGTGAGACCGAAGGACATTACGATAAACTCGTAAAGCCCATCGCGTGTTTTGAGCGCAGTTTTGTGCTGGTCCGCAAGATCGACTTCAATCTGGTGGTACCCTGACTTGAGATCGATCTTGGAGAAGACCTTGCACCGACTTGCGGCATCAAGCAAGTCATCTATTCGGGGTAATGGATAGGCGTTCTTTCTTGTGATGCGGTTTAGGCCGCAATAGTCAATACACATACGGAGCTTGCCTCCTTTCTTTGGAACAAACAAGACAGGAGCACCAAATTCAGACTCACTAGGCTTGATCCACCCTTTGTCAATCATGTCGTCAATCTGTCGCCGGAGTTCCTCCAACTCGTCGGGTCCCATCCGGTACACGCAGCCCTTTGGAGGAACAACACCCTCTACCAACTCTGTGGTGTGTCTGACCGATCGCGTGAGGATTCCACGTGGCTCGGCCAGAACTTCTGGGAACCGTTCGAGTAGGTTTTGGATGTTTGGTGGAACTGGTGGGGGTGGAGGATCAGCAAAGGGATCACCTAGATCAGGTCGTAGGTTGCTAATAGAGGCGACCGAATTTGAAGTAGGATCATTTGGACTAGTAGAAGGTAAAGAAGTAGAGGTGCTAGAAGTAGAATTACTAGCCGTAGTAGTGGTACTAACCGCAAAAGTAGATGGCACATGAGTAGGACGAACAAAGGCAACATACAACTGTTCATCCTCCTTGTGCTTGCGCCATTTCTTGCAGAACTTCATAACATTCAGAAAAGCCACTGGGAACTCGTGCTTCTCATCCAGGACGGGAAGCTCGTTCCCTTGAGCATCTTTGACCATGAAAAGTGACTCCTTCCACTTGGTCCATTCGCATTGGGACTGCAACCAGCCCAAGCCAAGGACAACGTCGAAGGGGCACTTGTCAAGGACATAGAAGTTCAGTGCGTGGGTGACAGTTTTGTTCTTGTCAAAGGTAGTGGGCACACCTTTGACTGCATGCATAGAAGATACAACTTCCTTATTGCCAACTTGGGTTTGACAAGGGTTCTGCAAGGCCACTTGCTTCATTCCCAAGCCCACTTTGCGTATCCCGTGAGGTGACATATAGTTAGTCGTTGCGCCACAGTCAATCAAGACACGGAGATAGCGGTGGTTTATGAGGAGTTTGAAGAAGATCAGCTTCGATGTCCCTTCGGCACGTCGCTGTTTAATCTCAGCCTAATGCGCCAAGTGGTAGTGGAAGTCGACCGTCCCAGACTCCTCCCAAGGCTCAACATACAACACATCACACACTTCAGCCTTGGCTTCAACAGATGATCGGGCTTCAAGAGAGGACTGTTGATCTGCATCAGATTCAGTCTCCCTTGCTGTAGAGTGTGCTGAAGTCGACTCTACACCCGGGTCTGGTTTCCCTGCAGCCTATAGCAATCCTGTACTTTATGGCTTGGTTTCTGGCAATGCAGATAGACCCCCTTCTTGAGTCTTCCCCGCAAATCATTTTCAGTGATCCGAAGGTCGACCCATGGTTTAGTGGTCGCATCCTCCGGTTTTGCTGGGATCTTGACTCCCTTGGGAAGTTGGACATAGTTCTTTCCTGCATTCCGATTTGGTCCCCTTGTATTGGCAGTCTTTTTAAATGCAGTAAATTTTTCTTCTTCTTGATTTACATCAGACTCATGGGCTGACGAACAGGTCTTGGTCGTCACCAAGAGTGGGGTCATCTGCTTCGGCCTCCTCTTCAGCCTCCAGCATGTCATGCACAGCAAAACGGCTGCTGCCTTTGAACCGCCTCCCGGCAATGGGTTTTTTGCTGCCTGCTGTGGTGACGAGGTCTACCGCCTCGAGACTGACTATGTCCTTCATTAGAGTGTACCAGTCAGTATACCCAATGAAGTCCCTGCCTAGGCGCTTAGTAAAACTGGTGGGGACTGCGCCCTTGACCACATCCAAGCAAGATTGGTCAGTCAGTTCAAGACCAGGTGTAGCAAACATCTTGCTGAGATAGGTTTGCAGGCTTTTCATGGAGCCCGTCCACTTGCTGCGTTTGATTTTGTCAAGCTGGCTTCTTGCCCTTGCTGCAGTGTGTGGATCCTTATACTGGGCAATGAGGAGCTCCTCGAGGGAGGCAACCGGGGTGGCCTTAAGCCACCTTGTCAGTTCAATCTTTGGAACCCTAGCCCGTGGAGCTTGGACTTCTAGGAAGGCCCGTACAACCGGCTCAACATTCATTCCCATGATCACTGGCTGGGTCTCTGGCTGAGTCCCCAGCACCTCGAAGTATGCCCTCATGGAGCTGATCCAGGATTCAATGTCTTCTTTGTCGTCGTACTTGGACGACATTTGCACCGCCTTTCGACCCACATAGGGACCGACGTGGCTGGGACCAGCAACTGCTGGTTCAAATCTTGGGGCTGGAGCAGTTGCATAATTTCTTGCCTCGTTGCTTGTTACGGCAACAACGGAATCTGCACGTGTTGCAGGTCCCAATGGGTTTGCCATCACACTCAAGGAAGAAGTAGAAGAAGATACGGTTAGAAGGGCAAGATTGGTCTCAATCGCAGCTCCGGAACTAGGGGGTAGAGGAAGAGGATTGGTTACTTGGGCCTGTCGCAGCGCAGCAACCTCTACCATCAAGTCGCGGTACTTGTTGGTCATATCAGTCAAATCCTCCTGGAGTGTCTTCAATTTTGTGAAGACGTCGGCGATCTGAGTGGTATGATCTTCAAGCCTCCGGACTTGGACGATAGCGGTGAGTATGGACTCCAACTGTTCCTCACACTGCTCTTTGGTCAACGAGGGAACAATTGCCAAGATGGCCTCCTGACTTTTCATCAACTGTTCCTTCCTCTCCTTCTCCACTTCCTGTTCTCTTTCTATAGCACTATCTAGGAGTGCTTGCAGATACGGTTTCTTTGTATCGCTGGCTGCATTTAATAGGGCCCGCCATTGTCCTGAGGATAGTTGGGCCATTTTCGGACCGTTAGTGTTGGCAGGTGGGTCAGAGAGACGCCAATCAGCAAAAGAATAAATTAGACTCTCAAGAGGTGCGCTCCCCTTTTTATTTGGACGAACACTCCTTTCCCCAGTCCTTACCCACTCCAGGCGGTCACTTTCCCTCTCTTCCTTTCCTCTCTCCTTCCTCTCTCTCTCTTCTTTCTGGTTGCGAGTCTCCACGGGCATCGGAAATGAACTCAAAGAAACAAACTGAAAAGCTTAGAGAAGAGAAGGTAGAACTCCTAGCTGGAGCGGCATTTCATTTGGATTTAGAGAGCAGCAAACCAAAAAAAAAAAACAATCAAATTCACACGAGAGGTTTGATCCAGTGACCCACTCTGATCAGACTGCATACGAGGTCCTCTCGAGTGACTAAATGCAACAATGGAGAATTGAGTGGTGTACAAGGTGCGAGTCAAGCCATGGACAGTGCAACCAAAAGACATGTGAAACGTCTCAGCCGAGATCCCCTCGGCTGTGGGTGTCCCAACCAAGAAGAAAGAACTCCGTAACACAGTCAAAACACAATGGGCGAATGCCTAACCGATTTGGGCCCAAAAGGCTCTTTTTGTTTGGGCCCGGTCCCACTCGGTTCCAGAGGTCCCACGTAGGTTCCGGCCAGGTCCCAACCAAGAGGAGTCCCTCATGGACTTAGTTCAGTTTCTACTGTACTGAAAAACGAAATTTCAACTTCCGATAGAACCTACAGACTACAACCGTTCAGAGATGAAAGACAAAGCACTGTAGAAAGACTCGACATTTAGATCAAGATACTTCATTTCCCATCCATCAGGTGAGTAGGTAGATCACATGCATTCAATCACACAATCAAGACCATTGAGGAGTAGGAAAAGAAACCCAGAGTAACCCCAGCAGGACAAACCATACCATGCACACACACATGGGCATCCCGTAGGTGCACGACACTTACCTGAGTGGCCTTGAGCTTCAAGATCAATAGAACTCAGCCCCCTCTCATGTGATCCTCCTGACCCCTCCCTAACGCTACCCCTACACTAGTGTCCTATCTCCTAGGAGGGTCTGACTCCAACACCCAAGTGCAACGCCGGATCCCCCTCGATGTTGAAGAACAAAGTTGCAACTTGCAGTCCGTAGATGCTGAGTGGCCGCTGACCCTCGTGCTCGCCTACTTGAGGGCAGCCCTTAAGTTGCCAAGTGTCTCCCTTGAATCAGATTTCAGGTGCGAGTGCCTCTCACTGTCGCCTCTTTCAAATCGCCACATGAAGTCTCCTCGAAATGTCTCGCCACCCTAATCTCACTCTCAAGCAACCTGGTTAGGTTCAACGTCGACCCTCCGAGACCTAACCAGGTGGGGGCAGCTTCCCTCAACCACGCTGCCCCTCTTCCCTTTACAAACCAACCCTAACCCTAAGTGGTGCCCTCAACCAATTAGGTTAGGGTTAGAGCAGCAAAGTCAACTCTCACCAGCAAGTAGAATCCACTAGCGAATTTCTGCACTAAGTTCGCAGTTGTCTTCTTGTAACCAAAATGTTCGGTTGGGTCGTGACACGCACCTAAAAATAAACTCTGCAAAGACTCTCTAGACGGAATGCACAGGCTTTTATTCCCGACCTTCTCAAGGAACAGTAAGCCATCGACCAGCACTAACTCGTCTGCTGTGGCCTTATCTTTAGCCTCAAGTTTGTGCATGATCTCAGTCATGATAAGTCCTCTTGATAGGTTTCCACCTAGGATCGAGTTATAGCTTTCAAAATACCAAACATCGTCACAACGCGCCCATATAATTTGCCCTTCGGGATAGTGCATCAACCGCTTTGTTGTTGTCCCCTTTCAGAGGGTCAAGTTTGAAGTCAAACATGTCTATGACTTCAATGCACCTCTTGAGTGCGTTGGAGAGCACAGGCTGTGTCTTAATCCAGCGCAACGTCTCATGGTCAGATCTGACATAAAAGAATCTGCCTAGGAGGTAATGCCTCCAATGGACTAGGACTCTATAAATGGCATAGAGCTCTCGCTCACACGTGGACTTAGCTAATTGTTCAGATGGCATCTTTTTGCTCATGTACTCGATCGACCTCAGTTTTTTCCCTCCTCCTGCGCGAGGACAGCGCCTATGCCGTATTGGTTGGTGTTTGTGGTCACAATGAAGGGTACCTCAAGATCTGGAAGTTTGAGGACTTCATAGTGCATGGGGGCGTACTTCAGTCTCTTGAAGGCTGCCTCGCACTTTTCAGTCCACTCCCACGGGGTGTCAAGGCGTGTGAGGTCAGTTAGAGGGGAAGCTATAGTACTACAGTTTTTCACAAACGAGCAGTAATAGCCCGTCATCCCCAAGAATGACCGCACCTCAGTCACAGACTGAGGATGGGCCAGTTGCGTATGCTGGGCACTTTTGCATCATCCTGCCTCAATCCATCTATGAAAATTTCATGACCCAAAATACAAGATCTTGGTGCGACCAAATTCGCATTTCTCCAAGTTAATCTTGTATTGGCGCTGTCTTAGGAGCCCTAACATAGTCTTGACGTGCTCAACGTGCTCCTCTACAGTCCTACTAAAGATAAGAGTATCATCGAGGTACATGACGATAAACTTGTCTAAGTAGTTGTGAAAGATCCTATTCATTGTGTGCTGGAACGTCCTTGGAGCATTGCATAGGCCGAAGGGCATCACCACAAACTCGTACAAACCGTACCTGGCCAGGAAAGCGGTTTTGCGTTGATCCTCAGATCTAATGGGAAGTTGATGGTATCCAAACTTCAATTGTGAAGTACGGACATCCCTGCACTTTATCCAGGAGGTCGTCAATGCTGGGTAGGGGCTCCACGTTGTTAACAGTGATGGCATTGAGGCCCCTATAGTCAATGCACATCATCAAGGTTCCTCCTTTCTTTGGGACAAATAAGACTGGCGCACAGTAAGGGGAGGAAATAGGCCTTATCCAATCCTTTTCTATGAGCTCCTTTAGTTGGAGGCGGAGCTCATCTAACTCCGCATGATACGTCGTGTATATCTGTCCTATAGGTACTTCAGTACCCGGAACGACTTCTATCGCATGGACAACCTCCCTTTCTACCACACCCCTGATCTCCTCAAAAAGATCTAGATGCGGAGGTAGGAGTGCTTCTCTGGGGTTTTTTAACGGCCTTCAATTTCTCGGGGACAAAGACTAGGTGCATACCCTCCTCGCGATTCTGCTTGTAACTGTAAAGGAGGACGCACACCATAGTTCTCCACTAGCCTGCTAGCCTTAAACTTTTGCAGTCTAACAACCCTTCCATTTTGGCAACTTGTGAAGCATCACCTTTCTATCCCATTCGAATTGAGGCTTAGCAACCTCGAGGTAATACATTCCTAGTAACACATCCAAAGGCAGCTCATCACTGACTAGGAACGAGATATTTTGTCTCAGTTCCCATCTTCCACAGGAGAAGGTACAGACTACGTCCTTGACATAGTCCACAACCATCATGGAGTGCTTATTTACTAAGGTAGATGCTACATACCTTCTAAGCTGATGCACTTGGTCCGCTAAGCGCAGCCTATCCACACAAGCACGACTGATAGTTTCACGTAGAACCTATGTCTGCGGAGGCCCCAACCTTTTGGCCACCTACATCGACTTCTACCACAAAATGTTCACCTCTAAGACCTTTTGTCATCATCTCCCAAGAGTCTGTAGGGTCTTTGTCTAACCACTCTGTTTCTAATTCCTTTAAGGACTCAGACACATCCATCGAACAAATTATCGATTGGTACGGATCTATCCGCGGAGCGATACCACGAGTCGGACCCCAAATTCGGATCTCAGGGTCAGATGCCCACGCCAAGAAAAGGCCAAGTTCGTCAAACTCAGAGAAGTCACAATCGGGTACCTCAGTAGTCTGGTCCTACAGGCACCCAACAAACAATCACGTCTCAGGGACAAGAGTCACGTCTCGTAATAAAAGCCATTCAGAAGAGTCACATTCTATGAGTGAAAAGGCAGATTCACGCGTCTTGTGTTACGGAGGTCTGCAGGTGCCCAAGGGAGAAGAGGGCTAAGAGGAGGAAGATGCGGCCATAGCCGCAAGTTAGTAGGAGGAGGAAGACGGCAGCCATAGCTTCCACGTAGGTTAGAGATAGGATCAGTGTGTGTCGTGTATATGTGTGAGCGGGGCATTCCGGGTGATCATAGTCGGCGTGTAAGTGCAAGGAAAATGAATATTCAGAGCTTGCTGGAGTGTATCTCATTGCATGCATAAATGTCATCATACAGATAAAGAAACTTCACACGTAGCGAAATCGAGATGAGATGAGAACCTAATAGCGCAACTTATATTATCAAAATCACATTATACAAAGAGTATCTCGAGTTCAAGAGTTCAGCGTCAACAGATTACAAGTCTCCCTCGTTCAATCACCAATATAGGGCCTGGCTCAGCCAGCGTCCACCCTCAGATCACAAGTATGGCTCCAACAGGTAAGTATCCACCATATCCAACTTCACAACCTGTCTTCTCTCTCTCTCTTTTCTCTCAAGATCTATGTCCTGGCTCCCGCGTCTCACCATTCATGCACACTCCCTACCTATGAGAATGTACTGTGAATGCTACCCACTGAAGACTACTTACTAACACTTCTACTACTAATGCTGGTGCAGCTATGGCTGCTTCTGCCAATCAGCGCCCAGCCTCTTCTTCTCCTGCTTGCGCAGCTTCCAGCCAGTGCATTCTCCCTGCATGCTAGCGCACAAGTGCTTCAGCACTTCCACGCATCTATGCCAGTGGAGATCTGTCGTGTAGGGAGGCTGGCCTAGTCTCTTATAGTGCTGGCCTCCCTTCACGAGGTCTAAATCAATCTTCCTTGGGTCTTTCCCCAGTTCCAGACCACTGCAGAATGTGTCCCAGTACCTTTCCTTCAGGGTCTGCAGCTGCTGCGGCCTTTTGGCCAGATTTTTGAACTTCGGGTCTGGATCTGGATTGCCTATTGGACTTTGACTTGGACTGGGACTCTACCTCACTAGCTTCCTTTCGAACAGACACAACTTCTGCACGAACAGACATATCTACTGCACGAACATACATGACTTGCACAACCCCCCCGGACGAACAGACGTGACTCTCACAATTGAATTTTGCAACTGTTCGTCATGGGGCACGACTGTGACCTTTGACACAACTCCTCACTTAGTTAAGATGTGACTTTTGACCCAAAAAACATGTCTTTTGATCTGCTTTTCACGAATTGAGTTCTGGCCGAGTGGGCCCCATTATGTTGTGTTCGTCATTCAGGGTCTGAACGGGTAAAGGCCCTTTTACTCTCGCCGGCCTAGTTTCGAAGTCCTCTGAGACAACCTTCATCTATCTATGATGCTTATTCCTCTTCTGGCTCTTTCATAAGCAAATACAATATGAGGGGCAGACTCAATCAATTCTTCTCTTGTGAACCAACGATCTTTACTGGGGTCCTGATATGCAAATCTTACTTTATATTGTCACTGGGGTCTGCCTCTACGTCCAGTTTGAAGAGTACTTTCAGCGACAATCTTGTCTACATCATATTTCCCATCCATACTAGGAGGAATCGTCGATCTACGATCGGGAAACAACTCATTTGTCACGCAAGGTAAGAGCTTTGAAGCGTGAAACACTGAATACGTATGCAAATGCAGGGGAATCTCAATCACGTAAGAAGGTCCATCCACATCTCCAACCACGTCTAGAACCTGTCAAGGTCCTCTGTAGGCTGGTAGCAGTTTTTGGGAAATGTTCTCTTCAGGAACGAACTCTTTAGACTCGACCCATACCAGATCACCTACAACAAATTGAGAAGGTTTTTTGTGCTTATTCACCTGTTCTATCGTTTGATGTTGTGCCTTTATTATATTCTCTTTCACTTTCTCAATATCTTTCTGATATTGTATTGCAAATTCACTTGTTCCTAGTGGAAGCTTATGTACTTGATCCGGGTTCAGGCGATCGATAGGTCTGCGTGGACGCCATCCCAAATGCAACTCCATTGGAGTCTTGCACGTAGATAGGTGAACAAAGTTATTATAAGCACTAGCAACTTTGGGCAAATGTTCGTCCCAATCAATCTGGTCGAGATGTATGTACATGCGCAATGTTTGCTGCAAAATCTTGTTCATTTGCTCAGTCTGGCTGTTTGTCTCAGGGTGTCTGCCTGACGACATAGTTAACTTAGAGCCATAGACGTTGTCGGTGCGAATACCCTTACAAAGGTATCCGCCCTCATTTCTGCAAGTAACAGGAAATAAGTTTGGTTTAAAGTTTAAGTATACCGCGAGAGTCGCGGCAGTCTCCGTTGTTTATGTGGCTGCTGATTGACTAAGAGTAGAGATTGTGTGGGCGTGCAGAATTGAGCCGCGCGTGATCTTTTATTTTTGGTTGATGATTGTGAAAGTCGGCGTAGTTGCCGACCAGATTTTATTTCTGTTTGACTAAACAGGGATTAAAAAGATTACGTCTCGTTGATTAGTGCGCTTACCTGTGACATGCGCGCTTGTGTGGAGAATCGGCCTCGACAACGGTGCCGCTTCTGGTAAACGGAGGGTGTGAGGGAATAGAATGCGCGTCAGGTCTCCCCGTGGTAGGTGCGGGAGCTTGGCGGGCGTAGAGTGTCGACGGCAAGGTACGGCCCTCCGAGGCCTAGGGGTGTGTGGCGAAAGGATGACGATGCAACGGCCTCGACTTTATGTATCGTTTTTTATGTTTTATTGCTAAATTTTTTTCTGGTAATTGGTTTTGAAGACCGCGGGGGAACCGTCACGGCAGTGGAGGACCTTGAGCATGCGCCCCTTTGGCAGGCCCATTCGGGTTCTGACGTCGGAGTGTTGACGAAGTTTCCGTACCCTGCCCGTCTTGAAGTTCGGGGCAGGGAGGTCAACGCGCGAGAGAGTGCTGGGGTCCGTGGTCGTGGCTTTCCTCACTCCCCACTTGGAGAGCGACGATAGCCTGAAGTGGAAGGGAATTTGGAAAGCATTTCGAGTAGCCTTGTGGGGTTGCGGCCCGATGGTGGTACGGGTTGTGGCAGTGGTACAGTCCGCCTCCGACGTCTGTTGTGAGAGGCTTGAGTTAAGCCCACCCGCAGGGCCCCGTTGGTGTTGTTGGACTATGCATGGGTAGCGGCTGTGGCGCTAGGGCGGGGTCGCGGCGTGGCTTTGTTTTGCCCAGAACCCTACTCCGCGGGGGTTTTCAAAGTTTTTACTTGAATATTTGCTACTACCATCAAGGTCCACACCGGGGCTAATGACGCAAGTTCCACAGTTGGCCCATGCCCTCCACTCCGCCTGTCGTGCAAGGGCTTATTCGTTGGAAGCTCGGAGGAGAGCGGTAAGCGGTGTGTGGGCAGGACGGAGCCAGAGGAAACTCGAGGGGGGGGGGGGGGGGGGGGGGGGGGGGGGGGGGGGGGGGGGGGGGGGGGGGGGGGGGGGGGGGGGGGGGGGGGGGGGGGTCCCAGCGGTACTGAGTGGGCGAAGCGCTGTCAGACAGATACAAGGGCGAGCGACTAATTGAGCCGCTAGTGGCTGATTCTCTTCGAAGTCCCCCTCCCCTTGCTCTCACGAGACCAGCTGGGCGCGTCGAACTGTGCAAGGCACTGTGGGGCCGCTGTCTACTGGAGGTACGCTAGTAGCGGAACGAGAGTGGGACGGGGCACGAAAGTAGCGGGGAGCCGAGGCGCTAGCAGAGAGACGAGCAGTGGCGGAGCAGCGTGAAGAAGGGATTTGAAAAGGGGATGAATCCGGACGCGTTTTCGCGCCGGATTCGCTCGAAGGGAGGGGCTATGGGGGAGAGGTCAACCGTAGCCGAAGAGAGCATAGCTCTCTCAATCCTTAATGAAAACGAGAGGGGAAAGGGGCGATCCTGGGGTTTCGGCCCCGGGCGACTTGCATGGTGAGGTCAGATGTGGGGATAGGTTAGGGAGTTAGGAGGTTAGTGATGAAATGGTGCGCAGGGAGATATGGCGGGAGAGGGAGTGACGGGAGTAGAGAATCGAGATCTCACTCAATTCTTGATGAAATCGAGTGGAAAAAGAAGGTAGACGAAGGTTTTTAGGCGGTGCGAGTATGATGGCGAAGTTAGATTTCACGATGGGTTAGTAGATTAGAAGTTAGTAGAGAGTGAGGCTGGGGGGGAGTAGTTAGCTTTTGTCAAATTTGAAAAAGGGGGGGATGAATCTAACCGCATTTGCGGACAGATTCTTTCAATTTTGTATATCCCGTAGAAATAAGTAGCGGGAGGACAGCCGCGCGGATAGAGACTTACGTGTTGTCTGGCGCGTTGCTCGTCATGTCGATGGGAGTCGCCCCCGCCAGCGCCCACATGTACGATCGAAGTAGCGACGTGGTATGAGCCGAGGTGGTAGTTGTGTCATGCGATCCTAGTCCCAGGCATTGGAGTTACGTAGAGAGAGAGAGAGAGAGAGAGAGAGAGAGAGAGAGAGAGAGAGAGAGAGAGAGAGAGAGAGTAGGTAGATATGATAAGTAAAAGAGGAGTAGGCAGCGCCCAGAAGGAAGTTTGCGTATGGCGGTGAATACTTCCGCGTTTTAGTGGAAGATTCATTCGATTTTTTGCCAGTCATTTCTATAAGGGGGAAGGGTGCTGCAGGCGGGCAGTGAAGGTGGAAACTTATCTGTTACCAGGTGCGCTGCTCCTTCTGCCGACGGGTAACTCTCCCTCTTCGCCCCTGGCATGTGGGCGGCAACTCGTGTACCTGGTTGTATCCTAGCAGGAGGTTCATTCTCAGTTCGTACTTCTGATAGGTGCGGGAACTTACCTGTGGGTTCGTGCGTAGCCCATTCCACCAGTAACGATGAAGCGAGGCCAGCTGCGTGGTGCCAGTTTGGCTGCTGGCCGAGGGGCAGCACCCCTACCAGATGAAGAGGGTGCGAGAGGGCTGCAGGCTGAGAGTCTGTCGGGCGCTCGGTGTATCGCAGATCCTATCAGCCCGGGCATGTGAGGAGGTCAGTTGTGAGGGGGCATGTTTAGCGGCTGGCTGTAACAGTGCTCAAGGCATGCTTACCTGTTGGCCGACGTGTGACAGCAAGAGAGTTGTGCCAACCCTGTGTATCCCGCAGATAGGGGAGTTGGGAGTTAGCGTTATTGTGCATGGGTTTGCCTCATTAGCTGTGTCTTGGCTTCTATGGGTGTTGCATATCAACACTTGGATTGTTGTACTTCGTACTGGGCATTGTGGCGCCACACAGCATAAAGCGGTTAAGATTGACAATGGCAAGTGTTGCAGCCAGCCGACCGTGAAGGTGCAGAAGTGCTTATTGCCCGCATACTTGGGTTACGACCAGTTGGAGGAGTGGTGACAGAGGGGGTTATCACTGCAGGTTGGGAGTTCATCAGGAGAACTGGGCTCTGCGGTTTGACTTTGGTCCGACCAAGCACCTGTGTTTTAGCTGCCATTGCGGGGCCTTCAGGCGGATCAAGGTATCAAGACCCTCTCCTGCGAGTCTGAGAGCACCCCTCTTGGATCTGAGAGACTTAATGATTCTACTCCTCCCCTTCTTACTCTAAGTCTAGTCTATTGGTTCTGAGAGGAAGGCGGCAGGCGGGATTGCAACCCGTAATCCGTGCCAAGGCCTATGTGGGAGGTTCGCCCCACCGATTGCGGGAGCTCTGCTGGAACTCAGGAGGAGTTCTGGAGGCAGGGAACTGAGAGGTAATCATTGCTTCCCCTCTATAAACCCAGTTATAGCCCCTACTTGTATTCCTTGTTACATTTTGATTGAATATACTGCATGCCCCTCTACTTTGACTTTTAGTTTGACTTCAGGATATAAACCAAACTTAAGTAAAGGAATGTATGTGCAATTTCAGTTTCAGTTTTATTGATTGTCTGAAAGCAGATTGTGAACAAAGCAGATTGCATCTGGGGGAAGGTTAGGCGGAAGGCAGTTTTGTTTGATGTTTGGCTGGGTCATTTAAGGCTGGGAAGTCCCCATAAGTTTGGGGAGACCCGGTACTGTGCTTAGTTTTGAATTGCTTGGAGAATCAGACATGTCCCATAAGTTTGGGTGGCTTGGTGGCCTTGTTTACTTCGTTTTTTTTTTGTTTTTTTTGGTTTTGAACGAGGAGGTATGAGCATGTCCCATAAGTTTGGGTGGCTCAGCCTCTTCCTGCTTTATTTCTGAGGGGATTTTGGCTGAGGACAAGGCATGTCTCATAAGTTTGGGTGGCCTCGGCCCCATGCCACGCACAAGTTGAATCAGAGAGAAACGAATCAGACAGAGGACCAGATATGTCCCATAAGTTTGGGTGGTCTAGTCCAATGCCTCGCACAGGTCGGAACCCAAAGGCTATAATTTGGCTATATTTTATTGCTATTTTACTGAAGAACAGGCTAGTCAGGCAGGGTCCCATAAGTTTGGGTGGCCTGGCTATAGCTTATCATATTTGAAGAAAGTATAGCTAAAAGTATAACTGAGGGTAACTTGGGCCGACTGAGCATTGTTTCTAAGACGAATGGCTCAGTCCTACGCCCGCTTTGAAGATTAAGTTCAGAGAGATATATACAACATGGCTATTAAACAGTTCAGGGCGACTAAAACGGCCTAGTCATATGCCCAAAGAAGAGAGAAGTAGTTGTGCCCTCTGTTCTGTGTATACTCAATGGCTAAGTTAGGCATGTCCCATAAGTTTGGGTGACCTGACTTTATGTCGTATGTAAGCTGGGTATAAAGGGCTAAATCATTGAGAGAGTATGAACTATTGTTTGTCCAGGTTGACTTGGGATGGGGAAAGTACTTACCTTTGTGGTTTGACCTGCATGTGAGTGAGTGAGGTCGCTACTTAGTCTGAGTTTCAGTTGACAGGTAGTTGCTTTAGAGGCTCGCCACGTGCTAGAGCGATAGGAGTTAGTTCAATATCTGAAGTTTCTGCGTTAACGTTATTTTACTTAGATCAATTCTCGCATTTTTTGGGATCTTTTGTTATACTTGGCTTGTATAAATTTTGGTAAGCTACTTTTTCTACGGGAAGCGCTACCGAAATTTCTACAAATCCAAGGGGTTAGTCAAACTTTGACTTCTCAAAGTTCAACTTGTCTAAATTTTACATATGGCTTGGTAAAAATATGGGAAGTCTCCTTTTCTAAAGGGAGTGTTGCCGAAATGTTTGTTAATTCAGGGAGTTAAACAAAATTGGACTTCGAAAGTTGAAGACTATTTATGTTTTCATATTCGAGCTGATATAAATTTTGGAAAGGCACTTTTTTTACGGGAAGCGTTGCCGAAATTTTATTAGTTTAAAGGAGTTAGGTTATGTTTTGACAGGTGGCGATTCTGGCGATCCACTCTGTATAGAGGAGGTTTTGTCAGGATCCACCTTTCTTTGGGCATGAGCTTAGAGGCAGGCTCAGGCTTAGCTTGTAGAAGGATTTTTTGTGAGAATTTGTTATGGAGTTGTATTCTCCATACACTTATGATTTTAGCTTGGGGATTGGTCTGTCTTGTGTTACAGGTCCTCTCAATCGCTTGATTCAAGATTTGGGCTAGATTCAGTTTGATCCTACGAGGATCACCTTCTGTTATCACTGATAACAGGTCGGTTGTCGATTCGTCGGTTTACGATTCAACTCCAATCCACTCTTGTCACTCAACCTAAAGGCTGTAACCCTATGGTTTAATCTGTTTCATCGTATTTTTACCCGGATTTCATTGAATGGCCATTTAACAAAGATACTGAGTATTTTATTGCTGGGAGGGTGCGCTAAGGTTGAGGTTTGTATGGCTAAAGCAAGGGGTGTGAGCGCAGAGAATGGTTGAAGTTGACCCCGTGTAGTGCATGGACTTTTGGTGGGATCTTTGATGTGATTGCAGATATGTTTGGTGATTCGGACTTTGGATGTGGACTGCCTGTGCTCACATACATATATATATGGCTGAGAGGAGTCCCACTGTGATTGTAAGAAGTGATCGTCACATATTTATAACCCTGGATATATATGTAAATACATGTCTTGGGTGTTTTTCGCTCGGCTTACAGTGATCGCGCGCAAAGGTTGAACAAATTATGTTTTTGAGAGAAAAGGGAGATCCCCTTTTATCCTTTTGCTTTTTATAATTTTATAGTTGGACGTTGTAACAGTCGTCAAAGTCGAACCCCTTGACTTATCTCGAGACCCTAGATGATGGAGCTGGTCTCCAGGGCCATAAAAGACGATTGCCACCACAAGTACGAACCTGTGTACCACCCACTCTCCGCAGGGTGCAGAAGAGGGTGTGGTTCTCAACCGCACTCGGCGGTTGTCCAACGTTGAGAGATTAACCCTCAAGGCGTGTGTCAGCCGACACTTGAGTGTCGAATGCGACCCTCGAGATTAAGGAGGGCCGCATGAGTATGGGTACTACATAATACGCCATCATTGCGACTGCTTGTGTATGCTTGCATTGCGAGTCAATATGAGTTAGCACTGCGTCCGCGCGATTTTATGCTAAGTCTCGCAGGCGCCACCTATCCGATTTCCGCATTGGAAAGTTATGGGAGGACTACTAAGGGACTAGGAGTGTTGTAGAGTTGTTTGTTCAGTGTCGTCTTGTATATGTATATGTACGTGTGTGTGTGTGTGTGTGTTTTATTTTTATGTTCTTTATAGTGGTGTGCGAGTGGCGCGTGGGATACGTCCTAGTCGACCGACGACGAGTCGCGCTTGGGACCTCAGCCCCCCGAAGATGCCGATTCGCGTGCGGGTCCGACAGAGGCGTACTACCGCGCGTACCCCCTATGCCACAGCGAACGAGAAACGCCCTCAGCTGGTCCACCTCTGCGATTGCAACTGATCAACTTTCGTACTGTGGACTGGTAGCTCGGCGGGGATACGTCCACCGAACAGAGGTGACAACTCCCGTAAGGTGGAGGTAAGTCGTGCCTCGTGTAGGCCCTATCCTGTCGTAGGGGCTCGCGAGAGGTATGGCTGACGCACTCTGCCGGAGTGGCTTGCGGAAGCTCCATGTATATTTGCGACGAGGATGAAAACCAACTCCTGCGTGACGCGGTCGGGAGGGTCCCGCATTGCCCTGTGCGGTGCCGGACTGATGCGCTCGACAACGTTCATCAGTTGCTGCCATTGTTCGCTCATGAACCGTGAATCTCTGTCACTTACAATCGTTAGGGGATGTCCACCCAGTGGTTAAAGAATTCCCGGATTACCAATTTTGTTCTTGCTTACGCCGGTAATGCTACAAAGACAGCATACTTACTAAACCTGTCAACGATGATCATAACTTGCGTTTCCCCATTCCTGCTTTTTTCTTTAGTATCCATAAAGTCAATGGACACAGAGCCTCCTGGACCTGTTGGATGGGGGTACCTGAAACCCCTTTCAGAAGCTTCAACCATTTCAGCAGTCTCAGGTCCCCAACACCTGAAACTCTTGAAATGACCTGAAGTGACTGAAAAAACAGGCTGAAAAAAAAAAAAAAAAACATAAAACGTGTCCTCCAAACCACCCGAAACTTCTGAAATGACCTGAAGTGTCTTCAGGCCATTTCAGTGGTTTCAGACCAATTCAGAATCTTTCATTCTGAAATTTCAGGTGGACGTTAACTGCGAGTGGGCTTCAACAAACCAAGGGGAGGTTGAGTAGTGCTCTTATTCCTTTGGCACACTTGACAGCCCTGCACATAAGTGATGCAGTCGGGTTTCATACGAGGCCAAGTGTAGGAACGCAAAAGGTTCGTAGATTTCTTCTTCCACCCAAAATGGCCTTCGGTGTCGTGGCACTCCCCTAAGATTAGACTTTTGATCTCTTCCACATTTGGAATACAAAGCCTATCATGCACATCAGTTTGCTCAAACAACAGTCCTTGTGTAATTGAATAATTAGGAAACTCTTGTGGTGCTTCTTGCACACACTTAATCATAGCGCCATAAACAGGATCTGTGGAATACGCATTTCTAATCTTCTCTTGCATATCGGCGCCCACATCTAAATATGTTACAATGACACCTAAGAAATCGGATCTTCGACTAAGCGCATTGACAACAACGTTGTACTTCCCCTTTATTGGCTTAAGTTCAAAGTCATACTAATCAATTTCCGCAGCCCACCTTGTCAGCTTAGGTGTCATCCGGGCCTGCATTTTAAGCCAGCAAAGTGTCTCATGATCCGAGTACACTCTGAAATGTCGTCCTAGGATATAGTGTCGCCAGTGATCTAGAGCTTCCCGGAGAGCAAACAACTCTCTTTCATACGTAGAAGCGGCGACCTTCTCACTAGGCGGTTGTCGGGACAAACTCTACATGCTTGTATCCATTCCCATCGTCCTGTTGGAGTACAACACCTATCCAGTACCGACTGGCGTCGGTTGTGACGACAAAGGGCAAAGAAGGATCAACAACTTTCAAAACCGGATAATTAATTAGGCATTTCTTCAAATGTTTAAACGAACCCGTACAATCTGAGTCCCATTTCCAGATGGTTTCTTTCTTTAGCAATCTACGAAGGGGTGCAACAATTACCATCAAGTGTCTTAACGAACTTTCGATAATAGTTGGATAGCCCAAAGAACGACCGAAAGGGAATTGTATGCGCTTGTTTGTGCACTGAAATCCTGGAAACACTACTTGTTAGGGAGGCACTTCACTGTCTACTCAGATCACTCGACACTGAAGTGGATAAAAACTCAACCAAGACTCTCTGACAAACTAGTACGATGGTCTGCTTTCCTCGACACCTTTGACTTTGAGTTGAAGACAAGCAAAGGTAAGTTTAACGTTGTGGCAGATGCATTGTCTAGGAGAAGTGATTTCTTTGGAACCATTGTCTCCTACTTGGATATAGGAAATGATGTGCGTGAACAGATTCGACAAGGCTATGCTAATGATCCTATCTGGAAACCCATCATTGACCTTGTCACTAAGGATCTTGCCCTGTTACCCAAGTATAAGATGACAAATGAATTGCTTTTCTTGATAGACGAAACTGAACAACGGTTGTGTATTCCTCACAAAGAAGAGATTAAAAGTCTGCTGATTGGGGAATGTCATGACTTTGCAGGATATTTTGGTTTCAAGAAAACTTATGCAGAAGTAAGAGAACGCTTCGATTGGAAAGGACTAAAGGAAGATGTACTAACATATGTGCGCACTTGTCTGGTATGTCAGAGAAACAAACCACCACATGAGAACCCTCTGGGTCTACTAAGGCCCTTACCGATTCCCAGCGAACCAGGTGAGTCTATCTCCATAGACTTCATGAGTCTTGTCAAGAGTCGAAATGGCAACAGTCAAGTGATGGTTGTAGTCGATCGTTTCTCTAAGTATGCAATGTTTATTCCTTTGCCTGCTGAATCCAGAAGTTTCAGATGCGATGGGTAACTGAGTATGGATTCCCATTGTCTATTGTATCTGACAGGGATGTGAGGTTCACAAGTATGCCATGGCAAAAGCTGATGGAGGCATACGGCACTCGTTTGACCATGTGGTCAAGACGCCATCCTGAAACGAATGGGCAAAGCGAGCAAATGAACCGCTTGTGCCAACAGCTCTTGCGCATGTATGTTAGGCCCGATCAGATTGATTGGGACGAGAACTTACCAAAAATAGCTAGTGCATACAACAGCAGCGTCCACACTGCAACCGGACGCACTCCTAACGCACTACATAAAGGATGGAAGCCGCGACGTCCCATTGATGTATTAACCAGGGACCAATTTTTACGGCTACCACGAGGAACCCGTGAATATGCAGTTCTGTTCCAAGAAGACATCCAGAAAGTTAAGGAGAATCTAAAGAAAGCACAAGAACAGATGATTAACCAGGCCAACAAACATCGAAGACCTGCTAACTTTCAAGTAGGTGACATGGTTTGGGTAAAGTCTAACGAGTTCTCCTTGGAAGAAGATGTTTCACAGAAATTGCTGCCTGTCTACTTTGGGCCCTGGGAAGTTCTCAAAGTAATTGGAGATGCAGAGGGACCGTCCTACAGAATTGATATTCCCCCGCATCTCAAAACCTACCGTGTATTCCATGCCTCTATGATTCCACCTTCGATGCTACCGTATGTGGAAGGAGATGAGTTTCCTAACCGGCCTTCTATGATTCCACCTTCGATGAACGGAAGTTATGAAGTAGATCGGATTGTAGACCATGGGTTCTTCTCCACCGGAAGGCGTGGACGACCGCAAAAGCAGTTCAAGGTAAGATTTAAGACTCAAAAACCATCCGAGGATCGGTGGTTCAGCAAACAACAGCTCCTTGAAACTGCTCCTGACATTGTCTCTGCATATGAGCGTGGGTTGAAAGGTTAATTATTTCTACGATGGAACTCGAAATTGGGTCGACAGGAATGCAGTAACCCGCACTCTGCAGAGGCCGGGCTGTGTGACCACGCACTGCCCGGCCCAGCCCATCGTCTGGCCAGTGAGACCCAGCGCTGGACTGGGGAAATTCAAAGGTCAAAGTCAACTGTCGGGTCGCAGGTACCGTACCCAAGTCCACGAACAGATACACACATTTGTTGTATGCAGGTACGGGCCAAGACATCGGACCAAGGGAGAAACAGTTGCAGACCGATCCAGGCCGTCGCCGCATCAAGATCTTGACGACACAGGACCACTGTAGTGGGGCATTGACCCCGAGTCAACGCTACTTAAAGTTGACTCCTGGCTTTGACATCATTCATTCTGTCGCGAGTCAAGGCTGACTCTACTTTGACGCGACGCTGGCTTGTGAGGTGCTGGCTAATTGCTAGCTGGAAGTTGGCGTTTCTCAGCGGCGACACGCTGCTTGCTTGCTGGCATGGGGGCTGGCTTGCTCTTGTCWACAAGGTGCTGACGTGGCAGCGCCACGTGTCGTTGCTGACGTGGCTGCTGCCACGTAGGGTGTTGGTGACGTGGCTGTACCACGTGTTCRTTCGYTGTTCAGGCTATCGWTGTCCGGAAGGAGGTCAGGGACTGTGGGGATGAGATGACAMGTACMTGTGTGAGGCGACATTGCTGCTCCGTTGATGAAGAGAATGCTGATGTGCCACGTGGCACTTTGAGGAACTCAGATYTGTATCTGGATTGACGYTGCTGGAGAGGGGGCGACTCTGATTGGCCCGAAGGAGAAGTGGGCAACTTCTCTTCTAAGTCTTTTCTCCCCCTCTCTCTCTCTCGTCTATGTATGTATATACTCGGATAGTGGAACARATCTGTTCGACATTATTCATCAACAAGACTGGATTACTCGAGTTGCTTTGTCATTGAGCCATTGGACTATTGCTGCACGAGYRCTGATGCTCGTGCGTTGCTGCGAACAGTATCTGGATGTTCAATGAGTGTTATCTCGCCTGGGTTCATTGCACCGGTCCCACGAACTGCTTCGTCCAATACATCCGCTCCCTCCTTCATCACCTCCCCACCACCGTCATTCCCGACTTTGCATTCATCTCCCGCATCGAGCGAGTATGCCACAAAGATCTTGCAACCGCCCTCGCCCAAGAACCCGACATGCCCCTTGCTGACCTCCTCTCTCGCATGCTTCACCAAGATCGACTCCTCCACCCCCATCACCAGTCCGCGCCCGCTCCCTCCCGGCGCCTCTTCCATAACGACACCACTCAACCCACCTCCGATGACGACTTCGACACTGCCTCTCTCGACCCCTCCCAATTCACCACTGAGGACCTCCAGACCGCCCACCTTATACGGATGGAACGCCAGGATCGTGCCTCTCGACCGCCTTCTTCCTCTCCACTGCGCCGCCTCCAGAAACTCACACCCGCAGAATGCATATACCTCCAGGAACACAACGGGTGTTTTCGCTGCCACCAGTTAGGTCATCAACAGACCAACTGCCCCAACGCTAGCCACTTTACTCGACAGGCCCCTCGCTCCACGGGACGCGGCCCTTCTACTCCCACTTCTTCTTCCACTGCGACAGCCGGGCCTCCCTCCACCTGAATACTGTTCCCCTGTCTCTCGCAATCCAACCCTAAACCCCTGTATAAACCCTGCTACAACCTCGCAACCCCACTCTACACACACCTTTGAACCCAGTCCACCCTTCCCTTAACGTTCAGTGATATCTGATCTGCCCTTGCCCTCGCCTAGCCTTGTCCCATCTGTCCTCTCCACTACCTTGTCTCTCTTGTCCAATGCTTGTGAACCTGTGTCACGCCGGCGATAAAGGATCTAATGGCAAGCGCACGAGGACGATGGCCTGCTGCCTCACTGTTCATGGAGATTATGCAGCTGGTTTGGCCACCATGCTGTTTCATCGGCCGGCATCCCGACCCGCGGACTTACTGGAGCAGCAACTTGTGACATGGATCTTTGCATCAGTCYGCGACTTCCTTGCTTCCAGATCAGACCTCGACTACCCTGCTCCCTGCCGTCCCTCTAGTTCATTTGTAGGACAACCCTGTTCCCTCTTACTCCCGCAGCCCATGCCACCCACATTATTCCCCTCTTCCCTTTCGACTTGTTAACCAGTGATCGGCCCCGTCCCGTCTTTCACAGATTTCAGCATCGCTTCATGATTTTTGGCAGCCGGGACGTTGCCTTCTAGAGGGAGGGGATAGTGTTACGGACTCCGCCAGGGCTCGATCCCTGGTCTATCTTTTTGCTGTCTCAGCTGCATCCCATTTTCGGTCTGGCACCCTTTTTCCAAACCCCTCCTTTGGTACCGTAGGATTTTGGACAACTGGCGCCATGCTGCAATTCGGGCGCCACTTTCAAATACCGCATTTCTCAGTTCTGCCCTCGGGCCCTTTGCAGAAATGCCCCTGGTACCGTACGTGTCACCGGTACTTATACCGGCTCCCCGTACGGTACGGGGACCAGTCTCGTACCAGTTYTCTGCTGCGGTACTCGTACTCAGTGTGACTTGCTGTTTTGGCATTCGGAATCCAAGACTTCGACTTTGTGTCTTGGCACTGTGTCTGCGTCCGACCCTCAGTCCGAGTCAGTCGTGTCGAGTGAGTGAGTGTGTGTGTGTGCTCTCACTCTCTCCCTCTCTCTCTCCTCTCCCTCGGCTCACCCTCAGCTTCACGCCCGTCACAGGAACGGCCTCCGCTGGCCCAGCAAGTAGACAACCCAAGTACTATACTAACTTTATGTGGATGGAATCTGCCTTGTTCTTTTTTTTTTTTTTTTTTCAAACTCTGGATATCGCTGCTTCAGGAACAACGAATTTCAAGAAATATAAAACTTTTATAACTTCAATATACAATAGGACTTTTTTACTCGCTGTCTGTGTCCCACTTGATTACCACCTATCTCTCTCTCTCTACAAGGAAGATGAGCAATAGCGAACTTCAGCAATCAAACAGCATCATACACATAAGACCAGATAGTCGTGACCTCAAACCAACAGCAGAATTGCATCACGAGTTTCACCAAATAAGAACACACCAAGAGCTCATAATTGACAATGCTGAAATTGTCTCATCATCATCATCAATGAAGAACCAATGTTGATATCCTATCTGGCGGTCGGCGCCCAGACTACAGATGGCAGATCCTATCTAGCCTATACTACAATGCCGACGTCAACAGCTTTCCCGAAGTACGAGCATACAGCGACCAATGTCGCACGCTTCCAGCACCAGGTATGTCTCTCGCCTCACTCACAACCTCGTTCCCCAACACACAGATGCCACTTGCACCCAAGGACCACCCTGCGCCACACCCAGCTTACAGCAGTGCAGCTCGGCTATGGCAGCCTGCTCCTTCCTGCTTGCCCGTGAGCGCGTGAGTGCCAGCGAGCTTCAGCGCAGCATGCAGCCAGCACCCGAATGAGCAATGTGGAGGCAGGCCCTTTGCTATAACGAAGTGGCCTGCCTGCGTTCAGCCCCAGGAAGCTTCCAGTAGACCCCGGTAGCCTGAGGCCCAGCACGAACGAGAACAGGCCTTGGGCCTGAGGTGGTTGCATGCACCCAACTGCCTTTGGCCTGTGTTTGGCCCAGTACCCGTATCCAGCCCAGGGCCTGCTTTCCATACATTCACACAGGCGGCCCAGGGCCTGGGTTCTCTCAACCAACTGGCGCTGCCCAACTGCCTGAATTTCCTTAGTTGCACAGTGGCCGAAACAGGGCCCTGAGAGCCTCGTCGAGCCTGCCTTCACTTAGGGCGGCCGACGTGCTCCAAAATGGGGCCGAGTGGGGCTCCTAGAGGCAGTGGCCTCGCCTCTCCTTTTGGTCTGGCTTTGTCTCCCCTTTTCTTTCTTTAATTAACTCTTGTTCGTCTGTCCTCCTGCGCAGGGAATAATTGGAGTGTTCTCTATGTCAGATGCCCTGAATGATACTTCAATCATGGATCATTTCTGCCCATATATCTTGCTTGCAACTTGACGTGGCAATCTGCCACAACCCTCAGCTATCTCCTATCTTTACTAACTCCTACAGCGCAGATGTCAGATCAGATATCAGGACGACAGGACCAGACAAGGACTCCGACCAGCTCTCAACTCTGATGTGCCCAGACACTTGAGTCCTGACCTTCAGACCAGACCGAGTGTAGACCAGACAGCAGCAGCGACCACCAGAGAGGAGGGGAAGTAGAGGTACTCGACACACACTCAGCATGCAGCCAGGTAAGGGGAAAGAATTTCTTCTCTCATTCGCAGACGTCGATGAAGTCTCCTCGATTGCTCCACACTCCACGCTCCACGCTCAGGTAAGATCTCCTCCTTAGCCCCTTCCTCTTCGGCCAACTTCCTCCTCCTAATCCCATCCACCTCTCTTCTCACACTTCCACCATAGCCAGCATCTTCAAGCCAGCATATCCTCCTCGCCGGCCTTACTCATGCCAGCACTTCAGTGAGCGCAACAAGTCACTGCTCCGATACCAAATTGCAAGGAACCTGACTGTTCATAGCTTGCGGGAGTGTATCTCATTGCATGCATAAATGTCATCATACCATAGTTGCGGCGCATGTGTGCGGTGCGCTGTGCGCTGTGCGCCATGTGCCCAGGAAATAAAAATAAAAAAATGCCAAACCCCCTCTTCCCCCGCCCCCAGGGGTGTGTGTGTGTCTGTGTGTGAGAGAGAGAGAGGGAAAGAGATGGTGGAGGAGACATGGGGGAGGAGAGACGGAGGAAGAGAGGTGAGGGAGGAGGTGTGTGTGTGTGTGTGTGTGTGTGTGTGTGTGTGTCGTCATTTTGAATGTGTGTGTGTGTGTGTGTGTGTGAGAGAGAGAGAGAGA
>BFEA01000383.1:1036920-1050508 GCA_003427395.1 Chara braunii | reverse complement strand
GAGAGAGAGAGAGAGAGAGAGAGAGAGAGAGAGAGAGAGAGAGAGAGAGAGAGAGATGGCCGGTGGGCGCCCACCTGAATGGCTGCTCGCCCGTTTCCCGCTGCCCGCTGCCGCTTCCCGTCGCTGCTTCGAGGTGATGGTGTCCTGCTGCTGATGTCGGCGATGGTGTCCCGCCGTGTCCCTCCCTTCCTCCTTCGTCTGTCTCCCACCCCCGCGCTGCTTCTCGCCTTCGTCACCCTTCCCCGCGCTGCTTCCTGCCTTTGGTGCCCGCTCCAAGATCCGAATCCTGTCCCCCTGGTCCGAAAATGTTTTTGGGGGAAGGGTCTGCCGATTTCGAAATTTCGAAATCGGCAGGCCCTACCCCCCAAAAAAATTTCGGAGGGGGGGCGCGACCGGTTTCTGGACTTGCGCGCCGCGGCCGTCATTTTTGCCGGGGTGGGGGCCCGCCTTCGTAACGAAAACCGAAGATTTTTTTTTTTTTGGCAGACCCCTAATTTTCGCGGTTCGGGGCGCCGCGGTGCGCCGTGCGGTGCGCGGCACTACGTGCGCTGCTCGTGTGCAAACCGGCGCACCGTCGTGCGCCGCAACTATGCATCATACAGATAGAGAAACTTCACACGTAGCCAAATCGAGATGAGATGAGAACCAGATAGTGCAGCTTTTATTATCAAAATCACATTATACAAAGAGTATCTCGAGTTCAAGAGTTCAGCGCCAACAGATTACAAGTCTCCCTCGTTCGATCACCAATATAGGGCCTGGCTCAGCCAGCGTCTACCCTCAGATCACAAGTATGGCGCCAACAGGTAAGTATCCACCATATCCAACTTCACAACCTGTCTTCTCTCTCTCTCTTTTCTCTCAAGATTTCTGTCCTGGCTCCCTCGTCTCACCATTCATGCACACTCCCTACCTACGAGAATCTACTCTGAATGCTACCCACTGAAGAAACTTACTAACACTTCTACTACTAATGCTGGCGCAGCTATGGCTGCTTCTGCCAATCAGCACCCAGCCTCTTCTTCTCCTGCTTGCGCAGCTTCCAGCCAGCGCATTCTCCCTGCATGCTAGCGCACAAGTGCTTCAGCACTTCCACGCATCTATGCCAGTGGAGATCTGTCGTGTGGGGAGGCTGGCCTAGTCTCTTATAGTGCTGGCCTCCCTTCACAAGGTCTGAATCAATCTTCCTTGGGTCTTTGCCCAGTCCCAGACCACTGCAGAATGTGTCCCAGTACCTTTCCTTCAGGGTCTGGTGCTGCGGCGGCCTTTAGGCCAGATTTTTGGACTTTGGGACTGCATCTGGACTGCCTATTGGACTTTGACTTGGACTGGGACTCTACCTCACTGACTTCCATTCGAACAGACACAACTTCTGCACGAACAGACACATCTACTGCACAAACAGACATGACTTGCACAGCCCCCTGGACGAACAGACGTGACTCTCACAATTGAATGCTGCTACTGTTCGTCCTGGGGCACGACTGTGACCTTTGACACAACTCCTCACTTTAGTTAAACTTTAGTTAAGATGTGACTTTTGACCCAGAGAACATGTCTTTTGATCTGCTTTTCACGAATTGAGTTCTGGCCGAGTGGGGCCCATTATGCTGCGTTCGTCATTCAGGGTCTGAATGGGTAAAGGCCCTTTTATAAGTGTGTGTGTGCGTGTAAACAAAGTTGCTGGTGGATACAGTTGATCGGGTGGGAATCTTTGTCTGGCGCAGTGCGCCATAGTCATTCAAGACAGGTTTGAATCTGAGCTGCGTTCCTGGCCACGTTCTTATCTCTGAGCTTTGTGTGGGCGCTGAGCGCCAGGTTGTGTTCGTGATCTGTTTGCATGGATGCTGAAGCGAGTTTGCGACGAGTCTGATTTCATCTGAATCTGATAGTAGTCATTGCGAGGCAGTTTCTAGAATACAGTGCAAGTCATGGGGTGCCTAAGGAGAGATGTACGGAATCCATGAAATAAGAATAGTCGTTGCACGGGCTCAGCCTCTGGGGCGTATTACTGGGCTCCCCTCTTCATCTGATGTGAAGGTTATGAAACACAAGAACATTGATCTCATGCCAAGCAGCCAAAGAGATTGACTAGTAATGTTGTATGTGTAGATGGCGCTACTTGCTGAACAGAGCACTTGCAAGAGCATTTATTCGTACATATGTGGCAGTCATGTGTGGAGATGCAAACACTCGTGTCTTTCAGGCTCAATGTTATGGCTTGTGTGCGCCAACATGATCAGGCAGGGTTTAGTCTGCTCTATGTTCTGGGGATTTTCAAAGGAATCGAATTCTGTTTGTTCTGGTGAAAACACAAGCGATCACTGTGGTACAATCATATACTTGGGCCACATGGAAGCCTTCGCTGTGGTGTAAGATGTTTTTCCCCTTCGCCCGAAAGAGGCTGGAAATGTGCCAGGACTGTGTCTTCAAGATTGTGACCAGTTACCCAGCCAGTGTGGCTGAATAGTACGCCCATCTACTGTTGATGAAGGTACTGAGCTCGATGATGATTTCTCAAGGCTGTTGCTCTTTATCAAAGAAAAAAGGAAAAACAGATTGTGATCAGTTAGCAGGTCGCCTAAACATGCCTGGTCGTTGTGGGCTGTGTTCGGTACAGGTTGTGGACACTTGGTTGCAAGAAGCCGGATTGAAGTCCTTTGTAGTATATACAATATTTGTCACTCATGTGGATGGAAGTGATTGGATTGTAAATAGGAGGTGAGCTCTGCCATTGCCTATTTTGCTCACCACAAAATGCAGTATTGCATCCATGAAAAATCAAAGAATCTGGGCAATATGACAGTTTCAGTGCAAATTTCAGCCAAAAAAACAGCCCCAGTTAACCACATGTGAGGCCCTAAGCCTCGGCAAGCCCCACCGGGGCCCTGTTTCCAGCATGCATGGCCGACCTAAGTGAAGGCGGGCCTGCCAAGTGACGAGAGGCCTATTTTTGTGTTGGTCGCAACTGCGGGAAATTTCAGGCAGTTGCGCAGCGTCAGATGGTTGAGTGAGCCCAGGCCCTGCCTGCCTTTTCCCAAATGTATCCAAGGCAGGGCCTGGGCCAGACACGGGGCATGGACTGAACACAGGCCGCTTGGCAGTTGGACACGGGTAACCACCCCAGGCCCTGTGGAAGATTCCCTGGGACAGGGGCTCACCCAATTGGGGCCTACCGGAAGCTTCCGGGGAGAGACCCAGGCCAGCCAGGCAGCCCACGACTGGCAGCCACTTTCCATAAAGGAAAGGGGCTGGCCGCTGGCCAGATATTCGGGCACTCGCTGCTTATGCGCAAGCGTTGCTGCGCCAGCTGCTGGCGCGAGTGCCTATGCGCTCACGGGCGAGCAGGGTGGACGCAGGCAGCCATAGCCGGGCTGGCCTGCGCATTACTGGATGGGGTGCATGGTGGTCTTTGGGTGTATGTGGCATCTGTGTGGAGGATGGAGGTTGTGAGTGAAGCGAGGGTTTACCTGGTGCTTGATGCATATGGAATTGGCCGAGATCTGCTCGTACTTCAGAAAGCTGTTGACGTCACCAGTGGCATTGTAGATAGGCTAGATCGGATCTGCCATCTGTAGTCTGGGCGCCGAGCGCCAGATAGGGAAACGACATTGGTTCATTGATGATGATGACGAGACTATTCCCACATTGTCATTTGTGAGCTCTGTTGTGCTCTTATTTGGTCTAACTCGAGTTGCAATTCTGCCTTTGGTTTGAGGTCAAGACTATCTGGTTTCATGTGTATGATGCGGCTTGGTTTCCGAATTTCACTATCGCTCATTTCCCTTGCACGCATGTATGTGAGTTAAAACTGTGGACACACGCTGTTGAGAAGGTAACTAAGGTGCATACCTGCCTTGCGACTGAATTGTACAGACACATGTAACTGTTGATGAACAGACCCTGAGTTCAAATCCTGATGGATACAAAAACCCAAGGAGCCAACACACTTCAAAAGAAGGTAACTGAGGCATGATATACGACATCGCTGTGCAGTACGATTCTTATCTTTGCAGATAATTCATCTGTGCAAGTTTGTGCTGTTGCAGTGAGATGGGATATTGTGTTCTTTTTGGGTCTGCCATTGGGTGAGTGGGTGGGTGTGGGCAGGGGGTGGGTTGGTGTGGGCGGAGTGGGGTGTTGTTTTTTATATCCAAGTTGAGAAGCAAGGAGTACATATTGCTGGACAGCTGCAGCAATCTGTCATCTGCACGAGAGGTCAAAGTTGACAGCTCAGGCATTTGAAATTACAATGTTCCTTTCTTTTTATTAAATTATTTGTTGTTATTTCTTTTTTCTCTTTTTTGTCTAAGCCTTGTGGGGTACGTCTCCATTTCCTCGAAATATAAAAACTAACAACATGGTCTAACAAGACGAGAAATGATGAACGTGACATTGCAAGGCAATTATAGTCGGTTATCGAGGTAGGTTAGTCGGCGGAGCATGAAGAATGAACACAATGCTAGACGTAGTACCACCAGCTGCTGCCTGAGGCAAGGCATACACGGCTGATCATTTTGTCACAGTAAGCGTAAACGATATCACAAGAATCTTGAAGAGTTAGCTTACAATACTCAGAAGAATTTCTCAAATGTTCATCAAGTAAACCACGGAAACAATCCTTGCAAGAATCTAGCAAGAATCAAACTTCCTCCTAAATACCGGTGCTCCACCCACTGAGCTATCAAGACTGGCAAGTCAGAAATACAACCCAAACAAGCCCACACTTCCTTCTGTCTGCCCGAAGGACCCCTGACCAGCATTGATTTCTCCAACTCCGTGGTGGATTACTGTCAGCTTGGCTTATCTTTACCTTTCCGCACAGGTTGATGCCCGGGGGATGGGGGTCAGCCTAGGGGGGCTACAGGGTTAGGGTCAGTGCCACCCAGTAGGTCTATTCAATGGCTCTCGTGCAAATCTTGATAGTCTACAATGCCATGTAGACTACATCACGGATGCACTGCAGTAGAATCATGATGGTGCATTTTGTGGTCTAGTCACTCTAGTGTTCAAAGTTCAAAGCTCGAAGTGTCACAGTGCAGTAAGAAAGCAAATATCCTTTCAGTTGCTATGTGCATTTGCAACTGGTGCTCCACCTACTGAGCTATAATTGCCTATCAAGACCGGCAAGTCAGAAATACAACGCAAACAAGCCCACGCTTCCCTCCGTCTGCCCGAAGGACCCCTGACCAGGATTGATTTCTCCAATTGTGTGGAGGATTGACTGTCAGCTTGGCTTATCTTTACCTTTCCTCACAGGTTGATGTCCGGGGGGGGCTACAGGGTTAGGGCCGGTGCCACCCAGCAAAGCTGTTCAATGGCTCTCGCACAAATTTTGACAGTCTACAATGCCCATGGGCCCGCTGCAACAACCTGACTTAATTCTGACGCAGGAAAGCTGTGCTAGGTGTGATGTAACTGATGGGGAGGTGCGCTGGGCTCTCAAGAAAGCTAAGCTTTCATCGGACCTTGTCGAAGTAGTCGTACTAAATCCACGAACGTTGTCAGAGGTGTTGAACTCCATTCTTGAGATCGGGATGCTGTAGGCACACAAGTTGCAGTGAAGTCCCTTGTGGATAGATTGCGGAGCAGGATGCCGGCTATCGCAAGGATGGTTGCCATTGTGAAGCGTGTCCATGTTCTTTCATTGGAAGGATTGTACCCTCTTGTGGTTGGGGGACACTGGGTACTGGAAATCAAAACTTTGGTTGGTTATTGATGGTCTGCAGGAGTCAGGAACACTGGCAGAGAGGCTGCAATGGGAGAGGGTGATTGCATGTGCTCCAGATGTTATTGTCATCTGCCCATGTTCATCATCTTTAAAGCGCACAGTTGGTGAATTGAAGCTTATTGCATCTTTGAAGTTCTTCTGGTCCATTCCTGCTGTGGAGTCCGGCAGGTGTTTGTCTGTGACCAGCGTTGCATACCTGCAGACCGCCGACCCCGACCGCCGACTGTTTTGCAGGCGACCAGTAGGGCTGACCGGTCGGCGGTCTGCCGACCAGTCAGAAAACAGCCATCCACTGATTTTTTTAAAACTCTGAGTTGGGGGTTTTACTGTGCGTGCTGAGTACAGCCCAAATCCGCTGAGAAACTTTTAGGGATTGGGGGGGGTCTAGAAGGGGTATGGGGGGGTATAGGGGTGGTATAGGGGTGGTATAGGAGTGGTATAGGGGTGGTGTAGGGGTGGTATAGGGAGTATTGGGGGGGGTATGAGGGTGTTGGGGGGCGGTTTGAGGCTGTTGGGGGGGTGTATGGGCCCTATGGGGGTATTCGGGTTGGGAGTTGGTGGGGTTATTAGGGGTTATGGACTCCCAGAAAAAAAAATATGGGGATCGTTTTTTTATTTTTGCGGGGTGCTGACGCCCCCCGACCAGTAGGTGCTGACCAGCCGGCCCGCCGGCTGGTCGGCACCCGACCAGTCAAGGGGCGCCGACCATTAGGGTATGCGACACCGTCTGTGACCATGTTTATTTTGCTGGCCGGGGCCAAAGTTGATGGATGGCATAGAGATCATGGTGTGACTGCTTCATCCATCCAAAATCCATTGCAAAGCCCCTGCCAATACCGTCCTGAAGCTGTCTTTAGCCCCCGGGCTGCGCTGTAAGCCCAAAGAGCTGCATCTGTATTTCAAACCTTATCATTGAATTCTCCGCCTGTTCCTACGTCCCATGTCCTCAGATATTGCTCACCTTTCCACCCTTCTACCCTCTTCAGTGTCTCTAGTCCTTGCTCCCTTCAACCAACATATGTTCGCTGCCTACAGTGTGCCCACCACCGCTCCTTCCCCTAATCTTTCTTCTCTCTCCCTCTTCTCTTCCATGCGAGGCTGTGCATCACCTAATCTTTCTTCTCGCTCCCTCTTCTCCTCCGTGCGAGGCTGTGCATCTCTGTTTTCTCCAACTGGATGACTTGAAGCAGATAACTTGGAGCAGACTTCATAGCTTGGTAGATTTTTCGCCTTATCAAGTTTAGATGCAGTGAACCTCTCAGTTGACCACCGATGAGCGCACACAATCACACACCAGGCATGAATGAGATCACACGAAGTTCACACTGGAGGCCAGAGAGATGAAGACCAGGTAGCGCAGCTTTAGAATCCAAACGCTCCACAGCGCTAACCCAAGTAACCAGTGTCTTCACTCAGGTAAGTATCCCTGCCAATGATCTTCTCTCTTTCTCTCTCAGTCTTCTCTCTGTCGCTACCTCCCTGTGTCTTCTCTCCCTACTTGTATGCACTCACACACTTTCTACTACTCAAGGACCAACTCTGAATACACCCACTGCTAACTCTACTAACCCCTCTGATGTCTACTACTATCTACTAGCACTGGCGCAGCTATGGCTGCCTGCCCTCTGCCAGTGCTGGGCAGCTATCGCTGCTCCCTCTCTCTCCCTCTACTAGCACAGCTCCCTGGCTCAGCGCTTCGCCCCTCACAATAGCGCACAAGTGCACCAGCACTTCTTACTTCATGCGAATGAGCAATCTGCCAAATGAGGTGGCTGGCCAGTCCTTATATTGTCTTGGACCGAGCTTCAACTCGTGCCAGCCTCTGCTTCTTGGGGCTTGAATTGGTTCCTGTACCACATCCCCACGACATGTTTGCTTTTGAATATCAGGGCCTGGTATCGACTGTGGACTGTGACTTCTGCCTTTGGGACACGACTCTTGCCTGTGGAAGTGTCCTTTGCTCATCGGATATGACTTACCAACATGACTTTTCATTATGAGACGTGATTTTACCCCTGAGATGTGACTGTTTACCGGGTGCCTGTTGGACTTGACTGCTAAGGTACCCGACTCTGACTTTTCTGAAACTGACCGACTTGGCCTTTCTTGGCCCAGGCCTGTGACCCTGAAACTCGAATTTAAGGTCTGAATCGTGGAAGGCATTTCACTCTTGCCGGCCTAATTTCGAGGATCTCCGAGAAAATTACCAATTTTATCTGTGCAATATGTTAATTCATTTCTTAGCTCTCTCATAATAGGACACAATATGCGGTGCCGTCTCAGTTAGTTCCTCTCTTGTAAACCAGCGATCTTCTGAAGGTTCCTGATAGGCAAATCTAACCTATACTGCCGCTGTGGTCTACCCCTACGCCCAGATCTGTAGACATCTTGTCCAACAATCCGATCTACATCATATTTCCCATCCTTATCTGGGGGAATCATGGATCTGCGAGTTGGGAAGAGATCATTACTAACACAAGGGAGCAACTTTGATGCATGAAACTCCGGATACGTGTGCAAATGTAGAGGAATTTCAACAACACATCACCAATCACATCAAGAATCTGCCACGGTCCTCTAGGGGCATGCAACAATTATTGGGAAATGTTCTCCTCATAAAAGGGGCTTTACCCGATGCAGGCCTCAGGCCTTTCAAAAGAAAAGCAACACGGGTCTTGAAAAAAGTAAAGCATTGTGAAAAGGTGTCTCGCCAGGGCTCAGAAACGTGAAAGCAGGCCAAAGGTCAAGTTCTCTATCAACAGGCACATCTAAATCTAAGGTAAAGGGCATTGTCAAAGGATATACCTGTTCACTAGGAGCTGTGTCTGTCATGTCTGTTCGGGTAAGAGTGTGTCTGTACGTGCAGACAGTGTACCTGTTTGTGCAAAGGAATGTCTGTTCGTTTAGAGTTGTGCCTGTCCGAAAGTAAAGTCAATAGGCACAGTCCCAGTTCTGGTTTGGGTCAAGGGGTCAGTCCAGATCCAGACTTTCAAGTCCAAATACAGGCCGAGAGGCCACAGCAGCAGTAGAACTTCATTGGGACTCTACTGGGACACATGCAATGCAGGGTCTGGGCCAAAGGAAAGGCCGACTTGAGCCAATGCAGACCCAGCGAGGAGTGGCCAGCACTATATAGGGAGCTGCCTGCCTCATTTCTCGCCAGATCTCCACTGGCTTGAATGCGTGGAAGTGCTGGTGCACTTGTGCGTTAGTCAGTAGGAGTAGCGCTGGAGGAAGGAAGATGCGCTAAGAGGGAAGAAGAAGACTATGCGCTGGAAAGGATGCAGCCATGCTGCCCAGCGAGTTAGTAAGTAGAGTAGAAGGGTTAGTACTTAGCTATGAGTAGTATCCAGAGTAGATCCTTGAGAGAACAGTRTGTGCATGCATCATAGGCGGAAGAGATTGAGACGAAGAGTGTTCATTCAAGGTTTGGCTATGGGAGACACTTACCTGAGTTGGTCGTGAACTGCAGAGTGGGCGCTGATGAGTTGTGACCATATTGATGACTAGGAGACAATCTGCAGAGGTAGCGCTGATGCCTTGAACGGCATATTGATGAGTTGAGCAGAGATTTGTGTTGCGCTGATGAGCGCTGGACTCAGGGGAATTTGGAAGCACTTTGTAATCATATTTCTGATAATATAAGCTGTGAGACTCGGTTCTCTTCTTCACTACCTTTGTCTATGGTTGAGACTATTGATCACTGCGTGTGAAGATGATGCATGACATGTACACATCTGCGTGAGATGGTCCCCAGCACCCTTGCAAAATTTGGTAACGGAGCAGATGCTCGCTACACTCATAGCGCTGGTCTGATCAAGGCCGGCGAGAAGAAGTGGTGATGGAGGATAGTGAAGGAGGGAGGAGGAGAAGAAGTGTGCGATAGTGGGGGAAGCAGGCCGAAGAAGAAGTGGCGAAGTCTACTTACCTGGAGCGTGCGGAGCGTCGTGGAGAATCTTCATCGACGATATCTTCAAGAAAAGAGAAGCACCTCCTTTCCCTGAACCTGCATGCATGTGTGTGTCCCCTACCTTCTCTCTCTCGCTGACCCTCTGAAGGTGACTGCTGCTGATCTGGTCAGGAGTCGAAGTCTGGATCTGGGTTGTCCTAGCTGTCAGGTCTGGGCTGTCAGAGTCTGATGACCCAAGTGTGATGTGTCAGGGACTGGTCACACTAGAGTAGGTGGCCCAGTGTTCTGCGAATAGGAGTAGGTTTCTCTCCTATCCCTCTTGATAGGTAGGCTGGATATCGTCATCAAGCATATCAAGAGAGAAAAACACATTGCCAAAGGTTGATCCAGGGAGCCAGACAGCATATTAAGAAAAGAAAAAAAGGGGGGGGACTATACAGATTCAACAAGTAAGCATTATTGCCAAAGGTTGATCCAGGGAGCCAGACAGCATATTAAAAAAAAAAAAAAAAAGGGGGGGGACTATACAGATTCAACAAGTAAGCATTATTGCCAAAGGTTGATCCAGGGAGCCAGACAGCATATCAAGAAAAAAAAAAAAAAGGGGGACTATACAGATTCAACAAGTAAGCATTATTTTAATTTGATTTGTTACCTGCAGCACCTTCTACAGTCCACAAACAAGAAAAAAAAAAAGAGGGATACCGAACTCCATTGCCAACAGATATTAAGTAAGTTGATTGGGATAGTGCCTTGGTGATCCGGCGGAGGGTTCCCTGTGCCGATAGTCATCATGGATGACTATCCCATTCAGGGCCTGTTGGCCCTCTCTGTCTTATTGGGCCCACTGTTCAGGTTCATATTCCCACTGGGKTTCGGACGYGTGTGCACRTCCCGCATGATGATGCGATCAGGAGCAGTGAAGCCAGGGCCCACACCTGCTGAGCAGGCAGAGATTGACCGCCGACAGGCAGAAAAGAAGAAAGCAAGAGAAGAAAGAAAGAAGAAGAAAGAAGAAGAGTTAAAGAAAAAAACCCAGTTAGAAGAAGAGGAAATGAAGGAAAAGTGGGAACAAGAAATAAAGGATGAGTTGCAGACTATTGAGGAAGAAGAAGAAGCCTCGGAGGAAGGGGGTGAAAGACTTATCAGGCGGCGTGCAGCAAGTGGCGAGACAAGTGAGATCCGGGGGGAAGTCTTTGTCAAGCCATTGGACTGGTATAACCAGTATTCTTATTCCAGTGACAAATTAGAAGAATCAGAAGAAGAACGAGATACATTCATAGCAAGGCTAGCACTAATAACAGATAAAAGGGAGAGAGAACTGATGCTGGAAGAAAAACACACTGAATTGCACAGCAAGCGGCGAAGCGCAAAGAGCTTGATGATAGAAAAAAGTTGCAAGCAGAGGGGGCGAGGTTACACCGCGAGCTGCAGGCACAAAAGGAAAAGCAAGTGGCTACTGAAGAAAAACTCGCCCTCCTAACTGAAACAGTTCTCCATACGAAACCGAAAGTTGCTACAATCAATAGGACCTTGCAGAAAGTTGAAACGAAACAACTGGAGTTTGAAAATGTATGGAACACTTTTCTGCAGAAGTCCGCCAAGGACGTAGATCTGCACATTCAGTCCTATATCAACAAACTGGATGATCATCTCACTCAAACCTTCACTCCAGCCGTGATTGAGAGAATAGTGCAGGGCAGCGGCGGAGGAGGAGGTGGTGACGGAGACGGGGATGGAGGCGACGGAGATAAGAAAGGAAAGGGAAGATAGCGAGAAGAAGGAGTTGGGACCAGCAACAAAGTTGAAGTTAAAATTCCATGGATGTACACCGGCAAAAAGGAAGAAAGCGTGTTGCATTGGATGGCGGCTGTAGAGTCCTATGTCTACGGACAACGGATTCCCTATTGGGATAGGGTCTTGATGGGCACTTCGTGCATGGCCGGTGACGCGATGAGTTTTGCCATCTCGTTACAAAAGGAAGCAGGATGTAGTTCGATGGTAGAGTTTTCCCAACAAACCCGTATTGAAGATTTCCTCAAAGCCGTCAGGGAGAGGTTCGAAGATAAGAATCTCGCCCGAAGAACAGAAATGTTAATCTTGAACCTTCCTTCCTGACAGGAAGTGGAAAAGCACATCGGCACTAAAAGCTACCATGGATGGGTTGCTGCAGTGAACATGGGTTAACCCCGGCTCAGGTTTTGAATAGTTTTGCTCGCGCCTTACCTGATCCCGTCCGAACTCAATTATATCCCCGCACTAAAGAGGAGGGGATGACCTATGAAAAATTTAGTAAGATTGCATTAGACCATGCAGGATTTCTGGCTGAAGCCAACTATTGCCACTATTGGAAAGATCTGCAAGCGGGCAAAAGATGGCAAAACCGCACCATCTCAGGATCAATACCTGGGAAAGACAACCTCCTTCTGACCTTTGAAGAAGGAGGTGTCGAATCACTTTYTTGGGACCAAATAGAYTAYRGTMTCGATGAACCCAACAGACCGRTAGCTCAGGAGGGGAGTTACGCGGYTGTTGYAGCCCGCRGGGGAGGGCGTSAAGGAAGAGGGCGTGGCCGAGGAAGAGGTCGCGGCCGTGGTGGACGAGGATTCGGCACCCAGAGGAGTGGTGGTGAAGGAAGCCACTACGTGGGAGAAAGGGGAAATGGTCCCTCATACGGTGGCCGTGGTTCTTACTCCACCTGGGGTAGAGGAAGAGGCTCATGGTACAACAAGTGGTATAAGCCATACCCACCTCATCCAGGCTTGCCGGAAGGAGAGCCTTGGAAAGAATTGGGAATCCTTGAGAAAGTTTGGGTCGAAAGAAAGAAGGCAGATTAATGCCTCAAATGTGGGGACCCCGACCACATTGTCCCGTCCTGCCCTGACTATAGGGGGGCAAAAGGGAACAGCCAGTAGAGGTGTCAGTTGCCTCTACCGGAGCTTTGACTGTTGAAAAATCAGAATCCTCCCAGTCAAAGGCTCCACTGACAGAAACTGAAGAGGAAGGAAGTCCCCATCTAGTACACTGTCCAGAGGTGGCAAATGTATGCATCTCTCTAGATGGATCCCTCGCTGGCATGGGTGATGAGTTGGCCGCTCTTCGCCAAGCCTGGACTGAAATGCGAAAAAAGAAAGGACAGCTAATAATTGCAGATCTTGAAATAAACCGAGTAAGAGTAGGAGGTATGATAGACAGTGGGTCTACACGCAGTTGTATTAGTAAAAGAGGATTACAAAAACTACGTCTTAGGCTTAAGGTTAGGAAGTTAAGTGAGCCCATTGTAAGTACGTTAGCAAATAGTAGTGAAACCGCTATGGATCGCTACGTCGAAGGGGTACAAGTATACTTTCGGCTGGAGGCAGAGGGGAAGGTGGAACGTGTTCTCCACTCTCTGACCTTCTTGGTGGAGGATAACTTGCCCTTTGATGTGTTATTAGGAATGGATTGGGGTGCAGCTGCGCAAGCGGATCTAAAGTTAAGGGAACATGAATGTTGGTTTCCAAGTCCGCAAGGAGGTAAGAAGAAAATCCGCCTATTTCATGAATCTGGTAAGGAAAGCAGCCTGGCTCATTGTTGTATGAGTGTCCTCGCGTTCGCCCGTCTTGTGAAGAAGTATAATTTGTACGACCAAGTCTTTGTTGCATATGTGCGCCCAGTAAAGGAAGAAGAAACAAAGGATGAAGTCAGGTCCCAGGAGATTGAGAGGATCCTGAAAGAGTTCGCAGATGTGGCTGAAGCCCGAAGCGGTGTGGTGGAAAGACCAATCTGCCACCGCATTGATATCATTCCAGGGAGTGCGCCCCCGAAGGGGCCTATCTATCGTATGTCGCCCCAGGAATTGGATGAACTGCGAACCCAACTCGACGAGTTGTTGAAAAATGGTTGGATAAGACCTAGCTCCTCGCCCTATGGTGCGCCTGTGCTCTTTGTGCCTAAGAAAGACGGCG
>BFEA01000383.1:1019751-1036775 GCA_003427395.1 Chara braunii | reverse complement strand
GCGGCGTTCGCATGTGTATAGACTATAGAAGACTAAATGATATAACAATAAAGAATGCCGAACCATTACCGCGAATAGACGATTTGCTGGATCGCGTGCAGGGAAGGAAAATATTTTCAAAGATTGATCTGAAATCCGGCTATCATCAGATTGAGGTTGAGCCGAAAGACCAACACAAGACTGCCTTTAGGACAAGGTATGGGCATTATGAATTCGTAGTTTTGCCCTTTGGTCTAACGAATGCCCCTGCTACTTTCCAAAGAACGATGAACGAACTTTTTCGTAGATGGCTCGACAAATTTGTTGTGATTTATTTAGACGATATTTTAATTTTTAGCAAAAATGAAAAGGAGCACGCTGAGCACCTTCGACTTGTGCTAAATAAATTGAGAGAAGCAAAACTCAAGTTAAACCCAAAGAAGTGTGAATGGGCTAAGCGTCAGGTGCTATATCTAGGACATGTGATTGATGGAGATGGGGTCAAACTGGAAGATGCCAAGATAAGCAGCAATAAGAGATTGGCCGAACCCCTGCACCCTGACTGAGTTGCGGTCGTTCCTTGGGTTAGCCAACTACTATCGAAAGTTCGTAAGACACTTTACGATAATAGCTGCTCCCCTTCGCCGATTGCTTAAGAAAGAAGTAATTTGGAAGTGGGACTCAGACTGTACGATGTCCTTCAAGCGTCTAAAAAAGTGTTTGATTAACTATCTGGTTCTTAAAGTGGCAGACCCTTCTTTACCTTTCGTGGTTACAACCGACGCTAGTCAATATGGTATAGGTGTTGTCCTTCAGCAAGACGATGGGCATGGATACCGGCGCGTGGAGTTTATGTCCTGCCGACTGCCTAATGAGAAAGTGGCCGCTTCAACATATGAAAGAGAGTTGTATGCACTACGTGAGGCTCTCAATCATTGGCGACATTACAGTCAGTTCCTAGTATCATGTCAAAAGGGAGGTTGTCCTCCACTAAGAGTGTCAGGGAGTGTAGAACACATTCTAGCTTTCCCTTTGCCTCCAACCGGAAGTATGTCCTGACCCCTTCAAAATAACTATCTACTACCATTTCCCTATTATCCGCTAACTTGCTCATGACGGGCTGGTCTAACTTTTGGACCTTCAGCCCTAGGCGCATCTTCTGTGGCCCTTTATTGCTTATATAATTGCGTGTTGACCCACTATCTATTAACGCGGTCACGCTTACTTTACTGACGTCTACGTCTGCAATTAACAACTGCCCTTTCTTTTTTTTCATTTCGGCCCAAGCGCGGCGACGAGTGATCAGTTCATCACCTATGCTTGCAAGGGAACCACCTAGAGAGGTTTTAACACAAGCAACCTCCGGGCAGCTAACTAGGTGGGGGCCATCCGCCCTCTCAGTCTCTGCCATTGGGACCTCTGGATGGGAGGATGACAGTCTGCTTGCATCCAGAGTCCCTGTACAGGCAACTGCTACCTGTACTGGTTGTTCCCTTTTGGGTACCGATATTCGGGACAACAGGGAACAATGTGGTCGGGGTCACCACATTTGAAACGCTGGTTGGCTGCCTTATGCTCATCCCAAGGTTTCTCATCAATCCCCATTTGTTCCCAAGGTTTGCCTACAGCGATCCCGGGATGGGGTGGATATGGCCCCTAGTGTTGTATCCTTTTCCTCTACCCCCAGTGGAGTTGGAACCTCTACTACCTTGCAAGGGGCCATTAGCTACCTTCGCCACTACCCCTCTAGGCGGCGGGTCCTCTTCCTCCACCACGGCCGCGACCTCCTCTTCCTCTTCCACGACCTCTTCCTCCTTGTCGCCCTCCCTCGTGGGTTGCAATAACCTCATAGTCCCCTCCTTGGGCTAAGTGACTATTGCTATCTTCTTCTAAACCGTAATCTATCTGGTCGTAGGTGAGTGATTTTACCCCTCCTTCTTCAAAGGTGACCAGAAGATTGTCTTTTCCGGCTATATTTCCCGAGATCGTATGATCTCTCCATTTTTTCCCTGCCTGGAGATCCTTTCAATAATTGTAGTACTGTGCCTTTTGCAAAAATTCAGCATGATCAACTGCAATCTTATTGAACTTTTCATTTAAGTCGTTCCTTATTCTTTAGTGCGGTGAGATAATCGAGTCCTCAATGGATCTGGGAGTACTCTGGCAAAGTTGTTCAAAATTTGTATGGGTGTCAATGCATGGTCCGGACACTGCAAAAGCGTATCCATAGTGGCTTTGAGTGTTGGCGCTCTTCCACTTACGATCACCAATGTTCAGGATCAAGGACTCGGTCCTATGGGCCAGATTCTTATCTTCAAACCTTTCTCTAAGGGCTCTAAAGAAGTCTTCAATCCGTGCTCGTTGTGAGTACTGGACCGTGGTTGTGCGGCCACTCTCCTTCATCAGGGAGATGGCGAAACTCATCGCATCACCAGCTAAACATGAACTAGCCATTAGCACTCGATCCCAGTACGGGATCTTCTGCGCGTACAGTTAGGTATCCATTGCAGCTTCCCTGGTCAATACACTCTCTTCTTTCTTCCCCGTATAAGTCCAAGGCAACTTCACCTTCATCTTCTGCTTGGACTCCTCCGCTTCACTGTCCTTCTCCTTCTTGGGACCCTTTCCGTTTTTGTCCCCATCATCACCATCATCACCATCATCACCTCCATCTCCTCCCCCGCCTCCAATCTTTAACTTCCTTACTACGGCAGGATCGGTTAACCTTTGGCAGAGGGTTTTGCAATCAGACTCGCTTTCATTCACACTTTACATGTATGCAAACAGGTTGCGCAGCAAACTGGCGTCAAGCGCCCACTCAGAACTCAGAGATATAGTACCAAGAACGCGGCTCAGATGCAAGTTCACTTCAAACGGCTATGGCGGCACACCGCCTGTACAACTCTCTGTTCGTCACTTACTCAATACTGCTGTTTGCTCACAGGATCACCCTGGATATCCCACACGCAACACCCTGTACATTCACACACACCCGCACACACCTACAGCTATGGCGGCTATGACCGCTGCTACTCTATCGCTATGGCTAACTTCCTTCTCGCCCACTTCGTCCTCGGGCTCACTGCAGACCACCTCGCACAAGTCGCTATGGCAGCGCTTCCGCATGGCTTACGCAGGAATGAATGAATGGCTGGGCGCTGCCTCTTGATTTATATTTCTGTAACTCGCTGGTCTGCCCTTTCCCATCGGCCCATGGTGCACACAGTCCCTCATGGTACTTGCTGGACTGGACTGGGACTGACTGGGCGGGTGCCGCTGACTGCATGGGTTTGCACCGCAGACTCACTGCAGTCGCACTGCCAACGTACTGAGGTTGGCTCCACCACTTGCCCACTTGCCTCTGCCTAAACGTGAGCCCACTTCGAAAGGCCACTTTCGGGACCTTCTGGAAGTCTGTAGACTTCGCCTTTCGGGTACTGTAGCAGCTACGACCTTGACCTCTCAGGACTGTAGCAGCTACGACCTCTACAGAGCTGTGACTCCTACTCGACAGACCTACAGATCGAAACCCTACCACTACACAGACCTACGACAGACAACAACAACTGCCAAAAACAGGTCACAGGTTCAAACACTCGGGGTCGACACAGATACTGTACACAGGTAAGGTGAGAACTAGGGATCGAGCCCTGGGATCTGCATTCGCTACTGCTAAAAGGTGAAAACTGTTTCAGTTTTATCTAATTGGTCAACATACTCAAATATGCGGTGGTCAATTTGTTCAGAGGCACTGCGCAGGAAGTTATTCCAGACACCTTTGAATTCCCCTTGGTGCAACTCTATTCCATTAATGGTTTGGTGGAGTGCAACAAGTTCATTGTTAGTATGGAGGAGAGCATCTGTTAGGAGGGAGGTTCTTTCATCTGTGGCAGCCTGTTTCCCTTTCTGTTCCTGCAGCAGCTTCTGCAACCTCTCCCCCTCCTCTTTCAATCTTTTCTTTTTATTATATTCCTGCCTTTTTGCCGTCACCATCTTATTATTCAATTGTGCTTTCTTCTCCTCCAGCAGTAAATTCTTTTCTGCCTCGTCCGCTGCGGAGGCCAACTTTTACTATAAAGGCATTTTTCTCCTCCTCCGTTTCTTCTGGGAACTTCGTCCTGTAACCGAACTGGATGGACTCGCATACGAATCGCCCCTGCTTGGCGGCGCTCGGGCCTTTCTTCTTTCCAACTTTTCTCCCACTTCTTCTTCTTCTTCTGCTGCTGCTGCTTTCAATTCCTCCATTAACTTCTTCTCCTTCTCCTTCATCTACTTCTCCACCACCTTTTTTCTCTTCTCTATACATACTAAAGCAAGCAAAGGGTCTGGCGACATGGTCGGTCGCAGGCCCAACGGAAACCGCTTGGGACACCGCGGTCGGGAGGAGGTGTCGACCGTCGCGGGGGGCAGGGAAAAGCAAAGCGGGCAAGGGGCGGAGGGCCGAGCCGACGCGGGGGAACCGGCCCAGGGCCGAGGCCCGCGCAGAGACGGGCGGGGAAAGTAGCGGGCAGGGAAAAGCGAAGCGGGCAAGGGGCGGAGGGCCGAGCCGACGCGGGGGAACCGGCCCAGGGCCGAGGCCCGCGCAGAGACGGGCGGGGAAAGTAGCGGGCAGGGAAAAGCGAAGCGGGCAAGGGGCGGAGGGCCGAGCCGACGCGGGGGAACCGGCCCAGGGCCGAGGCCCGCGCAGAGACGGGCGGGGAAAGTAGCGGGCAGGGAAAAGCGAAGCGGGCAAGGGGCGGAGGGCCGAGCCGACGCGGGGGAACCGGCCCAGGGCCGAGGCCCGCGCAGAGACGGGCGGGGAAAGTAGCGGGCAGGGAAAAGCGAAGCGGGCAAGGGGCGGAGGGCCGAGCCGACGCGGGGGAACCGGCCCAGGGCCGAGGCCCGCGCAGAGACGGGCGGGGAAAGTAGCGGGCAGGGAAAAGCGAAGCGGGCAAGGGGCGGAGGGCCGAGCCGACGCGGGGGAACCGGCCCAGGGCCGAGGCCCGCGCAGAGACGGGCGGGGAAAGTAGCGGGCAGGGAAAAGCGAAGCGGGCAAGGGGCGGAGGGCCGAGCCGACGCGGGGGAACCGGCCCAGGGCCGAGGCCCGCGCAGAGACGGGCGGGGAAAGTAGCGGGCAGGGAAAAGCGAAGCGGGCAAGGGGCGGAGGGCCGAGCCGACGCGGGGGAACCGGCCCAGGGCCGAGGCCCGCGCAGAGACGGGCGGGGAAAGTAGCGGGCAGGGAAAAGCGAAGCGGGCAAGGGGCGGAGGGCCGAGCCGACGCGGGGGAACCGGCCCAGGGCCGAGGCCCGCGCAGAGACGGGCGGGGAAAGTAGCGGGCAGGGAAAAGCGAAGCGGGCAAGGGGCGGAGGGCCGAGCCGACGCGGGGGAACCGGCCCAGGGCCGAGGCCCGCGCAGAGACGGGCGGGGAAAGTAGCGGGCAGGGAAAAGCGAAGCGGGCAAGGGGCGGAGGGCCGAGCCGACGCGGGGGAACCGGCCCAGGGCCGAGGCCCGCGCAGAGACGGGCGGGGAAAGTAGCGGGCAGGGAAAAGCGAAGCGGGCAAGGGGCGGAGGGCCGAGCCGACGCGGGGGAACCGGCCCAGGGCCGAGGCCCGCGCAGAGACGGGCGGGGAAAGTAGCGGGCAGGGAAAAGCGAAGCGGGCAAGGGGCGGAGGGCCGAGCCGACGCGGGGGAACCGGCCCAGGGCCGAGGCCCGCGCAGAGACGGGCGGGGAAAGTAGCGGGCAGGGAAAAGCGAAGCGGGCAAGGGGCGGAGGGCCGAGCCGACGCGGGGGAACCGGCCCAGGGCCGAGGCCCGCGCAGAGACGGGCGGGGAAAGTAGCGGGCAGGGAAAAGCGAAGCGGGCAAGGGGCGGAGGGCCGAGCCGACGCGGGGGAACCGGCCCAGGGCCGAGGCCCGCGCAGAGACGGGCGGGGAAAGTAGCGGGCAGGGAAAAGCGAAGCGGGCAAGGGGCGGAGGGCCGAGCCGACGCGGGGGAACCGGCCCAGGGCCGAGGCCCGCGCAGAGACGGGCGGGGAAAGTAGCGGGCAGGGAAAAGCGAAGCGGGCAAGGGGCGGAGGGCCGAGCCGACGCGGGGGAACCGGCCCAGGGCCGAGGCCCGCGCAGAGACGGGCGGGGAAAGTAGCGGGCAGGGAAAAGCGAAGCGGGCAAGGGGCGGAGGGCCGAGCCGACGCGGGGGAACCGGCCCAGGGCCGAGGCCCGCGCAGAGACGGGCGGGGAAAGTAGCGGGCAGGGAAAAGCGAAGCGGGCAAGGGGCGGAGGGCCGAGCCGACGCGGGGGAACCGGCCCAGGGCCGAGGCCCGCGCAGAGACGGGCGGGGAAAGTAGCGGGCAGGGAAAAGCGAAGCGGGCAAGGGGCGGAGGGCCGAGCCGACGCGGGGGAACCGGCCCAGGGCCGAGGCCCGCGCAGAGACGGGCGGGGAAAGTAGCGGGCAGGGAAAAGCGAAGCGGGCAAGGGGCGGAGGGCCGAGCCGACGCGGGGGAACCGGCCCAGGGCCGAGGCCCGCGCAGAGACGGGCGGGGAAAGTAGCGGGCAGGGAAAAGCGAAGCGGGCAAGGGGCGGAGGGCCGAGCCGACGCGGGGGAACCGGCCCAGGGCCGAGGCCCGCGCAGAGACGGGCGGGGAAAGTAGCGGGCAGGGAAAAGCGAAGCGGGCAAGGGGCGGAGGGCCGAGCCGACGCGGGGGAACCGGCCCAGGGCCGAGGCCCGCGCAGAGACGGGCGGGGAAAGTAGCGGGCAGGGAAAAGCGAAGCGGGCAAGGGGCGGAGGGCCGAGCCGACGCGGGGGAACCGGCCCAGGGCCGAGGCCCGCGCAGAGACGGGCGGGGAAAGTAGCGGGCAGGGAAAAGCGAAGCGGGCAAGGGGCGGAGGGCCGAGCCGACGCGGGGGAACCGGCCCAGGGCCGAGGCCCGCGCAGAGACGGGCGGGGAAAGTAGCGGGCAGGGAAAAGCGAAGCGGGCAAGGGGCGGAGGGCCGAGCCGACGCGGGGGAACCGGCCCAGGGCCGAGGCCCGCGCAGAGACGGGCGGGGAAAGTAGCGGGCAGGGAAAAGCGAAGCGGGCAAGGGGCGGAGGGCCGAGCCGACGCGGGGGAACCGGCCCAGGGCCGAGGCCCGCGCAGAGACGGGCGGGGAAAGTAGCGGGCAGGGAAAAGCGAAGCGGGCAAGGGGCGGAGGGCCGAGCCGACGCGGGGGAACCGGCCCAGGGCCGAGGCCCGCGCAGAGACGGGCGGGGAAAGTAGCGGGCAGGGAAAAGCGAAGCGGGCAAGGGGCGGAGGGCCGAGCCGACGCGGGGGAACCGGCCCAGGGCCGAGGCCCGCGCAGAGACGGGCGGGGAAAGTAGCGGGCAGGGAAAAGCGAAGCGGGCAAGGGGCGGAGGGCCGAGCCGACGCGGGGGAACCGGCCCAGGGCCGAGGCCCGCGCAGAGACGGGCGGGGAAAGTAGCGGGCAGGGAAAAGCGAAGCGGGCAAGGGGCGGAGGGCCGAGCCGACGCGGGGGAACCGGCCCAGGGCCGAGGCCCGCGCAGAGACGGGCGGGGAAAGTAGCGGGCAGGGAAAAGCGAAGCGGGCAAGGGGCGGAGGGCCGAGCCGACGCGGGGGAACCGGCCCAGGGCCGAGGCCCGCGCAGAGACGGGCGGGGAAAGTAGCGGGCAGGGAAAAGCGAAGCGGGCAAGGGGCGGAGGGCCGAGCCGACGCGGGGGAACCGGCCCAGGGCCGAGGCCCGCGCAGAGACGGGCGGGGAAAGTAGCGGGCAGGGAAAAGCGAAGCGGGCAAGGGGCGGAGGGCCGAGCCGACGCGGGGGAACCGGCCCAGGGCCGAGGCCCGCGCAGAGACGGGCGGGGAAAGTAGCGGGCAGGGAAAAGCGAAGCGGGCAAGGGGCGGAGGGCCGAGCCGACGCGGGGGAACCGGCCCAGGGCCGAGGCCCGCGCAGAGACGGGCGGGGAAAGTAGCGGGCAGGGAAAAGCGAAGCGGGCAAGGGGCGGAGGGCCGAGCCGACGCGGGGGAACCGGCCCAGGGCCGAGGCCCGCGCAGAGACGGGCGGGGAAAGTAGCGGGCAGGGAAAAGCGAAGCGGGCAAGGGGCGGAGGGCCGAGCCGACGCGGGGGAACCGGCCCAGGGCCGAGGCCCGCGCAGAGACGGGCGGGGAAAGTAGCGGGCAGGGAAAAGCGAAGCGGGCAAGGGGCGGAGGGCCGAGCCGACGCGGGGGAACCGGCCCAGGGCCGAGGCCCGCGCAGAGACGGGCGGGGAAAGTAGCGGGCAGGGAAAAGCGAAGCGGGCAAGGGGCGGAGGGCCGAGCCGACGCGGGGGAACCGGCCCAGGGCCGAGGCCCGCGCAGAGACGGGCGGGGAAAGTAGCGGGCAGGGAAAAGCGAAGCGGGCAAGGGGCGGAGGGCCGAGCCGACGCGGGGGAACCGGCCCAGGGCCGAGGCCCGCGCAGAGACGGGCGGGGAAAGTAGCGGGCAGGGAAAAGCGAAGCGGGCAAGGGGCGGAGGGCCGAGCCGACGCGGGGGAACCGGCCCAGGGCCGAGGCCCGCGCAGAGACGGGCGGGGAAAGTAGCGGGCAGGGAAAAGCGAAGCGGGCAAGGGGCGGAGGGCCGAGCCGACGCGGGGGAACCGGCCCAGGGCCGAGGCCCGCGCAGAGACGGGCGGGGAAAGTAGCGGGCAGGGAAAAGCGAAGCGGGCAAGGGGCGGAGGGCCGAGCCGACGCGGGGGAACCGGCCCAGGGCCGAGGCCCGCGCAGAGACGGGCGGGGAAAGTAGCGGGCAGGGAAAAGCGAAGCGGGCAAGGGGCGGAGGGCCGAGCCGACGCGGGGGAACCGGCCCAGGGCCGAGGCCCGCGCAGAGACGGGCGGGGAAAGTAGCGGGCAGGGAAAAGCGAAGCGGGCAAGGGGCGGAGGGCCGAGCCGACGCGGGGGAACCGGCCCAGGGCCGAGGCCCGCGCAGAGACGGGCGGGGAAAGTAGCGGGCAGGGAAAAGCGAAGCGGGCAAGGGGCGGAGGGCCGAGCCGACGCGGGGGAACCGGCCCAGGGCCGAGGCCCGCGCAGAGACGGGCGGGGAAAGTAGCGGGCAGGGAAAAGCGAAGCGGGCAAGGGGCGGAGGGCCGAGCCGACGCGGGGGAACCGGCCCAGGGCCGAGGCCCGCGCAGAGACGGGCGGGGAAAGTAGCGGGCAGGGAAAAGCGAAGCGGGCAAGGGGCGGAGGGCCGAGCCGACGCGGGGGAACCGGCCCAGGGCCGAGGCCCGCGCAGAGACGGGCGGGGAAAGTAGCGGGCAGGGAAAAGCGAAGCGGGCAAGGGGCGGAGGGCCGAGCCGACGCGGGGGAACCGGCCCAGGGCCGAGGCCCGCGCAGAGACGGGCGGGGAAAGTAGCGGGCAGGGAAAAGCGAAGCGGGCAAGGGGCGGAGGGCCGAGCCGACGCGGGGGAACCGGCCCAGGGCCGAGGCCCGCGCAGAGACGGGCGGGGAAAGTAGCGGGCAGGGAAAAGCGAAGCGGGCAAGGGGCGGAGGGCCGAGCCGACGCGGGGGAACCGGCCCAGGGCCGAGGCCCGCGCAGAGACGGGCGGGGAAAGTAGCGGGCAGGGAAAAGCGAAGCGGGCAAGGGGCGGAGGGCCGAGCCGACGCGGGGGAACCGGCCCAGGGCCGAGGCCCGCGCAGAGACGGGCGGGGAAAGTAGCGGGCAGGGAAAAGCGAAGCGGGCAAGGGGCGGAGGGCCGAGCCGACGCGGGGGAACCGGCCCAGGGCCGAGGCCCGCGCAGAGACGGGCGGGGAAAGTAGCGGGCAGGGAAAAGCGAAGCGGGCAAGGGGCGGAGGGCCGAGCCGACGCGGGGGAACCGGCCCAGGGCCGAGGCCCGCGCAGAGACGGGCGGGGAAAGTAGCGGGCAGGGAAAAGCGAAGCGGGCAAGGGGCGGAGGGCCGAGCCGACGCGGGGGAACCGGCCCAGGGCCGAGGCCCGCGCAGAGACGGGCGGGGAAAGTAGCGGGCAGGGAAAAGCGAAGCGGGCAAGGGGCGGAGGGCCGAGCCGACGCGGGGGAACCGGCCCAGGGCCGAGGCCCGCGCAGAGACGGGCGGGGAAAGTAGCGGGCAGGGAAAAGCGAAGCGGGCAAGGGGCGGAGGGCCGAGCCGACGCGGGGGAACCGGCCCAGGGCCGAGGCCCGCGCAGAGACGGGCGGGGAAAGTAGCGGGCAGGGAAAAGCGAAGCGGGCAAGGGGCGGAGGGCCGAGCCGACGCGGGGGAACCGGCCCAGGGCCGAGGCCCGCGCAGAGACGGGCGGGGAAAGTAGCGGGCAGGGAAAAGCGAAGCGGGCAAGGGGCGGAGGGCCGAGCCGACGCGGGGGAACCGGCCCAGGGCCGAGGCCCGCGCAGAGACGGGCGGGGAAAGTAGCGGGCAGGGAAAAGCGAAGCGGGCAAGGGGCGGAGGGCCGAGCCGACGCGGGGGAACCGGCCCAGGGCCGAGGCCCGCGCAGAGACGGGCGGGGAAAGTAGCGGGCAGGGAAAAGCGAAGCGGGCAAGGGGCGGAGGGCCGAGCCGACGCGGGGGAACCGGCCCAGGGCCGAGGCCCGCGCAGAGACGGGCGGGGAAAGTAGCGGGCAGGGAAAAGCGAAGCGGGCAAGGGGCGGAGGGCCGAGCCGACGCGGGGGAACCGGCCCAGGGCCGAGGCCCGCGCAGAGACGGGCGGGGAAAGTAGCGGGCAGGGAAAAGCGAAGCGGGCAAGGGGCGGAGGGCCGAGCCGACGCGGGGGAACCGGCCCAGGGCCGAGGCCCGCGCAGAGACGGGCGGGGAAAGTAGCGGGCAGGGAAAAGCGAAGCGGGCAAGGGGCGGAGGGCCGAGCCGACGCGGGGGAACCGGCCCAGGGCCGAGGCCCGCGCAGAGACGGGCGGGGAAAGTAGCGGGCAGGGAAAAGCGAAGCGGGCAAGGGGCGGAGGGCCGAGCCGACGCGGGGGAACCGGCCCAGGGCCGAGGCCCGCGCAGAGACGGGCGGGGAAAGTAGCGGGCAGGGAAAAGCGAAGCGGGCAAGGGGCGGAGGGCCGAGCCGACGCGGGGGAACCGGCCCAGGGCCGAGGCCCGCGCAGAGACGGGCGGGGAAAGTAGCGGGCAGGGAAAAGCGAAGCGGGCAAGGGGCGGAGGGCCGAGCCGACGCGGGGGAACCGGCCCAGGGCCGAGGCCCGCGCAGAGACGGGCGGGGAAAGTAGCGGGCAGGGAAAAGCGAAGCGGGCAAGGGGCGGAGGGCCGAGCCGACGCGGGGGAACCGGCCCAGGGCCGAGGCCCGCGCAGAGACGGGCGGGGAAAGTAGCGGGCAGGGAAAAGCGAAGCGGGCAAGGGGCGGAGGGCCGAGCCGACGCGGGGGAACCGGCCCAGGGCCGAGGCCCGCGCAGAGACGGGCGGGGAAAGTAGCGGGCAGGGAAAAGCGAAGCGGGCAAGGGGCGGAGGGCCGAGCCGACGCGGGGGAACCGGCCCAGGGCCGAGGCCCGCGCAGAGACGGGCGGGGAAAGTAGCGGGCAGGGAAAAGCGAAGCGGGCAAGGGGCGGAGGGCCGAGCCGACGCGGGGGAACCGGCCCAGGGCCGAGGCCCGCGCAGAGACGGGCGGGGAAAGTAGCGGGCAGGGAAAAGCGAAGCGGGCAAGGGGCGGAGGGCCGAGCCGACGCGGGGGAACCGGCCCAGGGCCGAGGCCCGCGCAGAGACGGGCGGGGAAAGTAGCGGGCAGGGAAAAGCGAAGCGGGCAAGGGGCGGAGGGCCGAGCCGACGCGGGGGAACCGGCCCAGGGCCGAGGCCCGCGCAGAGACGGGCGGGGAAAGTAGCGGGCAGGGAAAAGCGAAGCGGGCAAGGGGCGGAGGGCCGAGCCGACGCGGGGGAACCGGCCCAGGGCCGAGGCCCGCGCAGAGACGGGCGGGGAAAGTAGCGGGCAGGGAAAAGCGAAGCGGGCAAGGGGCGGAGGGCCGAGCCGACGCGGGGGAACCGGCCCAGGGCCGAGGCCCGCGCAGAGACGGGCGGGGAAAGTAGCGGGCAGGGAAAAGCGAAGCGGGCAAGGGGCGGAGGGCCGAGCCGACGCGGGGGAACCGGCCCAGGGCCGAGGCCCGCGCAGAGACGGGCGGGGAAAGTAGCGGGCAGGGAAAAGCGAAGCGGGCAAGGGGCGGAGGGCCGAGCCGACGCGGGGGAACCGGCCCAGGGCCGAGGCCCGCGCAGAGACGGGCGGGGAAAGTAGCGGGCAGGGAAAAGCGAAGCGGGCAAGGGGCGGAGGGCCGAGCCGACGCGGGGGAACCGGCCCAGGGCCGAGGCCCGCGCAGAGACGGGCGGGGAAAGTAGCGGGCAGGGAAAAGCGAAGCGGGCAAGGGGCGGAGGGCCGAGCCGACGCGGGGGAACCGGCCCAGGGCCGAGGCCCGCGCAGAGACGGGCGGGGAAAGTAGCGGGCAGGGAAAAGCGAAGCGGGCAAGGGGCGGAGGGCCGAGCCGACGCGGGGGAACCGGCCCAGGGCCGAGGCCCGCGCAGAGACGGGCGGGGAAAGTAGCGGGCAGGGAAAAGCGAAGCGGGCAAGGGGCGGAGGGCCGAGCCGACGCGGGGGAACCGGCCCAGGGCCGAGGCCCGCGCAGAGACGGGCGGGGAAAGTAGCGGGCAGGGAAAAGCGAAGCGGGCAAGGGGCGGAGGGCCGAGCCGACGCGGGGGAACCGGCCCAGGGCCGAGGCCCGCGCAGAGACGGGCGGGGAAAGTAGCGGGCAGGGAAAAGCGAAGCGGGCAAGGGGCGGAGGGCCGAGCCGACGCGGGGGAACCGGCCCAGGGCCGAGGCCCGCGCAGAGACGGGCGGGGAAAGTAGCGGGCAGGGAAAAGCGAAGCGGGCAAGGGGCGGAGGGCCGAGCCGACGCGGGGGAACCGGCCCAGGGCCGAGGCCCGCGCAGAGACGGGCGGGGAAAGTAGCGGGCAGGGAAAAGCGAAGCGGGCAAGGGGCGGAGGGCCGAGCCGACGCGGGGGAACCGGCCCAGGGCCGAGGCCCGCGCAGAGACGGGCGGGGAAAGTAGCGGGCAGGGAAAAGCGAAGCGGGCAAGGGGCGGAGGGCCGAGCCGACGCGGGGGAACCGGCCCAGGGCCGAGGCCCGCGCAGAGACGGGCGGGGAAAGTAGCGGGCAGGGAAAAGCGAAGCGGGCAAGGGGCGGAGGGCCGAGCCGACGCGGGGGAACCGGCCCAGGGCCGAGGCCCGCGCAGAGACGGGCGGGGAAAGTAGCGGGCAGGGAAAAGCGAAGCGGGCAAGGGGCGGAGGGCCGAGCCGACGCGGGGGAACCGGCCCAGGGCCGAGGCCCGCGCAGAGACGGGCGGGGAAAGTAGCGGGCAGGGAAAAGCGAAGCGGGCAAGGGGCGGAGGGCCGAGCCGACGCGGGGGAACCGGCCCAGGGCCGAGGCCCGCGCAGAGACGGGCGGGGAAAGTAGCGGGCAGGGAAAAGCGAAGCGGGCAAGGGGCGGAGGGCCGAGCCGACGCGGGGGAACCGGCCCAGGGCCGAGGCCCGCGCAGAGACGGGCGGGGAAAGTAGCGGGCAGGGAAAAGCGAAGCGGGCAAGGGGCGGAGGGCCGAGCCGACGCGGGGGAACCGGCCCAGGGCCGAGGCCCGCGCAGAGACGGGCGGGGAAAGTAGCGGGCAGGGAAAAGCGAAGCGGGCAAGGGGCGGAGGGCCGAGCCGACGCGGGGGAACCGGCCCAGGGCCGAGGCCCGCGCAGAGACGGGCGGGGAAAGTAGCGGGCAGGGAAAAGCGAAGCGGGCAAGGGGCGGAGGGCCGAGCCGACGCGGGGGAACCGGCCCAGGGCCGAGGCCCGCGCAGAGACGGGCGGGGAAAGTAGCGGGCAGGGAAAAGCGAAGCGGGCAAGGGGCGGAGGGCCGAGCCGACGCGGGGGAACCGGCCCAGGGCCGAGGCCCGCGCAGAGACGGGCGGGGAAAGTAGCGGGCAGGGAAAAGCGAAGCGGGCAAGGGGCGGAGGGCCGAGCCGACGCGGGGGAACCGGCCCAGGGCCGAGGCCCGCGCAGAGACGGGCGGGGAAAGTAGCGGGCAGGGAAAAGCGAAGCGGGCAAGGGGCGGAGGGCCGAGCCGACGCGGGGGAACCGGCCCAGGGCCGAGGCCCGCGCAGAGACGGGCGGGGAAAGTAGCGGGCAGGGAAAAGCGAAGCGGGCAAGGGGCGGAGGGCCGAGCCGACGCGGGGGAACCGGCCCAGGGCCGAGGCCCGCGCAGAGACGGGCGGGGAAAGTAGCGGGCAGGGAAAAGCGAAGCGGGCAAGGGGCGGAGGGCCGAGCCGACGCGGGGGAACCGGCCCAGGGCCGAGGCCCGCGCAGAGACGGGCGGGGAAAGTAGCGGGCAGGGAAAAGCGAAGCGGGCAAGGGGCGGAGGGCCGAGCCGACGCGGGGGAACCGGCCCAGGGCCGAGGCCCGCGCAGAGACGGGCGGGGAAAGTAGCGGGCAGGGAAAAGCGAAGCGGGCAAGGGGCGGAGGGCCGAGCCGACGCGGGGGAACCGGCCCAGGGCCGAGGCCCGCGCAGAGACGGGCGGGGAAAGTAGCGGGCAGGGAAAAGCGAAGCGGGCAAGGGGCGGAGGGCCGAGCCGACGCGGGGGAACCGGCCCAGGGCCGAGGCCCGCGCAGAGACGGGCGGGGAAAGTAGCGGGCAGGGAAAAGCGAAGCGGGCAAGGGGCGGAGGGCCGAGCCGACGCGGGGGAACCGGCCCAGGGCCGAGGCCCGCGCAGAGACGGGCGGGGAAAGTAGCGGGCAGGGAAAAGCGAAGCGGGCAAGGGGCGGAGGGCCGAGCCGACGCGGGGGAACCGGCCCAGGGCCGAGGCCCGCGCAGAGACGGGCGGGGAAAGTAGCGGGCAGGGAAAAGCGAAGCGGGCAAGGGGCGGAGGGCCGAGCCGACGCGGGGGAACCGGCCCAGGGCCGAGGCCCGCGCAGAGACGGGCGGGGAAAGTAGCGGGCAGGGAAAAGCGAAGCGGGCAAGGGGCGGAGGGCCGAGCCGACGCGGGGGAACCGGCCCAGGGCCGAGGCCCGCGCAGAGACGGGCGGGGAAAGTAGCGGGCAGGGAAAAGCGAAGCGGGCAAGGGGCGGAGGGCCGAGCCGACGCGGGGGAACCGGCCCAGGGCCGAGGCCCGCGCAGAGACGGGCGGGGAAAGTAGCGGGCAGGGAAAAGCGAAGCGGGCAAGGGGCGGAGGGCCGAGCCGACGCGGGGGAACCGGCCCAGGGCCGAGGCCCGCGCAGAGACGGGCGGGGAAAGTAGCGGGCAGGGAAAAGCGAAGCGGGCAAGGGGCGGAGGGCCGAGCCGACGCGGGGGAACCGGCCCAGGGCCGAGGCCCGCGCAGAGACGGGCGGGGAAAGTAGCGGGCAGGGAAAAGCGAAGCGGGCAAGGGGCGGAGGGCCGAGCCGACGCGGGGGAACCGGCCCAGGGCCGAGGCCCGCGCAGAGACGGGCGGGGAAAGTAGCGGGCAGGGAAAAGCGAAGCGGGCAAGGGGCGGAGGGCCGAGCCGACGCGGGGGAACCGGCCCAGGGCCGAGGCCCGCGCAGAGACGGGCGGGGAAAGTAGCGGGCAGGGAAAAGCGAAGCGGGCAAGGGGCGGAGGGCCGAGCCGACGCGGGGGAACCGGCCCAGGGCCGAGGCCCGCGCAGAGACGGGCGGGGAAAGTAGCGGGCAGGGAAAAGCGAAGCGGGCAAGGGGCGGAGGGCCGAGCCGACGCGGGGGAACCGGCCCAGGGCCGAGGCCCGCGCAGAGACGGGCGGGGAAAGTAGCGGGCAGGGAAAAGCGAAGCGGGCAAGGGGCGGAGGGCCGAGCCGACGCGGGGGAACCGGCCCAGGGCCGAGGCCCGCGCAGAGACGGGCGGGGAAAGTAGCGGGCAGGGAAAAGCGAAGCGGGCAAGGGGCGGAGGGCCGAGCCGACGCGGGGGAACCGGCCCAGGGCCGAGGCCCGCGCAGAGACGGGCGGGGAAAGTAGCGGGCAGGGAAAAGCGAAGCGGGCAAGGGGCGGAGGGCCGAGCCGACGCGGGGGAACCGGCCCAGGGCCGAGGCCCGCGCAGAGACGGGCGGGGAAAGTAGCGGGCAGGGAAAAGCGAAGCGGGCAAGGGGCGGAGGGCCGAGCCGACGCGGGGGAACCGGCCCAGGGCCGAGGCCCGCGCAGAGACGGGCGGGGAAAGTAGCGGGCAGGGAAAAGCGAAGCGGGCAAGGGGCGGAGGGCCGAGCCGACGCGGGGGAACCGGCCCAGGGCCGAGGCCCGCGCAGAGACGGGCGGGGAAAGTAGCGGGCAGGGAAAAGCGAAGCGGGCAAGGGGCGGAGGGCCGAGCCGACGCGGGGGAACCGGCCCAGGGCCGAGGCCCGCGCAGAGACGGGCGGGGAAAGTAGCGGGCAGGGAAAAGCGAAGCGGGCAAGGGGCGGAGGGCCGAGCCGACGCGGGGGAACCGGCCCAGGGCCGAGGCCCGCGCAGAGACGGGCGGGGAAAGTAGCGGGCAGGGAAAAGCGAAGCGGGCAAGGGGCGGAGGGCCGAGCCGACGCGGGGGAACCGGCCCAGGGCCGAGGCCCGCGCAGAGACGGGCGGGGAAAGTAGCGGGCAGGGAAAAGCGAAGCGGGCAAGGGGCGGAGGGCCGAGCCGACGCGGGGGAACCGGCCCAGGGCCGAGGCCCGCGCAGAGACGGGCGGGGAAAGTAGCGGGCAGGGAAAAGCGAAGCGGGCAAGGGGCGGAGGGCCGAGCCGACGCGGGGGAACCGGCCCAGGGCCGAGGCCCGCGCAGAGACGGGCGGGGAAAGTAGCGGGCAGGGAAAAGCGAAGCGGGCAAGGGGCGGAGGGCCGAGCCGACACGGGCGGGCAGCGAAAACCGAAGCGGGCGAGTGCGGGAGTGCGGTGCGGTGCGTGAGTGCGAGAGTGCGGTAGTGCGGTGCGTGAGTGCAACTGCGTTTTTTTTTTTTTTTGCCCGTAGCGTTGGGCGCAGGGGCCAAACTAGCTTAAGATACGCATCGCCGAACAGGCAAGTCTCCAACCCCTGGGCTGGCCTCATGATGCTTGCATCGATAGATGAGCAAAATTGAATGAATCTTCCGCCAGGACATGGACATATACCTGCTACACGTGT
>BFEA01000383.1:978944-1007097 GCA_003427395.1 Chara braunii | reverse complement strand
TGACCCGGCCGGGCAAGTGGACCCGGGCCACTCTGGTGGCCTAGAATTTTTGTAATTAGATAATACGTTTTTTTTTTTTTTTTTTTTAATTTTAAGAAACAGTAGTTTTAATAGGGCCTAGTGCCCAAGGCAAAAATACAATGTCAAAGAACTGCAGATTCAAGGGTCGCAAGGTCTCCAATCCCACTTCGTCGGGTGGAGCCCCTCCCCTGTAGAAAACCACTGTCTTCCAAAAAAGAAACACTACCAAATCCCCGATTCCTGCTCTGAAAAAACACGAAGAAAAAAAACATCTACAGCAAAGTCTCGGAACTCCGTTGTCATGGCTGCTTGGAAGGTTGCCTGGGCATTGGTGAGTCCAAATGGCATCACGACCCACTCAAAATGCCCATACCGCGTTTTGAAGGCGGTCTTTAAGGCTGGATTTCAATCTGGTGGTAACCCGACTTTAAGTCCAACTTCGAGAAGTACGTCGCGCCGCCCAACCGCTCGAGGAGATCATCAATCCTGGGGAGAGGGCCGACGTTCTTTACGGTTTGTGCGTTAAGTTTTCTATAGTCGATGCACAGCCGTAGGTCCTTGTTCTTCTTCCAGAAGAAGAGAACTGGTGCGCCATATGGCGAACAACTAGGGCGAATCCAGCCTTTGTCGAGAAGGTCATCGAGTTGTGCGCGAAGCACCTCGAGTTCCTCTTCGCTCATGCGGTAAATGCATCCACGCGGAGGGACGGCACCCGCCTCGAGAGTAATCCCGTGACGTATGGGCCGATCCGAAACCATTCCGGTGGGAGCCTCTTAGACTTCTCCATATCCGTCTAAGAGGTGGGTAATACGTGGGTCCGGCGGTGATGCGGCTGGTCCGTCCGGCGAGGGGAGAGCATGTAAGAAAACAAGGCCCATTTCCTCGACGTCGTTCCGAGCTATGGCGTCGTGAATCCTCGCAACAGAAACCACGTGACAAGCAATCGAAGTGTGAGGGGTCGCGGGTCGTATATGGGACTAACACTCCGTTCCGATCACGTATGTGAACGGTTCAGTCATGAAAGTTGATCGGATGATCGGCGCTACGCAACCAAGACATGCCTAGAATCATGTCAAACTTGATGTCGAGGATGTCGAAAGACACCGGCTCACACGCAAGGGGCGCGAAGCATACCGGGACGCCGTCAACGCATTGGTCGATCGACTTTTGCGTGCGGCCATCCGCGAGTGTAACTTGCGTAGGGTGCGCCTTCCTTCAAACGCGCAGGCCATAAAGGCTTGGCTCATGAAATTGCGAGATGCTCCACAATCAATCAAGGCACTGCAGTTGCCTTTCCAATTTGAATGCGGATATAGAGCAAAGGCACGTCAGTCTCGGCGTACCTTTGGGTGGCGTACTCGCGGTCAATCTTCGCAAGATAGGAGCGGAGATCGACAACCCTACTCCGTCGTCCGTCAACGGACCGTCAACGGAGCTGGTATTGCAGTGTGCAAGTAGGAGCGTAGATTTGCCATCAAGGCGTTACAATGCGACCTTGGCAAGGTTCCGGTGACACGAAGTTCAGACTATATCATCATCCCAAGCAGGGATGTCTGGCGTGTAGTCGTTGAGGGGCGCAGCGCATGTATCAACACATGAGGGTAGAGGCATCCAAGCGAAGTCCTCTCTCGTGAGCGGGTCAAGCTCCTCAAGTCTTGACCACGCCGTCGAGTCCTCGGAAATCAGTGGCGAACTGACCGGTTCACTTGCCAACGGTGTACAGGCTACGCATACGCTATCTAAGTGCACGTGGCTAGGCTGGTGTAATGGTGGCACCAGCTGGGCGGCATAATCCTCGTATGTATCATGAGAATCAGCGACTAACGCATGCTCCCCGGTAGTGATATGGGTTGCTAGCAAGGCAACCGGTTCCAGCTGAGTGAGGAGAGGCGTCGACCCTCTCCGTGCGTAACTCAGTTTCCCAAGTTAGCTGGACGGGGTACGCGTGCCTTGCCGTTTTCCGAGCATTGTGCCGTAGTGTGGTTGACACTATTGCACCAAAGGCAATATCCGTACCGTTGACGAAGGTCAAATACTTCCTTGGTAATGTTGTATGCGGTCCATGGTTGCTGCCCAGTTCCCGTCGGTGTCGTCACTTGTGTCGCCTTGTTCTTCCAAACTCTCTTGGGACGTTTTGGCGGGAGCGCTGCGACAACTCATCCATCACTCGAGGATGCTGCTGCAGCGTGGAGATCGATTGGTTCGTCAGGAACCACTGCATTGTTATGCGCCGGCTGTTGGTAGCCTTGCTTAGCCACATATTGCGGCTGGGACTGCCGTTCGTTGGCGGCCTTGTCATCCGTTTGGATGACCAGGTTCGCACGATCCAGAATAGCCTAGAATGAGGCATAGTCGTACTCGTTGCCGAGTGTCGACCGTAGTCCTGTGCACAATCGCGAAAAGAATTCTAATCGTTGGTTTGGGAAACTCAAGTCGAAGCCCGAAGTGGTTACAACCTTCTGCCACTTGATCGTCCAGTCTCGAGTTGGCATGTTTCCTTGTGAGCTGGAGTAGACCTCATTCATGGCTGCCTTTACAACGTTGCGGACCATGAATCGAGTGTGCCACATTTGCTCGAACTGCTTCCACGAAATGTTCGTGTGCAGTTGGGCGATGGTACATGTTATGACCCTGGCCAATTTCGAGATACACATCCACTGGAAAGTACAATGCCATCCAATTGCAGAAAGAAATGAATGAACTTGAGAGGTGAGAGAGGAGTAGAAGAAGAAGAAGTAAGAAAGAAGAAGAAGAAGATGTACACCAGTAAAGACAATGATAAGGCTCTTCTTCTTCGCCCAACAATCTCCTCCTCTTGATCTCCCCCTTCTCTTATTCATACAAGAAATAATAAAACAATGTTGAATGACTGGTCCAGAATCATGTCCGAGTCCCTTTTCTACTGCATGTATCACTCAAGGTCCACCATAGCCATGGCTGCCTCCCGCACTCTTCACACACATAGGCCGAGGCTATGGCGGACTACTAGGCCTTGCACCGACGTCCAAAGGACAACCCAGAGCAGCTATGGCTGCTCCAGCTCAGGCCGCCATGCCCAGCCTTGCCTTGAAGCTTCTTGGTGTAGCTCCCCCCGGCGGGGACTCCTTGCAGCAGCGCCCACCAAGGTGATGAAGATGGCTGCCACCATAGCCAGGTAAGTACCCCTGGTGCTCTTGCCCCTTCCTCCTTCCTTCCTCCTTCCTCCCTCTAGTCCTTCTTCTTCCTCCCCAGCAGCGCAGCTCCAACCCAGCGCTGCTCCCTCCAGCGCTCCACCAGTGTGTGGCCAAACTTGCACACCGAAAAAGAGGCCGGGTCTTCCGCCCGGCCGGAAGATATAGTGGCCTGCTTTGGCTCTTGGGCGGTGACTTCCAGGCCGCTGGCCTTCCCAAGCAACCGGTACCTCTTCCTCCTTTTGGAGGGAAACATCATTGCAGACTCTGATATTGCCCCTACAGGCCCTAGACTCAGACTGGTACCCGATAGACCTAGCCTACAGTACCGGCCTCTAAAAATGCCACTTTTGTCTTCTTCTGCTCGGCTTCCGGTACCTGCATATTTACCCCCCTGCCGGGTGCGGTACCGGCCTACCCGCTACTTGAGTGCTTTTTCCCCTGCTGCAACCCTTCGAAGCCACGGCCACAGGTAAGTACCGGCCCTGAGGGCCCAACGAACGAACAAGTGCCTTGGCGGACCACACACACACACACTCATACCAACCAGCACTCAGACAGGCATGGTCACACACGCAAGCCAACCAGCACTCAGACAGACATGCAGTCCAGCAAGCACACACACGGCCTACCCGCTACTTGAGTGCTTTTTCCCCTGCTGCAACCCTTCGAAGCCATGGCCACAGGTAAGTACCGGCCCTGAGGGCCCAACGAACGAACAAGTGCCCTGGCGGGCCACACACCCACACACTCATACCAACCAGCACTCAGACAGGCATGGTCACACACACAAGCCAACCAGCACTCAGACAGACATGCAGTCCAGCAAGCAYACACACACACAGACTTAGCAGGCGGGGTACTCAGTAGGGCATTCAGTCTATGAGCAAAACTCAGAAATCAGCTGTGTGTTTCAGTCGGTGTACGGACGGGTTATCACATACATCCCAGATTGGCCGCGGTATGGTTCATCCATGCCTGTGCTCCTCCAATGAGTTGGAGGTAGAGCGCTTTCATCATATCCTCGGACGGTACAAAGTGGCAGGATGCTTCGGTGAGAAAGGCTTGCCACCATGTCAAAGCGTCCGTCTTGTTGTAGTCGTCAAACTTGCTGATGTTGAAGCATGGCATCTTGTATGCCTTCGCAGCGGTTTCCGGTCGTGACTGCAGTTCGGTGATGTCCGTCTTGATGGCGGCCACCGTGCTGCTGATCGTGGCCGGACTGGTGAAGTCACCTAGGTCGCCGATGATAGTGACGACATGGTCGATGCGCTCCCCGAGCTGCTTCGCTATGTCTGTCCTGTAGCCTGGCACTGCTGAGGCCTTAGCCTCGATGCTGTTGGCGCGTGTGATCGTGGTGTTCAACAGCTGGTGCTGTTGCTGCTGCTGCATTGCTGCGGCGCGGACGGCAGCTGTTAAGGCAGCAGTATCTTGCTGCTGCTTTTGTCTGAGTGGTCGGTCCGCGAGCAGGTCTGCCTGCAGCATTGTGTTATTCCACATCACCGCCCTCATCATGCCCAGCATTAAGTTAGCCAGGTTACTCCTCTCTGCCTCCGCCGGTGTCGGGTCCGCCTGCTCGTCCATAGGCACAAAGATCATGCCTTGGAGGAGTGCTGTCCACTGAACCTCATTCTGAATCAGGGACTCAGTGCTGGCGGCATTCCGCTTGTCTCGAGCCATTGCGTCAGCCTCAACAGTTCGCTGAGCTTGGGCTGCCGCCTTTTGGGCAAGCCGCTGACGTTCTGCTTCTGCTGCCTCTTGCTGTGCCTTTGCTGTGGCGGTGGCATCTGTAAATGCCTGTACCCGCTGAAGGTAAGCTGATAACGTCTCGTGGTCCCCTTGGACCGGGCAGGCGGGAAGGACCCCGGTAGTAACCGGTACTGCAGTTGCTGTACCCGATGCTGCTGGAGTTGTTCGTCTGCTGAGTCGTTGTTGCTGATACTTGGATCGTGGACGTACCACAGAGTGGCTACGAACTGCGAGCCTGGCACTGCGTCGTGGCAGTGCCCCGGTGCTCTGTTCCGTCGACATCAGCACAGGCTGATGCGGTACTTGAAGACCTCGGTGTCATAGAGTATGGGGAGGGCAGGGAGGGTGGGAACAAGGGTAGAACAGATCAAGCAATCCACATACAGTCCCCTGTCCCAATGTGGACTGGACTCCTAATCAAAAGAGAAAAGAAAAGAAATGTCTTTTCCCCCCAAACAATTTAATTACGAAAATAATCAATAATTAATAAGAATGATGAATAATAATTAATTTGAATCATTAATCAATAACTTTTAATAATTATCAATACGAATTTTTAAATTGTTGGTCGATTAGGTGTCCGTTGAGATCACCTATGGTCCGGGAGTTCACCGTTGTTAGTGAACTACCCGGAAGTTGCAGTTCTGAGGTAACGATTCCAAACAGCCTGCCAACTGAAAAAAAATAGTTTCGGATAGTCAGGAAAAAGAAAAACACTCGAATTTTTGAAAAACATGAAATTTTGGGAATTTCAACCTACCAAAGTCCGATTTTCAGAAGGCCGAAGTCCGGGTTCGGAAATTTACAATTAGGGGAAAAAAAAAAAAAAATCGTGAAAATTTTGGATTCCAACCCTAATTTTCCGCGATTTCGTGGAATTTCTGGTTTTACGGTTCCAAAATGCGATTTTTCCCCCAATGTGAAAAAAAAAACGAAATTTTTATCGCAACCCTAATTCAGTACCGGAATAAAACAGAATACCGAATTAAAACAGAATACCGAATTAAAACGGAATACCGAATTCAAACAGAATACCGAATTAAAACAGAATACCGAACTAAGACAGAACACCCAAAAAAACAAAATTTGCAACTTGAATCTCGATAGTAATGCAGAACTGATTTGGAGAAACGAATAATGCTAATTGAGCAATCTATTCCCTAATCAGGATTACGTTGTGAGCAGATCCATTAATTTAAAAGGGCCTTTACCCGATTCAGACCCTGTTCGGCAAATGCAGCATAGAGGGGTCACTCGCCAGGGCCCAACTCGTGAAAGCAGATCAAAGGACATGTTCTCTGGGTCAAGAGTCACATCCTAGCTAAACAAAAGCCAATGTCAAAGGTCACAATTGTGCCCCTGACCGAACAGTTGCAATATCTAGATTTGGGGGTCACGTCTGTTCGTCCAGGGGGTGCGCAGGTCATGTCTGTTCAGGCAAGAGATGTGTCTGTACGTGCAGTGTATGTGTCTGTTCGTGCAGAATGAGTGTCTGTTCGTGCAGAATGTATGTCTGTACGTATAGTAGGTGTGTCCTTTCAAAAGGAAGTCAAAGGGTTGAGTCCCAGTCAGGATTCCAGTCCAAGGGAGAGTCCAGATTCAGGTTGGAAGTCCGAAATTGAGGCCTGAAGGCCGCAGCAGCAGTGGACCCTGAGGAAAAGGAACTGTGGCACACAGCACAGAGGCTGGGACTGGGAAAGGGACCAACAAAGACTGAATTCAGACCTCGCCAGGGGAGGCCAGCACTATAAGAAACGAGGCAGCCTCCCCACAAGGCAGATCCCCATTAGCATTTGATGCGTGGAAGTGCTGAGGCACTTGTGCGCTAAGGTGCAGGGAGGAGCGCTGGCTGAAGAAGAAGCTGCGCCAGAGGAAGGGAAGTTGCGCAGGCCGCAGCAAGCCATAGCTGCGCCAGGCAGAGCTAGTGTTAGTAGTAGTATTAGCAGGGTTAGTGTTAGGACATCAGCGAGAGGCATTCTGAGTAGATCCTTGAGACAGGGAGTGTGCATGTAAGAAGAGACAAGGGGAACCGGGGCAGGGATCTTGAGAGAAGAGAACAAGGGAGAGTGAAGACAGGTGGAGCCATTGGCTATGGTGGAAACTTACCTGTTGGCGCCATTCTTGAGACCTGGAACAAGCGCTGGCTGAGCCAGGCTCTGTATGTGTGTTGGAAGGGAAGGGGAGACTTGTATACTCTGGGCGCTGGACCCTTGAACTCGAGATACTCTTGTATAACGTGATTTTTGATAATATAAACTGTGCTACTCGGTTCTTCTCTCATCTCAACTTTGAGCTTTGTGTGAAGCTATCCTATCTGTGTTTGGTGACATGTGTGCATGCGAATGAGACACTCCAGCAAGTGTGAATCGTCGGGCCCTTGCAAATTGGTCTGCTCCGATACCAAAACTGTTGCATACTAGTGAATACTTCACCAAGTATGGGCAGAACCAAAGATCAACCAATATAGGATGAGCATGTATGCACCGGAAGCCTGAGAAATGGACTGTCTCACATAGACTGGACGCATCCAGATATCAATCAACACGCAAGAAATCGGAGATGGTGGGGTCTGAAGCCAACCATAGACGATGCTCAGGGCCCGTACAGGTTTATGCAGCGCCAGATGTCACCGAGATAGAATCCAGTAGGTCACCGGTATGGTAGTCCAAAATGTCATCGAACAAGATCAGAATGTCATGGACAATAAGTCACCAATGTCGGATACAGAGTCCTAATGTAACCGGTGTCCAATCTGTGATGCCGCCGAGTATCAATCCCAACTATCTCCAAGTCTCGAATCCGGTAAGTATCACAGCCTCTTACCACCGAAGTCCAAACACTGATCTCTGTCCAACTCGTATCAAAGTCTCCAATCTGAATAATAAGAAGAAGAAGAACAAGTCTGAGGAAGAAGAAGAAGAAGAAAGAAGAAGAATGAGAAGAATAGGAGAAGAAGACTGAGATGGAGAGGAGAGGTAGAGGTGGGGGAGCTGGTGAGGGCCTCAGGCCTAACCTGCATGTAGCAAGCTGGCGTCTTGGCGGCAGCGGGAGATCTGCTGCGAGTCGCTGGAGCTCTGGCGCTCCACGGGCTCAGGTAAGTCCTCCTCGCTCCTCCTCGCTCCTCCTGGACTGCAGTGCGCTAAACTAGCGCTGCAGTCCCTAGCGCTGTGCTCAACCGAAATAGCGCAGCGCTCCTCGGGCTGCTCGCTCCAACCTTCCGAGAATGGCCGCTGGACTGGCCTAAATACCGTCCGGCGGCCGGTCGGCCTCGATGCTGGCCTCCTGTGCCGTGGGCTGAACCGGCGAAATGACCGTTCAGCCCAGACCGGCGGGCGGCAGCCTCAAGAGCGCCGCCAGGCCCAAACAGTCATGTCGTTTGGGCCAGACCTGGTCCGCTAGGCGCTGAGGCGCCAACCGGTGGCCTAACAGGGCCTACCGGGGGGAAAAAGGCCTGGCTTTTAGCGAGGCCGGCCTGGGTACCCCCTGAACCGGTATGTCGGGCCTGTGAAGGCCCGTGTGAAATGATGAAATCGCAGCATGTAACATCCCCGATTCCCGCTCTGAAAAAACACGAAGAACAAAGACATCCACCGCAAAAAAACCTACTTAGCGTTTGGACTAGCGCCACAAGTTTCGTAAAACTCACGACAACAGTCCTAATTAATACCCACTCTAAAAAACAAACCAAAACAACCACACCGAACTAATCCTAATTAGGGTGTCGATTAATTCCTAGATCATAATGCCCCAAGAAGTTCCTAATTAGGGTTGCCAAGGTTACCACAAAAAAATTCCTGTCCCATCAAAGACACCGCAGTGAAGATTCCTAATTAGGGTTGCAATCGTGATGAGCACAGAAATTCCCAACTAGGGTTAACATGAAAGGCCTTCCACGACTCGGACCCCGAATTCGGATCTCAGGGTCAGATGCCCAGGCCAAGAAAAGGCCGAGTTCGTCAAACTCAGAAAAGTCACAATCGGGTACCTCAGCAGCCGGGTCCTACAGGCACCCAGCAAACAGTCACGTCTCAGGGACAAGAGTCACGTCTCATAATAAAAGCCATTCAGAAGAGTCACATTCTACGAGTGAAAAGGCAGATTCACCAAGCAAGAGTTATGTCTCAAGACAGGAGTCACATTTCCTAATGAAAAGTCATATTGAAGAGACGCATCCTATGAGTAAAAGGTAGTATCACAGGCAAAAGTCGTGACCCACAGGCAAGTGTCGCTGTCCACAGTAAAAAGTCATGTTCACAAGTGAAGAGTCATGACTCAAGGGCCCCAGCAGCAGCAGTCCAATGGAAATTCGGGAAGGTTCCAGGCCTTGACATTCAGAAGCAGACAGGCCGTGGGGATGTGGCACCGGAACCAGTCAGGACCCAAGAAACAGAGGCTGGCACGAGTTGAAGTGCAAACCAAGACTACAAAAGGACTGGCCAGCTTCCCATTCGAGCAGATTGCTCATTCACAAGAAGTGTGGAAGTGCTCGTGCACTTGTGCGCTGGAGCGAGGAGCAAAGCGCTGAGGCCAGAGTGCTGCGCTAAGTGAGGGAGAGAGAGGAAGATAGCGCTGGCAGGGAGAAGGCAGCCGTAGCTACACCAGTGCAGAAGTGTTAGTGCTAGTTGTTAGTAGTAGACTCCAAAGTGGTTAGTAGAGTTGTCAGTGGGTGTATTCAGAGTAGATCCATGAAGAGGTAGTTAGTGAGTGTGTATGCATGTAGGGAGAGAAGACACAGTGAGGTCATAGCTAGGGAGAAGACCAGCAAGGTGGAGAGATACATAAGAGGAAAGAGCAGAGGGGAAGAGATACTTACCTGAGAGTTTATGCTGATGATTGGATACCTGTTGGCATGCGCTGTTGAGCGCTGGAGACTTGAACTCTTATTGCTCTTGTAATACTTTCTGGAAGATAAGCTGCGCTACCTGGTTTTCATCTCTCTGGTTTCCAGTGTAAATTTCATGTGAACTCGTACATGCATGTGGTGTGAATATGTGCACTCGTTGGTGTTGAACTAGGAGGTTCATTGCAAACACAGTTCCCAATATCTAACCGATGACAACAGACCCGAAGTAATGTGTGAAGCCACAATCGTGTCAGGAACAGAAACCAAAACCAGAAGAACTAATAAAACACTAGGAGAAGTACTCGCCTAAAACGGCGATATCCAACGAAGAACGCAGCAGTTGGCCTAACACGGCACACTCCACGATAAGAAATAACAATGAGGTTCTCCAGCCTGTCAGCAGCCAAAAGCCTGATACGAATGCCCATCACAGTCTGACGTACGGGAAGCCAACCGCAGGCAGAGCCTTCGTTATACCCCAACACACTCATTCCCCTGGCCCATCGATGAGTAGCTCTCGCACAGCGAAGCAGCTAACACAGCAGATAATGCCCCAAACCCACGATAAGAAACAACAATCAGGTTCGCCTGCCTATCAGCAGCCAAACGCTTGACACGAATGCCTATCACAGTCTGACGTACGGGGAGCCAACCGCAGGCAGAGCCTTCGTCATACTCCGACAAACTCACTCCCCTGGCCAATCAATGAGTAGCTCTCGCACAGCGAAGCAGCTAACACAGCAGATAATGCTCCGAATCTGAAGACCAGATGCACCGATCTCGGTTACAAATAGCATGTATTTGGTTACAAATAGCGTATAAATGGCACGCTGCCCCTGCTCCCGACGCAGATGTCGGTCGCGTCAGACAAACTCAACAGCCGCAAAACACAGCTATGGCCGTTGCGGGTGGTGAAGACGCCCGGGGCATGATGACCTCAGGCTTAGCGCCTCAGCCGACGGTGTTGGGCCGCAGCGCTCGACCGCCGCACGGCGTGCCACTGAAATTTTGAAATCGAAAAGCGTAATTAGAAAATACTTTAGAATTAATTAATTCTAATTAATAAATTCTTTTTTGAAATTCAAAAATAATTTTAAATTAATTCTTTTTTGAATTCTTTTGTAATTCGAAAATACGTCAGAATTGATTAATTCTTTTTTGGATTTTTTCTTTCAGAATTTGAAAATACTTTAGAGTTAATTCATTCTTTTTTGATTTTTTTTTTTGAAAAATACTTCAGAATTAATTAAATTCTTTTTCGTTTTTTTTTCTGTCAAATGTATTTATAAACTCTTCAATTATTTTCGAATGAATTCAATTAATCCAGTTCGCAATTAGTCCCTTTATTCGGAATTGGTTATCCTTTTTTTTTTTAATTTTAACATCATCCTTTTGTCAAATTCCTGCAAAATATCTTTTTTTTTTTCATCAATTATTCTTAAAAATTTCTTTTTTATTTTTCCCCTTCTTTTTTGTTCAAATCCTCTTCATTTTGTAAAWAAAAGCCATCAMCCCCYYCSCCCCCCCCCCCCCCCSSCMTGATGCGCCAAGCCAACACCYCGCGCAAAGTTGTTGAAGCTGCAGCCGCCTCATCCGCTGCTGCCACTTCAGCCACTGTCAGCACTGCCATCGCCACCTCCCCCATGGTTGTCTTCCAATATCAACATGCTCCCCACGCGCTCCCACTCCGTCGGTAGTCTCGCCCATGAATTTGCAGGCGAACAACGAGTCGGGACCCCCATCGCGATCGACCTCTCGGCCATCCTCCAATTGTGTTCTCCACCTTCCAAACCTCCCTCACCGACATACAAACTACTATTTCCGCTCTCTCCCATCGCATGACCGCCTTTGAGCAACAAGCTTCGGCCATCACCGTGGTAACGACAACCCCACCCCCTTCCACATCCGGACCGACCACCTCCTCCACTCCAACATCCACCACCACACCTCCCTCCACCTCTCCTCCTTCGTCGTCATCATCAGCCACCCCGTCCTCCAACGACGACTCCTTCGTCATCATCAGCCACCCCATCCTCCAGCGACTCCTCCTTCGTCGTCATCAGCCACCCCGTCCTCCAACTTCATCCACTTCCACGCCCCCACATTCTATCCCCGCCATCACACACATTCCCTCCCTCTTTCCTCACGAACACATCTTCGCTCCTATCGCGACCACTTCAACCATCACATCCATCCCGCTCACCTGCACGCAAGTCACCAAAATCCCCTATGCGTCATCCTCAACACTCCTCCCCGCCTTCCCCCAGCCTCCCCCCAACAATCGTATCCCTACCAACCCCACCGACAACTACACCCGCATCGCAACCGCACCCACATCCTCTGACATCAATACCCTCGCATGTCGTGTTCCCAGAACCGGCTACCCTCCCCCATCCCTCCGTCTCCAAGACATTCCCACCATCTCAGGACACTCCCATGACGACGTTCTCCTCTTCCTCGCCAAGTTACGACAGGCTTTCAAACTCCACAACATCCCCCTCATCCACTGGCTTTCCATCGCCGTCAACAAACTCGTCGACACCGCCCATCGATGGTGGATCATCGAATCCGCCAACCAACACTCCGCCGGCCTACCTCCCCTCTCCTTTCTCGAGTGGGCCTCCCTCCTCTTCGCCGCCTTCCGCCCGCAAAAGACAATCGACGACTACTTCGACCAGTTTTGTAGGCTTCGCCAAAACGGCCCCACCGGCCGCTTCGTCCACTATGTCCGTACCCTCCGCCAAAATATCCCCCACGACCAGGTCAGCACAACGTTGTCATTTCCCGCTTCAAGCGGGTCTGCCGTAAGGACATTGCATCCAACCTCGCCTATGAGCCTCCCATGTCGTTCACCAACCTCCTCACTTGTGCCCTTCAACATGATCGCCTTCTCTGCCCCATCCGCGGTCCCACCACCTCCCATCCACGCTTCTTTCACAACATCTCCACAGATGAGACCACCATCGCGTCCCCCTCCGACGACGAGCTCACATCCCCTCTCGTTGAGCCTGACACCATCTCCGACTCCTCCGCCCCGATGTCCCTCAGTTCGGAAGAACTCAAAACCATCCAGCTCTTGCATATGGAACGCAAGGACCGCACGGCTCAACCATCTTCCTCCACCCATCCCCCCCGTCTCAAGAATCTCACAATCGAGGAACGCGCCTACCTGCAGGCCAACAATGACGACTTCCATTGTCGACAACTTGGATACCAGCAAACAAACTGCCCCAATGTTGGCCAATTCACTTGACACGTGAACAAACCTGCGACATCCACTCCTTCGGTCGCCACGGGACCTGGCCCCTCCTCAACATGACCCGTGTACCCTTGATCTCGACATGCACCTTAGTCCACTGGCTTATCCTTTACCCCGCCGGACGAGATCATCAACGCCTCGTGCTCTTCCACCCTCCTCTCCAACCCTTCCGCCATCTCCTTCTCCGATGTTGTTGCAGAACAAGCACGACTTGATCGGCTAGTTAAGACAGGCCTCGAACAATGCTGCCTCAACACCATGATCTCCTCCACCTCCGTCGACTCCTCCCGATTCCAACTCAAATTCACCGCCGCCTCCCTAGATTCGTCTGCAATCAAGTTTCGGGCTCTCCTTGACATCGGAGTTACCGACAACTTCATCACCAACGCTTGTGCCCGCAAAGACGGTCTCCCTTGCACCGGCTATGACCCCCCGATCACCATTCGACTCGGGGACAAGGACACCACCGTCGTAGTAGACCGCACCGTTCCCGAGACCACAATGACTGTCGGCTCTCTCCGCAGTCAGGTCTCATTCGATGTCATGCATTTGATGTGCGACATCGTCCTGGGAACCCCATGGCTTGACAGTTTCATGCCCTACGCATTCCATCCCACCTTCTTTCGCATCACCACACCCTTCGACTTTACCTTAGGCATTCCCTACTTTCCCCACCCTACCTCCCAACCTTTCGTCACTCCCCACCAGTTTCTCGACATGGCTCGTCACAACCCCGACTCTACCTATTATTGTCTTGTTCGTGGCCATGAGCGTCCCGAGGACTTGCTCCCGATGGACAAACCCGACCAAGCCCCCCTTCTGACCTCGCTCTGACCTCTATCCTCGAGGAGTTCAAAGATGTCTTTCTCGAGTACTTGCCCGCCGAACTACCTTCGGATCGTGGTCTCTCTCATACCATTGATCTGGAACCCGGCCACACTCCTCCATGTCGACCACCCTACCAGCTCTCCGTTCCCGAGGCCGAAGAAATGAAGGGACAACTGAATGAACTCCTTGACAAAGGATTCATTAAGCCAAGCTCCTCCCCCTTCGGTACAAGTTGCCTTTTCGTCAAGAAAGGCGGAACCTCCAAACTCCGCATGTGCACAAACTACCGCACCCTCAACCGGATCACGATCAAGAACAAGTACCCCTTGCCTCGCATCTTCGAGCTTCTTGATCGCCTCCGTGGAGCGAAGTACTTTACAAAGATCGACTTTCGAAGTGGCTTCCACCAAATCCGCATTCGCGAAGAGGATACTTATAAGACTGCCTTCCGCTCTCGCTTTGGGCATTACGAGTTCCTTGTGATGCCTTTTGGCCTCACAAATGCCCCAACAACCTTCCAGTCTACTATAAATTACATCTTATGCGGTCTTCTTGAAGTTTGTGTCGTCGTATATCTTGATGATATCCTAGTCTTAAGTCCCAGCTTGAGACTCACCTTCAGCACATCCGCCAGGTCCTCATTATCCTCAGAGAGCAAAAGTTTTATGCCAAGCTCAAGAAATGCACTTTTGCTGCCTCAAGTGTAGAATACCCTGGCCACACTGTATTCGTTGATGGTATCCGCATGGACCCCTCGAAGGTCACCGCCCTTGTCGAGTTTCCCCCACCTATGACCTTGCGACAACTTCTTGCCTTCCTCGGTATTGCCAAGTACTACCGCCCCTTCATCCGCGACTTCTTTGAAATCTCCTACCCCCTCCACGAGCTCACTCGCAAGAACGAGCCTTTTGCATGGAACCAACGCCGTCAAGCCGCCTCCGACCTCCTCAATGAAGTCATTACCAGAGCCCCTGCCCTCAACATTGCTGACCCCTCTCGACACTTTTATGTTACCACCCATGCCTCAGACTTTGCTATTGGAACCTTCATGTCCCAACACTTCTCTCGCGACATCCCAGCCCCCCCCCTCCATCAAGGATTCCCCCACCCACTCCGAGGCTCCACCAAGCGAGTATCCTATCACAGTTGTGAGCAAGAAGCTCATCCCCGCGGAGATGAACTTTCCATCCAATGAGAAGGAACTCCTCTTCGTCATCCATGCCCTCAAAGTTTAGCACCCATACCTCGACGGTCAGCCCTTCACTATCCACACCGACAACACGATCGTCTCAAGCATGCTCAGCAAGAAAGATATCACACCCCGCCAATCTCGATGGTTAGACTTTCTCGCCCAATTTGCATGTACCATCTGGCACACCCCCGACAAAAGCAACCACGTCGTTGATGCCCTCTCTCGACGACCCGATCACAAGCCCCCTGAAAAATTCTATGCCGCCATGACTCATGGTTAGCTTCGACCTTCACTCCACCACCACTATACTCACGTGTGTACTCTTCATGCCCCGATTTTTCTACCATCTACAACAAACTTCGCGACCTCGACATCGTCCCCGACTACTCCCTCCACAACAACCTCTTGCACATTAACACTAAAGGCACACTATGACTCTGTATCCCTGATGCACGTGGTCTTCGTACCCAACTCTTGGCCGAACACCACGACGGCAAGACCGCAGGACACCTTGGTTTCCAAAAGACATTTGACACCGCCTCTTGTTACTTCTACTGACCCTCACTCCTTGTCGACGTCAAAGCATACATTCGATCATGCCCCACTTGTCAAGCCGTCAACCCCTCGAACCAGGCCAAGCCTGGCAAGCTCCAGTTATTGCCTATCCCCACCCAAAGGTGGTTGTCCATGCCCGCAGCTATGACTGCATCTATGTCGTGTGCGGTCTCCCCAAGACCGACCGCAGCTATGACTGCATCTATGTCATTGTCCGCCGCTTGACCAAGTGGGCCCATTTCATCCCTTGCACCACTTCTCACACTGCCAAAGACGTCGCCACACTCTTCTTCGATCATGTTGCACGCCATCACGGTCTCCCCGAAAACATCATCAGTGACCGTGATCCTCGCTTCCTTTCCCAATTATGGAAAAACCTGTTCAAAGCCTACGGCACCACTCTCAAGTACAGCACTGCATTCCATCCCCGGACTGATGGCCAAACCGAAAAGATGAACGATACTCTCCAAAGGATCCTATGGAAGTATTGTCATCCACATCATCACGACTGAGGTCAGTTGCTCACCGCTGGTGAGATTGCCTAAAACAACGTTATCTGCCCTTCCACTGGCATGTCCCCATACTACCTTGACCTTGGCTACCATGCCCGCTTGCCCTCAAACTTCTTGCTCCCCTGGCCGCTCAACCCATCCACTTTTGTCCTTCTCTTAATGAATGGGTTGCAACAATGAACCGTCTCCTCAGAGAAGCCATAGATGCCCTTGAAAGAACCCAACAACAACAGGCCAACAAGACCAACAAGCACAAACGAGATATCACATCCAAACTAGGGGACAAAGTATGGCTCTTTGTCAAACGCTTTGAACCCGAACACGGCTTGTCCACGAAACTCTCAAACAAGTGGCTCAATCCATTCCCTGTAATTGAACAAACATCCGATGTAAATTACAAACTTCAACTACCCCCTGACATGAGTCGTGTTCACCTTGTCTTCGATGTCGACTACTTGAAAGAATACCATGAATCACCTCCACAACTCGTCAACCGGCCATATCCTAGACCTCCACCAATCATGTTACCTATCGGGCCAGAATTCGTGGTAGAATCTATCATAGGATGAAGAACAACTCAAGTATCCGGTCACCCGAAACCAAACATTGAATACAAAGCCAAATGGAGCGGATACCCAGATGAAGGATCTACATGGGAACCCCTCGATAATCTGAGAACGCCATGAAACTTGTTCGTGCCTATGATCGTGCTCACCCTGTATGCTGGCTATATACTTAACACCCATATACCCTGCATAGACCCTGCCTCATTGCTCTACACACACCCCTGTACCCAGCAAAACCCCTGCCCCTCGACCTCACTCTGTCTGATCCGCTCTTGCCTCCGTCTCGTTCCCCAATCTGTCCTCTGCCACATCCTCTGTCTCTCTTGTCCAAGCCTTACCTGTGGCTCCTGCCCATCGTCGATGATAAAGGATCTAATGCCAAGCGCACGAGGACGATGGCCTGCTGCAGCACCGTTCGAGCAGATTACACAGCTGGTTGGCCACCATGCTGTCCCATTGGCCGGCACCTGGACTCACAGACTTCTGGAGCAGCACTCTTGACATGGACATCAGGATCAGTCTACGATCTACTATCCGGATCAGACTTCATCATCAGGATCATGTACCGGACACACCTTGGCACTCAGACCTTCATCTATTGGACTGCCACACTACTTCTTTCAAGCTGGAACCCTTGCTACTACATGTCGCAAGCCTTTTGAAGACTGGTTTATCATCAGCATTTTGTACGTGGACTTACTTCAAGACCTGCTTCAAGACTCTCAGCCTGCCCGTTTTTCAGAACCCCAACCCCATTCACTTCGTGATCCTCCGAAACCCCAACCCCCGAACACTGCAAAATAATTTTTCTTTCTTTATTTTTGCTCACAGAACCCCTTCGCCCGACAATTCATCAGTACGACAACCCTGTTCCCCTCAGACCGTAACCCTGTAGTCCATCTGTAGGACAACCCTGTTGCCTTGCAGTTCCTAAACCCTGTAGTTCATTAGTAAGCAAACTTTGTTCCCTCTCATACGCGTACCCCGTAGCTCATCAGTAGGAAAATCCTGTTTCCCCCAGCCCTTGTTACCCACATTATACCTCCCCCTTCTCTTCCTGCTTCCCAGTGATCGGCCCCGTCCCGTCCTTCTCAGGATTTAGCATATTTTCATGACTTTTGGCAGTCGGGACGCTGCCTTCTAGAGGGAGGGGATAGTGTTACGGACTCCGCCAGGGCTCGATCCCTGGTCTGCGGGTTACCACCCACCAGCTTGCTGTATTTATTCTTTTTTTTTGTTTTTACAATATTCTTGTTTTCTTTTTCTTTGTTTTTGCTTTTCTGATTTCAGACAGCTGGCGCCATTTGCATTCTGGCGCCGGTTTTCAAAATTCTTCTTTTGTGACTTTCGGATTTCGGACACTTGGCGCCATCCGACATTCTGGTGCCCACTCTCAGACTTTCGATTTTCAGTACTGGCCCTGAGGCAGTTGCACTTTCAACCTCAGGACCTGTACATGAGTCTGGTACTTATGACCAGACTCAAGCCCAGTACGCACCGAGTTTTCGGCCTCGGTGCTTGTGTTCAGTGTGACTTTACTTCGACATTGTGTTCAGGAATTCAAGACTGCGACTTTGCGACTTTGTGTCTGCGTCCGTCGAGTCGTGTTGGGTCTGTGTCGAGTTGAGTGAGCGTGTGTGTATGCTCTCACTCTCCCTCTCTCTCCCAGCCTCGCTGCTCTGCCTTTGCCTCGTCACATGCATGGCAACACCCCTTCGGGTTTCAGGAGTGATTGGAAGGATGTTTGCTTTCTTATTGGGCTGTGACAGTTTGAACTCCGAACACTAGACCACAAAATGCACCATTATGATTTGTGGGCACAGGCCTTCAGATTAGTTTTATACTGCAATGCATCCTTGATGTAGTCTACATGGGCATTGTAGACTGTCAAGATTTTTGTGAGAGCCATTGAATAGACTTGCTGGGTGGCAACGACTCGAACCCTGTACCCCCCCTCGGCTGACCCCCATCCCCCGGACGTCAAGCTGTGTCTTATGATCCTGGCCAATTTTGAAGTACACATTCATCAGTAGAATGTCGTCCAATTGCAGAAAGAAATGAATGAACTTGAGAGGAGAGAGGGTAATAATAAGAAGGAAGAAAGAAGAAGAAGATGATGTACACCAGCATAGACAAATGATAATGCTCTTCTTCTTCGCCAAACACTCTCCTCCTCCTTATCTCCTCCGCTCTTATTCACACAAGAAATAATAATACAACGTTGAATGGCTGAACCAGAATCAATGTCCGAATCCCTCGTCTACTGCAGGTATCACTTGAGGTCCTTCATAGTCATGGCCGCCTCTCTCCATCTCATAGGCCGAGGCTATGGCAGACTACTCGGCCTTGCCCTGATGTCCAAAGGACAACCCAAAGTAGCTATGGCTGCTCTAGCTCAGGCCACCATGCTTGACTCTGCCTCGAAGCTTCTTGGTGTATCTTGGCCCCAACGGGGACCTTCCTGCTGCAGCGCCCACCAAGGTGATGAAGATGGCTGCCACCATAGCCAGGGAAGTACTTCTGGCGCTCCCCCTTTCTCCTCTGTGTCCTTGCTCCTTCCCCAGCAGCGCTGCTCCAAGTTAGCGCTCCAACCAGTGTGTAGCCAAACTTGCACACCGACAATGAGGCTGAGCTCTTTGCCCGGCCTGGAGGTATAGCAGCCTGCTTGTCTCTTGGCCGGTGACTTCCAGGCCGCTCGACCTTCCAAGCAACCGGTTCCTCCTCCCTTTCGGAGGGAAACATCATTGCAGACTCTGATATTGCCCGTACAGGCCCTAGACTCAGACTGGTTGGAATGGTACCCGCCTTGACCTAGCCTACAACTACTGTTCCTCTAAAAATGCCAACTTTTGTCTTCTTCTGCTCGGCCTCAAGTACCCGGCACATCTACCTCTTCAGGGTGTGGTATTGGCCATCCCCGTTGCTTCAAGTGTTGCGGGCCTCTTCCCCACCACTTGAGTGTTTTCCCCATTGCAACCCTCAATGTCACGGCCACAGGTAAGTACCGGCCCAGCAGCCCCGATGAACGAACAAGTGCCCTTGCGGGTCACACACACACTCAAGCCAACAAGAACTCAAACAGTCATGCAGACCAGCAAGCGTGCACACACACACACACTTAAAGAACTCGGTAGCAAGCGGGAAACTCGGGAAGGCATTCAGTCCACGAGCAAAACTCAGAAATCAGTTGTGTGCCTCCGTCCTTGTTTGGTCAGGTCATCACACTAGCCCCCCCTTAAGAGCGAGGTCCCTGCGAGCGAGTAACTCATTCTGAGTCCTCGACAAACGCGCCGGAAGCAAATAAAGCAAAGAGAGTTCGAGAGTACTCTGTCATAGTGAGATTTGCAGAGATTTTAGGTACAACATTAGAGGCGATTTGTCGCGCGTAGGCTTTAACAACGCGAGGTGCGCCGCGCAGCAGTTCCTTCTTGGAAATCTAGTATGGATCGTCCAACGGGTGATACATAAAGTGAACCTGGTTTTGTCTGTTACGTCCGTTCCCTACGTGCTGTTTGATTCTATCGATCTCATGACCGTTATTGATTGTGCGAGGAATCATGTCTTCACGGTAGTTGAAGGACTTAGCATCACAGTGGATATACAATTTTGATGCATGAAAGACAGGGTATGTGCGCAGATGAGGCGGCACAACAACTGTGTATGAGGCGCAGAACTTCCCACGGACCATAACAGAGCGAAAGAAGTTTGCGTGATACTCTCTCTTCTTCTGAGAATTCAGACATCTTGACCCAGACTTAACTTCCCACTTCAATATATGAAGGTCGATACTTCTTGTTTGCATGATGGATCATTGCGTGCTCTCGCTTGGTCATTTTAGCGATGGCAACTTTGAGCAACCGATCGTACTGGGCCCTGAAGCCAGGCCTGCCGGGTGTTAAACCAGCTGCATGTTCAGGGAATAGGTAGGAGATCGGATTACAAAAGGGTCACCTAGACCAGGTCGTAGTTTACGAATGGAGGTGACCGAATCTGAAGTAGAGTCATTTGGACTAGGGGTAGGTAGAGAAGTAGAAGTGCTAGAAGTAGATTCATTACATGACGTAGTATTAGTACTAGCCGTAAAAGTAGATGGCACATGAGTAGGGCGAACGAAGGCAACATACAATTGTTCATCCTCTTTGTGCTTGTGCCACTTCTTGCAGAACTGCATGGCATTGAGAAAAGTCACTGGGGATCCGTGCTTCTCATCCAAGAGGACGGGAAACACGTTCCCTTGAGCATCTTTGACCATGAAAAGTGGCTCTTTCCACTTGGTCCATTCGCATTGGGGCTGCAGCCAGCCCAAGCCAAGGACTATGTCGAAGGGACACTTGTCAAGGACATAGAAGTTCAATGCGTGGGTGATTGTCGTATCCTTGTTGAAGGTAGTGCGCACACCTTTGACTGCACGCGTAGATGAGACAAGTTCTGTGTTGCCTACTTGAGTCCGACCAGGGTTCTGCAAAGCCACTTGCTTCATTCCCAAGTCCACTTCGCGTATCCCGTGTGGTGACATGAAGTTAGCCGTAGCACGACAATCAATCAACACACGGAGGTAACGGTGGTTTATGAGAAGTTTGAAGAAGATTAACTTCTATCCCTTGAGCATGCTAATGTTTCATTTCAGCCCAATGCTTTAAGTGATAGCGATCGTCTCAGATTCCTCCCAAGGCTCAACATACAAAGCATGACAAGCTTCAGCCTTGGAACCGGCAAACGATTGGGCTTCAAGAGAGGACTGCTGATCTACATCAGGTTCAGTCTCCCTTGTCGTAGAGGGTGCTGAAAACAACTCTACGCCCGATTCTGGTTTCCCTGCAGCCTATGACAATCTTGTACCTCATGGTTTGTTTTCATCCTAGCCTTCCATTCAGCCTCATTGATCCGAAGGTCCAACCAAGGTTTAGTACTTGCATCCTCCGGTTTGGCTGGGATTTTGGCTCCCTTTGGAAGTGCGACAAAGCCTCTCACCGAGTTCCGGTTTTGGTTTCCCTTACCATGGGTAGTCTTTTTAAATGCACTGAATTTCTCATCTTCGTTCTTCATGTCAGATTCTTGAGTGGAAGAGAGGTTGTATCAGCGTCCTGTTTTTGGCCGTTGCCAAGAGTGGGGTCATCTGGTTCGGCCTCCCCTTCTCCTCCCAACAAGTCAAGCACAGCTAGGTGGTTGCTGTCACGAAACCTCCCGCGAACAAAAGTATTTTTGTTGCTTGCTGCAATAAGGTCTCCTGCCTCCAGACGGACTACGTCCTTCATTAGGAAAACCAGTCAGTGCACCCGAAGAAATCTGTGCCTAGGCTATTGGTCAAGTGAGTGGGAACCGTACCTTTGACTGTATCCAAACACGATTGCGCAGTCACGTGTTGTGGGCCTCTTCCCCCCGCCACTTGAGTGTTTTCCCTGCTCCAACCCTCAATGTTACGGCCACAGGCAAGTACCGGCCCTGCGGGCCCGATGAACGAACAAGTGCCCTTGCGGGTCACACACACACAAGCCAACAAGCACTCAGACAGTCATGCAGACCAGCAAGCGTGCACACACACACACTTAGAGAACTCAGTAGCAAGCGGGAAACTCAGCAAGGCATTCAGTCCATGAGCAAAACTCAGAAGTCAGCTGTGTGCCTCAGACGGAAGGAAGCGTAGGGTTGTTTGTGTTGTATTACTGCTACCGCTACGGGTCTTGATAGCTGGCGCCGGCGGGCGTTGACCAACACACAGGCCATTCGCACACTGAGTGAGCGCACCCAGGGGTGCACATGTACACAGGGGTAATTCGGAGTACCAGACTGAACTGGGGCCCATCAGGTGTTGGCCCCCAAGTGCACATTTCCTGGGTCCCGGAAACAGCTGTGTGAGCCTCCCCTTGGGGTTGCTGTCGTGGTTGCCCCATTGGTGCCACTTCGGCCTCCCAGCTGGGTGCCTCGGGGATGCAGGACCCTGAGTTCGCGGGGGGTACACCTTCGCGCAGCACCCTGGTAGCTCCGGTCCAGGATAACACTCCCGGGTGTGTGTGGTCGAGGTTGTGTGACCTGCCTTGAGTGACCTCTGTGTTTGTGGCTGAACCCAGTGCATGAAGCCTCCTGCCGGCAGGTAGGCTGAACACAGTGCGTGAAGGCTCCTGCCGGACCTATCCCTGACACCCCGCAACCCTTTTTCAAGAAAAACGAAAAGGAAAAGGAACTGGACCGTCACTCCCCATAATTGCCTGTTTTTTTGTTTTTTTTTAAAGACCGGCTGGGTGGCATTCTTTCCTTTGCGATTTACGTATGGTTTGATGACAGGGCTGCCGTTACGCTGGAGTTCTCATTACGGTACTGCTCGTCTGTGATTGCTCTCTTCTGTCTGAAGGTTCTGTGCGGATGACAACTTGTGGTGAGAATCTTAGGGCATACTCACACCAGGACTTTCTAGGACATATCTTACCAGGTTGACGTCCGATGCAGTTGAAAGTCCTCATGTGAGTATGCCCTCAGTCTTCATGCACATCATTTTATACTTTTTTTGTTGCTTGCATAGGTGTGAACGTGTTGGTGTCATGACTGAAATCCGTGATCGTGACCTGGTCAGATATCGAAACTTTGAACAGTTGCACGGAGTGCTAAAGGAGATGCCACAATACAGGCTTAAGTTGCCGCCCAAGCGTTTCTTTACTCATAATTTGGATGGCGAATTTGTCTATGAGAGGCGCATTCAGCTGGATAAGTATTTACAGGTGAGTTGATTTCCCTTCATGGCCTGTACAAATCCACCTGCATGATAAAATCCTGCAAATACTACCAAATAGTGTCTACTGTCTATCTTTTGTTAGTCATACGTGTGTTTGAACTTTGATATGATTATTCTTGTACTCTTATGGGGTGTTTGCCAAACTCCTGATATTGATAGGAATCAGGGAACCTGTCACACAACAAATGTCTGAATTCAGGAATGGATCACACTGCAGATATATCTATCTACCCTCCCACCCTTAATTTTTTCCGACCACGGGTGTTGTTCTCTAACCACGAGAGCTTTCGTCTGACAGGGGGTGGACTGATTGTGGACGTCGGATGTGCTCTGTGGCCTGGGGCTCTTCTTGATCCCTCCGATGGTGGCAGACCTGAGTGCCTGGCTTTGTCAGGGCACCGTGGATGTTGGGGAGGTGCTGCAAAAAACTGGCCCACTCCAATGCTGCACTCGAGTACAACACTATGTTACATGCTGTGCCTGCACACGAGGGCCATTTTCCAGGCCCTGCGTCCTTCAGGCTAAAAGCCTGAATTTCAGGCCGAAAGCCTCAAATTTAGGGCCTACAGGCCCCGTGTCTGTTCAGCTCGAAAAGCTGGAAACAGGGGCCTACAGGCCCTGTGTCGTTTCAGACTAAAAACGACATGAGCCTTTTTAGCCTGAAACTGAGGGCCATTTTCAGGCCCTCATCAGGCCGACCTGCCCCGAAACTCAGGCACCAAACCAGGGTTTTAGGAACAGGCTATTTTTGGCCTGTTCCCACGACAGCTGCAGCGCCAGCCCCTGGCTCAGTTCGGCATTGGCAAGAGCAGCCTCCTGGACTGCCCGCCCTGCAACTGCAGGCAGTCGGAGGCAGTCAGGAGGCAGGCCGAGATAGTACATAGGGACTTCCCATGCACTTCACAGGTAGGCAGGAGGCAGTCAGTAGTCTTCAGGATTCGGCAGCAGCACTCTGGAGGAGCGCTGCAGGAGTAGTAGTAGCGTTAGCATTAGTCTTCAGCGCTGGGCGCTAGTAGCGTAGCTGTAGTCTTCAGCGCTGGGCGCCATAGATAGGATAGCACTAGAGAGAGAGAGATGGGGCGGAGGCCAGGGGTACTTACCTGCATCACCGTTGCTCCAGCTTCGTCTTCGAGGTACCTGCATCACCGTTGCTCCAGCTTCGTCTTCACCGTTGCTCCAGCTTCGTCTTCACAGGTTAGTACCTGGTTCGTGAGAGAGAGAGAGAGTTCTTCTTCTTCCTCTTCTCAGTCCACCAGCTCCCTCTCACCCTCTCATTACCTGACTTCACTGCATCAGCAGACTACGAGAGAAAGAGAGAGAGAGAGAGCTTGGTGACATTGGATCCAGACTCGACTTTTGGGCTTCAGACATTTCGACGAGGGATTATTTGGGACTTGTGACAAAGACTCGGTGTTGACGACATTCCTCCCCCTCTTCTTCGTCTGATCCCCTCCTCTTCGTCTGTGTATGTCTGGACCTGGCGCTTCCTTCCTGTGTACAGCGCCAGGCTCCTTCACACCTTGTGATGAGCATGATGTATGTCTGGTCTGCGTTTAAACATTGAATGGGCTAGTCATTAGTATTCTAGCATTCTGCTTCGCTATCTTCTACTACTTGAAAGAGGTCAGTCTCGATCAGGTCAGGTCTTGTATCTAAGTCTTCCCTGCGCTATAAAGCACCATTTTGTATGTATCGGAATGCACATTGCTTGTTGAGATTCCACTTGCACTGCATTGTCCATTCAGTCCTTTTCATCACATTGCAGATCCTCGGTTTCGTATGTACATCACCCAACTGGGCATCTAACACTATGACATTGTTGACAGTGTTGAGTGGGATCGTGAAGTGAAGGTAAAGAACATAGAAGTAAATTCACATTTTTTTGGCCGCTATTCGTCATTGTGTGGATCAGGCTGGAAGGGTGATGGTGTGTTGACAGTGTTGAGAGGGAGGTGTGATGGTGTGTTGGGACGCAGATGGGAACGAGGTGGCTCTAAAGAAGGGGCAGGAGTCAAGGGGAGAGGAGGAGGTTTGGACAAAGAGAGTTGGAGCACAGGACGGGAATAAGGAGGGTGGAGATAGCTGAGCAGAGTTCAACGAGAGAGGGAAAATGAGGAACTCGTCTTGCTGAGTGGATGATGGTTACTGGAGGTAACTCATGTAGTTAACTTCAAAAGCGTATTGTGGTATTGCTCACATTTGATTCGGAGATTGGCTTTTTTGCACCTTCCATTGATGGTGTGAACCAGGAGTGTCCCTTGTTGCAAAGAAATGGATAAGATGCTGCAACAGTCTTTGTAGCATGCATAATGGAATGACACTCTTTCAACTTGCATTATCACATGTTTTCAGGGAAGCCAACAGGGTGGCATACCTGCCGACCATCGACCCCAACCGCCGACCGTATTGCAGCCGACCAGTGGGGCCGACTGGTCGGCTGTCCGCCGACCAATCAGAAAACAACCATCCACTGATTTTTTTCAAATTTGAGTTGGGGGCTGTACTGCACTTGCTGAGTACAGCCCAAATCCGCTGAGAAACTTTTGGGGGTGGAGGGGGGCGGAATGGGGGGTTGGTGGGGAGTATAGGGGGGCTATAGTGGGGATATAGGGGGTATTGGGGGCGGGTGTAATGAGGGTGTTGTGGGCGGTTTGGGGGTGTATGGGGGTATTTGGGGCCCGCTATGGGGGTGTTGGTGGGGTTATTAAGGGTTCTGGAGCGGGGTGCCGACAACCCCCGACTGGTAGGTGCCGACCAGCCGGCCTGTTGGCTGCCGGCTGTGGGGGTATGCAATACTGGAAGCCAAGGAAAAAAATAGTGATAGGTCCGAGAGTGGGGGTTCTGTTCTCTGCCTATTCTCTCCCTGCTGTGTGCGAGGATTTGAACCCTCGCCATACCTGCATTGTGCCCGCCCTAAGTGAAGGCGAGCCCCTGAATCTCAATGAGGCCTGAATTCGTCAAATTTGCGAAGCTTTGGTGGGCGCCAGACAGTTGCCATGCGCCAGTTGGTTACATCTGCCCTGCTTGTGAGAATCAGATATATTCGTGAGCCTTCTAGGCTCTTCCAGCCACACAGGAGAAGCAGGGAACACCACACATTTGCGTCCGGGTGGTTGGGCACACCTAACCAATTCGGTCCCAGGCCGCTGTCTGAATGGGCCTGGCCAGCACTTTGGCCCGATGTGAAGCTACTGGGCACACAGTCGCCAGGCCCAGGCAGCTAGCACGGGCAAGCACTTTCCGTGTAGGAAAGTGCCTGCCTGCCATTCATTCAATAGTGAGTGCATGCGGCAGTGCTGCTGGAGCGATTGCTCGCGTGTTGCTGCGCTAGTTGCAAGAGCCTGGGCGCGCGCGGGCGTCAGGAGAAGCAGGGCGCTGAAGAAGGCAGTACCATATCCCAGCCCCCATAGCCGGGGTTGGGCTTGGACAAGGGTCAGCGGGATTCGGTGGTGGTCTTCGGTTGGTGTAGAGCCATGGAAGGAGAAGATGAGGGTGAGCAGGAGAGGGCGAATGAGGGAGATGATGTGAGGGCACGACCTCGTTTAGGCAGAGGTCTGCATGGTCGACATCTGCATGTACTTTGGTTACTGCTGCTGACGTCAACTGGTTGCTTTGTCATTTTGTAGGCGAGTAGTGCAGCTGTGTGATCGTAGTCTGGGTGTTACAGACTCAACCAGGGCTCGATCCCTGGTCCGCAGGTTACCAGCCGCCAGGCTGCTATTTTATTTTCTAGTTTCTGATCTCCGGTTCCTGACTGTTGACGCCCTCTGCAGTTGGGGCCTGTTCTCAAATTCCTCCTCTGGCACTTTGGGATTTCAATACTTGGGGCCATCCGGCATTCTGGCGCCCAGGCTCATACCTTCGATTCTGAGTTCAGCCCCGAGGCAAATTGCACTTCTGCCCTCGGGACTCAACTTGAGTCTGGTGCTTAAAGATTGGACTCAAAGCCCAGTTTGGACACTCAGTTTTCAGCCTCAGTGCTTGTGCTTCAGTGTCACTTGCTGCGACATTGTGTTTGGAATCCAAGATTGCGACTTTGCGACTTTGCCACTTCGTCTCTGCGTCCGTCGAGCCGTGTCGAGTCTGCGTTGAGTTGAGGGAGCGTGTGTGTGTGCTCTCACTCTCCCTCTCTCTCTCCCACCTCGCTGCTTTGCCTCTGCCTCGTCACACTGGTATCGGAGCGGCAAACAGCCCTCCCTCCCTCACTGTTCCGGCGCTGCCACGTCATCGACATCGTCACCATCATTATCGTCTCCAACGCCGCCACGTCATCGCCATCGTTGTCATCGCTGCCAAGCCAGCGCCTCATACCTGTTGTCGTCACTATCGCCACGTCAGCAACTCCTCGTCCTCGTTGTCACTGCCACATCATCGATCCCGAAGCCGACGCGCAGGTAAGTGACCAACAATTTTTTATTATATTTTTTTTCCTTTTTTTTTTGCCTTCTTCTCCTTCTGCCTCGTTTCTTCCTCACCTCCTCCTCGTCATAGTCGTCGAATTCTTCTTCTTCTTCCTCGCCGTCCTTCCTTTTCTTCTTCTTCCTCTTCTTCTTCATCGCTCTCATTCTTCCCTCCCCCCTCTTCTGCTCTCCTTTCCTCTTCCTCCCTTCGTCTCCACCAGGGTTGTCGACCCCCGGGCCCGGGGCCCCGGCGAGGGTCCCAGGGGTCAGGTGTCGGCACACCCGGCCCCAGAAAAAAAAAAAAAAAAAAAAAAAAAAAAAAAAAAAAAAA
>BFEA01000383.1:964890-976657 GCA_003427395.1 Chara braunii | reverse complement strand
TCTCTTATACACATCTAGATGTGTATAAGAGACACAGTCTCTGCACGACTTTCCCCCCACTTTCCCCCCCCCATCACCAGTCATCATCATCATCATCATCATCATCATCATCATCATCATCAATCTACCCGTGCAGCCCCCCCCCTTTTAACCCTACCTACTACGCTGTCGTAGCCAACACCCTTACAAGGGTATTTGCCGTCCTTTTTAAAGCTCGCACTGGGTGCGTCCTTGATCAATGTAACGCGCTGATGGGGGCAAATCCCGTCAGGGCGCTCACCTCGGCAACCTCGCTCTTGGTGAGACTCCGAGTCAAATACGCCCATATTAGAAAGTGTGTGGGGCACGCATTACTGGGTTGCTCGGTGAGATAGCGGTTAGTCATCGCCAATACCAGGCGGGCGTAAGACGCCAAAGCCATAGGGCCCAGCTATCTTCTCTGTAGTTTTTCTTTTTGGTTATATTTTTCATTTATTTTATAGAGACCAGCTTTACTTCGCAAACCGGCTCAGCCTCTAGCAGGACACGTCACAAACAGGATAGAAACCTTACCTTGTGCACACACGGGAAGTTTGTGTTGGACGATGCGTCGAAAGGCGCGGCTTATCCAGACCTGGCATGAGGAAAGTCGGGATTCTCGACGATGCATGTAGTGCGCCTGACAAGCAGGATACCAAATAGCTACGAATCTAGACACAGACGGCGTCATCTGGCAGCCAGGAAGTTGGCCAGTAGGCCAAGGCGTAGGCCCGGGTTGTGCTGACAAGCCCAATCACAAACCCAAGATTGCTTATATAGAAGTTTGCGCCTACTTAGCTCAGCCTTGGGCCTAGGTCTATTGGTTGCAGTACTGGACTATCAAGCGACGGGTTTTGGGCTCGAAGTCGGCACGAAGCAATGGAGCAAAGGAGCGCCCGTCGCGGAGACTGTGGGGTTGAGGGTCTTTAGGGACTATCCCCTTTGGTTTTGCCAAACGGGTCCGGGCCTGGGTCCGACTGGCGAGACTAAGAGTGTGCCGGCGGGTCCTCAGCCTCTTCAGTTCTACTGTTTTTATTTTTTATTTTTATTTTTCTCCATTTTTAAGGTCCCGTCTATTGACCAGGCCAGAAACTGGCTCCGCGACCGACGGTGAAGAAGAATCGCAAGGGAGGATGAGAAGGACTTCGAAAGAGAGTTAAAGAATGCTTAAAATTGCTGAAGCAAATGATAGATGGAGGACAGTCGCGTATCCCCGTCGGGTCGGGGGTGGAAGGCGACTGCAATCACCACTCGCTTTGCTGGAATGTGGGGTGCCTGCCAGCATGAGCTGATGCAACAGGCATTGCAGAAGAGAGCGATTGAAGCCCTCTAAGGGTAGTCGTCATGGCAGTCGAGGACCTTGAGCTTGCACCTCCTTTGGCGGGGCCGTTCGGGTTCCTGCGTGTTCGGGGTGCTGATGACGTTCTTTTATCCTGCCCGTCTTAAAGCACAGTCCGAGGAAATTCAACGTGCATGCGAGCGGTGGGTGCTTAAGCCCACGAGGAGGCAGGAACCTGAGTGGCGGGACCAGCACCTGCGGGTGCACCGTCTGCCGGTTGCAATCTGCACTGAGAAATTTGAGTGTGAACAGGCCCGTGGGATCTGTGCCACAAGGCGTAACTCAGTCAGTACACCCGCAAACGGCTGACAACAAGCCTGTGGGGACAGCAGTTGCGGACCCAGCTCAGTTGGTACACCCGCGAACTGCTGAAAATAGGTCTGTGGGAACAGCAGTTGCGGACCTGGCTCAGTCGGTACACCCGCGAACTGCTGAAAAATAGGCCTGTGGGACCAGCAGCTGCAGGCATAGCTCAGTTGGTATACCCACGACTGTGGAAATACAGATCCGAGTTCAAACTCCATTAGAGGCAGCTGAGTGGAACACTACAGTCCTGAATTACCTGGGGCATTTTGGCTTATGGGAGGTGCCATGGGGCCTCGCCCAGCTTGTGTCCTTTGGAACATCTGTTGAATTGGAATGATAGGCCCCTGCTCGCACAGCCGCAGTACAGCCGTGGGACCCCAGATCAGATGGCAAGGCTGGCACGTACTTGAAACTAGGAGTGAGCTTTGCCAGGGGGGGGGGGTCTCCCGCTAGCTCTGCCGCAATGGCACCTATCCACTATCAAGGGCAGGTGCGGTGGTATCTAATTGTAACCCACCCGCTACTATGTTGGAAAAGCCTGGGTGGGAGAATGCCATGGAACGGCCCATATATCTGCTGGACTTTTCTCCTCTGTTTTTTTAGGCGGACACACATTTCTGTTTTTTTTTCTGGTCTGGCCACAATGCCATTAGCTCTTCAAGGCTGCCGAGCGGCGCTAATCGGAGAAGAAAGAGACGAGGATGAAGGTGACAAGGAAGGTGAAGAAGAAACGTAGTAGCTCACTCGTCCCTTGACGAAATCAAGTGGAGGAAAGTTCTGAGGTGGGATTTTCAGGGCTGATATGAAGTCGATTTTAGTAGGAGGTTAGGGAAATAAGAGTTAGAGGAAAAGTGTAGGCGCAGAGGAGTCGAGGAGGAGAAGAAGAGAGGAAGAAAGGGGATGAAAATTGTATAACTCAGCCGTTTCTCGAAGGATTTAGGCGGGAAAAGATGCTAAATTGGGGTTTTTGGCCATTACAAGTACGATGGTGGTGTCAGAATTAGTAGTAAGGCGTTAGTTTTTGTGATACAAGTGTGAGGAGCTGCGTGGGAGGTAGAATTCTATGACGATCTACAAATGGTAATGTATCTTCCCACTTTTTAGCGGGAGATTCATTCACTTTTTTTTTGCACATTACATGAGCAGTGAGGGGGTACCTGCAATCTGTGGTCATACTTGCCTCCTTCAGCGACTGTGAGTTGAGTCGCCTTGCATTCGTTTCCCCCACGTCATCATCGTGTCCTTCGAAAATACAGGCCCGTGTCCGCAACCGTACAACCTTGAAAGTCCGCTTGTTTGAACCTGGTCGTGCTTACAATCAGGTACCAACACAAAATACTTATAACATCAGGAGTTCCGAAGTTGCCAAATCGAGATTGCGAATGGGATGGATGCGGGAGAGCGAAAGACAGAACACGGAGGAAGCAGGCAGGGAGAAGGTCCATGATGTTAAGGGGAGGAGCGACCGTGACGAAGGAAGGAGAGAGAGAGAGAGAGAGAGAGAGAGAGAGAGAGAGAGAGAGAGAGAGAGAGAGAGAGAGAGAGAGATTCTAGCGGAGGGTTTACTCTTGCACTGCACTTCTGGCAGGCACGACAGAAGGTCACTCCGCTGCGATGCATCTTTTCCAAAGTTCGTGCAAAAGAATCACTCTCATCTTACACGTGTGATGAGTGGTGGTCAAGTGTTGCTTGTGAACTCGTTGAAGTGCTTCGTATTCTTAGTGCTGCCAACACACCTCATTTTCATCAAGCGGTGGTAATGCATTGATGATCGCGTTGCTCCTCGATCACGTGATTGCTGATGACCGATTGTTTTGATCCTGTCAGTCGACATTTTACACGACAACTTACATTAGTTGCACCTGGTTTATCTTCCGACCAAATTCATTGAAGGTCGAATACTGTAAGAGTGTGGAAGGACAACGATTAGAGAGGCAATTGAGGGACGTGTGGGAAGGAGAGAGAGAGAGAGAGATAGAGACTTACCTGTTGGACTGTGCATTTCTCACACGGTTGGAGGAAGTAATTCGAGGCCAGCGGCGGGCTGAAGACTTACCTGTTGGACTATGCATGCTCACACAGTCGGAGGAAGTAACTTTAGGCCAGCGGCGGGCTGAAGACTTACCTGTTGGACTGAGCATTGCTCACACAGTCGGAGGAAGTAGCTCGAGGCCAGCAACGGACTGAAGATTTACTTGTTGGAATGTACATTGCTCACACGGTCGGAGGAAGTAGCTCGAGGCGAGCAACGGACTGAAGATTTACCTGTTGGACTGTACATTGCTCACATGGTCGGAGGAAGTAACTCAAGGCCAACGGCGAACTGAAGACTTACCTGTTGGATTGTGCATGCTCACACAGTCGGAGGAAGTAACTCGAGGCTAGCGGCGGACTGGAGACTTTACCTGTTGGATTGTGCATTGCTTACACAGTCGGAGGCAGTAGCTCAAGGCCAGTGGCGGACTGAAGACTTACTTGTTGGACTGTGTGTTGCTCACACAGTCGAAGTAGCAAGAGGCCAGCCACTGGGAGGAGACTTGCCTGCCGCTGTCAAGACGAGCGTTGTTACCCCTACGCAGAGGTTGACATTGATGAGCCTTGTTGATGAGCAGTTGCTGTTGTGTATCGCTGTATATTGCCCTACACACACATTTGAATAGTACACGGGGATTGTGCACTATACGGACACGACCTTGCTAGGCCGCGAGGCTGCAATTTCGTCAAGAGTGAGGCACTGAGCCTTCAAAGGGTTGGTCAGGACCTGCAACAGGAGTACTACAACAATTTGGAGGCGAGATATAAGGTTGTCACTTTGTGTTTTATTGCCCGCCATTTCGGGGCCCTCAGGATTTAAAGGCACCAAGGCCCTGTCGTGTGAGTTGAGTTAGCCCCTTCTCGTATCTCGAGCGTCCGACTTTTCTCCTTTATCCTTCTTAATCTCATTCTAGTCTATGTTTGGAGAGGAAGGCGGAAGGCGGGATTGCAACCTATAGGACCACATCAGGGCCTTTGTGGGAGGTTGACCCACCGATTGCAGGAGCTCTGCTGGAGCCCAGGCGGGACTCTGGAGGCAGGGAACTTAGAGGCAGGCCGACACGATATCGGTAGAATCCCAATAAACCCCTACATATGCAAACTTGGCGTCATCCTGTTTGACTTTGACTTGTGTATATGTCTTGATTGCTTTTTCAAGACTTTTCTGTGGTGAAAATCACGATCTTTGCATGCGATGATATGAACCGGGGCTGGAGATGAGGTCATCCTGATTGATCCGGTCGCCTTGCTCGTTTGCCTAAGACATTGAATTGGGCTAGAGATGAGGTCCTCCTGATTGATCCGGTCGCCTTGCTCGTTTGCCTAAGACATTGAATTGCGGCTGGAGATGAGGTCCTCCTGACTGATCCGGCCACCTTGCGCGTTTGCCTAAGACATTGAACTGGGGCTGGAGATGAGGTCTTCCTAATTGATGCAAACGCCCTGCTCGTTTGCCAAAGACATTGAACTGGGGTTGGAGACGAGGCGTTCTTGATCTGATCGCCTTGCTCGTTTGCCTAAGACCTTGAACTGGAGCTGGAGATGAGGTCCTCTTTACTGATTTTGTCACCTTGCTTGTTTGCCTAAGACATTGAACTGGGCTTGGAGATGAGGTCCTCCTAACTGATCCGGTCGCCTTGCTCGTCTGCCTAAGACATTGACCTGGGGCTGAAGATGAGATCCTCCTGACTGATCCCATCGCCTTGCTCGCTTGCCTAAGACATTGAACTGGGGTTGGAGATGAGGTCCTCCTTACTGATTCAGTCGCCTTGCTCGTTTGCCTAAGACATTGAACTGGGGCTGGAGATGAAGTCCTCCTGACTGATCCGTTCGCCTTGCTCGTTTGCTTAAGATATTGAACTAGGGTTGGAGATGAGGTCCTCCTGACTGATCTGGTCGCCTTGCTCGTTTGCTTAAGACATTGAACTGGGCTGGAGATGAGGTCCTCCTGACAGATCCGGTCGCCTTGCTCGTTTGCCTAAGACATTGAACTGGGGCTGGGATGAGGTCCCCTCGACTGATCCGGTCGTCTTGCTTGTTTGCCTAAGACATCGAACCGGGGCTGGAGATGAGGCCCTTCTGACAAATCCGGTCGCCTTGGTCGTTTGCCTGAGACATTGAACTGGGGTTGGAGATGTGGTCCTTCTGACTGATCCTGTCGCTTTGCTAAGTCAGACAGTTTTGCTTGTTGACAAAGGTCTGACTCTTCTCCTTGTGAGAAGCTAGTGTGTTAGTGATTGCATGGGGTTTGAGTGAGAACAACTTGGAAAGTTAAGGATTAACTAAACAAGATACAGGACTCATGTCTTTGTGAATCAGGACAAGTTTTGCATGAACGAACTGTTGTTTTTTGAATTGGCAGAATTCGTTATTGACCTGACATGTTTGTTGGCAGTGCCTTGTCTTTTGCTCAAGCTATGTTTGTTTTCTGCATAGTAGGGTAGTCTGTTAGTGCTCGCCTTGTGCTTGAGCGATAAGCAGGTAGATGTCCACTTTTGTTTTCACATTGTCTATTCATGCATGATTGATTTAATAGGACATTGGCTAATCTCGGGGTTGGTAGAAGTTCTTGGAGCCTGTTTTCCTTAGGGGAGATGCAGTCAAAATTTCTGCTAAAGTAAGTCGAGAGTCAGAGATGTCGACTAGGATAGGATATAGTTTAGTCTTTGGAGTCAGTAGGAATTTTGAATGCCTTCCTTTCGAAAGGAAGTGTTGCCGAAAATTTTCAGATATTTTCTGAGTCTCGAGTTTCTTAGATTTTGTCTAGTAAATATTCTTCGAGCACACTTCTCCAAAGGAAGTGCTGCCGAAATTTTCATGATTTTCATATCGTTACCGGACGCTACTGCCACGCTCCTTAGAGTGCAATATGGAGTTCATCTCCGTTAACTCGACAGGTTGTGCCTACATTGATTTTGTGACGTAGGTCACCGTTACCTGCGAGTGCTATTGAACTGATAGCAGGTCGGTTTGCGACTCAACTCCTACCCACCATGATACCCACGCCCAGATGTTTGCGACCCTGTAGGTGAAAAGGCATTCCCTTGTGAAAGAAAACCTATCCTTGGAACCTCTCTGGAATGGCCATGCAAAAGCTGTGTGAATCAGGACGGGCGTTCTGCCCTTTGCCGAGTGGGGGTCGGAAAGGGGCGTGTGGGACATGAACCTGGGAACAAAGGGGTTGACCACGTTTGTGGCATTTGCGTGTGAATTTTTGTTAGGTTTCATGTGCGTGCAGGTATGTATAGGGACGAGGATTCGCTCTTGGATTAAAGATGACATTGATGATTGAATGCGGGATGTGGGTGACAACATCCAATTGTGGCTGTGAGAATGGCTCTCCTTGATTCAATCCGGCACTTCCCTTTTTCTTTTTTTATTTATGCTCTCTCCTGCCGCTCGCATCTAGAGAAAAGGCAGGAGTAGTTGAGCGCTAGGGTCAGCGCTCAACCTTCAATCGGACTAGGATTTAGTTTGTGTACGGCGGGTTGCTCGCTTACCTGAAACTACCCCCTAATAACTTTTCCACAAGGGAGGAACAAGCGAACCCCATCTAAAGGGGTTTGTTTTTTAGATTATTGGTCGGACGTTGGTCTCGAGCCTAGAATTCGAGTTCCTTGTCTAGGACATCCCAGGCTTTGGTCCAACACGAAAGGGTGTCCCCCATGAGCCAGACCTACGCTGCTTGCCTATCATCACCCACTGCCTAAAAGACAAGGGTCCCGCAAGAGCCGAATGACTTATCCTTCAACTGTTCAGTATCGTGAAGGAGGGTCCCTTCACGATGTTTTGATTTTGACACTTGAGTGTTGTTTGCAAACCTGAATCCCATGAGAGGTTGCGCAGATGTGGGTAACGCATGAAGCGTCGCCATGATAGCAGATCAAGTGAGTACACATGACTAAGCGTTATGGTTCCCTTAGCACGTGCATTCTTTTTATGCAACTCTGCTCGGGCCTCGGTCAGACACTGGCTTTTTCAGAGTTATGGGTCAGGACGTATGAAAAAGGGACTAGGCTTATTTGGTTGTTCGAGTTAGGTTTTTTTTTTTTTGTCAGGACGTATGAAAAAGGGCCTAGTCGACCGACGCTGAATCACACGTGGGAGGTCAGCGCCCTAGCGTGACGGTTCGCGTACGGGTTCGAGCCAGGCGTGGACCGCACGTAACCCCTATGCTATAGCATACAAGAAACGCCCTCAGCTCGGCCACCTCCGCGATTGCACGTAAAAGCTCCTGCATGTGGTTCAGTAGCTCGGCGGGGGTACGCCCACCCAAGGGATGGTGACAGCTCCCGTTGGTAGAAGTAAGTTGTACCTCGCGCGACCCTATCCTGTCGTAGGGACTAGATGGAGGTATAGCTGGCGCACTCGGACGGAGCGGCTCCGCCGTTTCCCCTTCCCTGAAGAGACTTGCGAATCTGGCAATCCTGCGTGACGCAGTCGGGAATGTCCCCCCAGACCGTGCACTCGACAACGCTACCACCCAATCAATCATAGATACCATCGCTCCGCCCTCAATTTACTTCATTAGTCATTTATTCCTTATTATTTTATTTCTTTTCAACATTCATTTGAAATTCTTGTAATTCGAAAATACTTTGGAAGTAATTAATTTTTTTTTTTTACATTTTTTTTTCAAATTCGAAAATAATTTTAATTAATTATTTTTCAAAAATTTTGTAATTTAAAAATATTTTAGAATTAATTGTTTTTATTTTTTTTTTGTAATTCAAAAACACATTAGAATTAATTATTTTTTTTTACACATTTTGCAAGGAAAATGAATGGAAGCGAGATGACAATATTCAGATTGCACAATCACATTGAAAGCCAAATCGTAACACTGTTCACGAAGCAGCATTGCACCAATATAACACCAATGGGGAATCGTAGCACTGAAAGTCAATATTAATGAGAGCTTGCTCTCGCCACCACCAACATATGTATCGAGTCTCTATCTCCCTACCTGGCGCTCGACGCCTAGCCTACTCCCTACACAGCTACTACTAGCCTACTAATTGACAATGCAATTGTTGATGTCAGCAGCACCCGAAATACTTGAAGATGCCGCCCATGCAGAACCATCGCCAATACCACCTCACATCATCATCATCATCATCCTTCTCTCTCCGCCTTGACTCTCTCCCACGTCTCCCTTTGTTGTACACCCGAAGACCACCCCTGCGCCTCACTGTATGTCCAAGCCCACAGCCAGTTATGGAGGCTGGGCTATGGCGCTGCCCTTAGCAGCACCCTGCTTCACCACACAACCGCACGTGCGCAGCCTCTTGCTCTAATGCTAGCAGCCAGCACGCGAGCTATCGCTCCAGCAGCACTGCCGCCAGCCAGCAAGTGCCCCAATGAGGCTGGCCGGGGAGAGCTCTTTCCTATATGGAAAGAGCTGGCCTGCTCGCACAGCCTGGTTGGGTTGGGCGTGGGCCCAAAAGCTTCCGGTAGGCCCCAGGATGTCGCGCTTGTGTGCAGCTATTGGGCCTCTTGTGGTTGGGCCTCCTAACTGTCAGTGTATGATGCTGCGATTCTCGCCCGGGGCCTGCATTCTTTGGAAAAGCCCAGAAGGCCGTGGAAATGTCTTTGTTGCCTGGCCTGGGTTTCTCTTAACCAACTGACGCGTCGCAACTGCCTGGACCCCAAATATGAATTTGACAGTCGAGGGCCTCTTGTGATATGTTAGGCCCGCCTTCACTTAGGGCAGGCACTCTTGCAACAGGGGCCCCTCAGGCCTGTCGAGGACCCATATTCTCGCATTCAAGGTTTGTCCCTTTGGCAAGCCTGGCAGGTTTCATCGTATCTCTTAGCATCCTGCATCATAGAGGGCCACCAAAATCTTTGTACTAAGTTCGCTGATGTCTTTCTATAGCCAAAATGACCAGTTGCATCATGACATTGTCCTAAAAATAAACTACGTAAAGACTCACTATCAGGAACACACAACCTTTTATTCCTTGCCTCTCAAGAAACAACAAGTCATTTACCATCGTGAATTCGTCGGAAGTTACTTTATCTTTCGCACGGAATCTACGAATGATCTCAGACATAACTGGATCTTGCTGATAGGCTTCCACCAGTGATCGAGTGAGTTCGTCAGATATGCCAAACTCGGTTACTAAGTCCCCCAGATAGTCTGCCCTACGTGATAACGCGTCAGCCACCTTGTTGTACTCTCCCTTGATTGGATCAAGCTGATAGTCGTACATGTGTATTACTTGAATCCACCTCTTGAGTGCATTAGAGAGTACCGACTATAGTACTATAGTTCTTCACAAACGGACGATAATAGCCCGTCATTCCCAAAAACGATTTGACCTCAGTAACAATCTGAGGTCTAGGCCAGTCACGAATGCTGGCCACCTTTGCATTGTCTGGCCTCAACCCATCTGCTGAAATTTCATGACCCAAGTACACGATCTTGGTGCGACCAAACTCACATTTCTCCCATTTCTCCAAGTTAACCTTATACTGACTGGTGCTGTCTTAGGAGACCTAGCATTATTTTTAAGTGCTCAACATGCTCCTCTACAGTCTTACTAAAGATGAGGATATCGTCGAGGTACACGACGATAAACTTATCTAATTAATCATGAAAGATCCTGTTCATTGCGTGCTGGAATGTCCCAGGCGCATTGCATAGGCCGAAGGGTATCACCACAAACTCGTACAGACCGTACCTGGTCTGAAATGCGGTTTTGTGCTGGTCCTCAAGTCTAATAGCAATTTGATTGTATCTGGACTTTAGACCTATCTTAGTAAAGTACCGACATCCCTGCACTCTATCCAGTAGGTCGTCGATGCGGGGTAGGGCCTCCGCGTTCTTAATGGTGATGGCATTGAGGCCCCTATAGTCAATGCACATCCCTAGTGTACCTCCCTTCTTAGGAACAAATAAGACTGGCGCACCGTAAGGGGAGGTAGTAGGCCGAATCCATCCCTTTTCTGTAAGCTCCTTGAGCTGGCGGCGGAGCTCATCTAACTCCGCAGGAGACATCCTATAGATTCGTCCTTTAGGTACCTTACTACCTGGGACAACCTCTATTGCATGGACCACCTCCCTTTCTACCACGCCTGTGGGCTCCTCAAAAAGGTTTGAATATGTTGCGACGACTGATTCTATCTCTGGGGTGTTTTTACGGCCTCCCCTTTCTCAGAGACAAAGACTAGATACATGCCCTCCTCACGATTTCTCTATACATATAAAGGAAAACGCGGGTCTCACGTGACGGTCCCGTGCGAGACCCGGTTCCCTGGTGTGGGACTTGTGGCAGGCCCAAGGGCGGACTGCGTGCCAGTTCGGTGAGGCCGGGGGGTCGAGTCGGGTTGCCTGCGGGCGGCCAATGTTCGAATTTACGACCGTTTTTTATTTTTGGCTGGTGTTGGCGCGGCGCGGGGTCTTTATTCGCTGCAGCTTTGTTTTGCGTCGCGCCGTGACTGCAGGTGTCGGCCATATTCAACCAGGTAGTGTATATCTCCATTCTCTAGCGCAAGATTCATCGATTTGAAGATTCTCTCTCTCTCTCTCTCTCACACACACACACACACACACACACACACACACACACAAGATTCATCCCCCAGAAGTGAAACATGGCAGAGCAAGGTATGACGTCGACATAGGTTATCGAACCGATCTGCCACTACGACATGTGGAGAGAGAGAGAGAGAGAGAGAGAGAGAGAGAGAGAGAGAGAGAGAGTATGACCAAGATCACACCAATCTACCATTACAACATGTGGAGGGAGAGAGAGAGAGAGAGGGGAGGGAGGTTCCTCCGTCGATCGTTGATGTTGAGACGATGGATTCGACAGAATCCTTGTCTCACGCGCAAAAGAGAGAGAGAGAGAGAGAGAGAGAGAGAGAGAGAGAGAGAGAGAGAGAGAGAGAGAGAGACGATGACCAAGATCGAACCAATCTACCACTACCACATGTGGAGGGAGAGAGAGAGAGAGGGAAGGAAGGGGGGTACCTCCATCGATAGGATGACCAAAATCGAACCAATCTACCACTACAACATGTGTACCTCCATCGATAGCATGACCAATATCGAACCGATCTGCC
>BFEA01000383.1:928117-953800 GCA_003427395.1 Chara braunii | reverse complement strand
CACACACACACACACACACACACACACACACACACACACACACACACACACACACACACAGGCACACACACACACACACACAGGCCCTAACACGGGCCACAACAGGTGAGCACACCCAATCCACAAAGTCGATATGCGCTCATAGAGATCGTAAGCGAAATCCCCACATGCCCCCGTTGTGCAGCGAGCATGAGAAGTCCAGCAGCAATCTCTCGTATCTCCTATCTCCCTCACCTTCACGGGCTGACCCTAACAACGGTGTCAAGGCAGGAGACCCCTGCAAAAACCTGCATATCAAAGATCGAGGGGCATAACCCCTGATCGGTCTCGTCAGGTATGGTGCAGCGTCCGGATCCCACCCGTCGATTGCCCTCATATATCACTCTCTCCTTCCTCCATCGAACTAGGAATCCTGACAGAAGTCAAGTGAGACCAGCAATGACCAGGAGCATGTCATGGCTCCTTCTGTGTGCCCCCCTAACACCCCAGTGTTCTCCCTACGCCACCATGGTCACGCCAACGCCAAGTTTTAGCAGTAGAATCAGACAGATTTCGTCGGCCTCGTTAGCGAGCCCCCAACGCCCGAACGCCGCCACTGAGGCGACGCGTTAGCACAGTGTTACCGCAGCGCTAACGCGCCGCCAACCATGAAAAGAAAACCATACGCAAAAAGCAATCAGGGTTGCATCGAAATTCTTTACCAAATTTAAAATAAAAATTTAAATTATAAAACTATTTTTTTTTCACTTTTCGGCCCAGACGGCAAGTGGACCCGAGACAGTCTGGTAGCCTAGAAAATACATCAATTAGTTCTTTTTCGCAATTCTTTGTCGAAATTCGCTTTCGAAATTCCTTTTTTGGAAGTACTTTTCTTTTGAAAATGTCTTCTGAACTCCTCAATTAATTTCGACTAAATTCAATTAATTGACGATGGAATTAATCGCTTTATTCGACATTAATCACCCTTTTTTGAAATTTTAACTTCTTCTTTTTGTAAAATTCCTGCAAAATACCTTCTCGAATTTCACCAATTATTCTTAGAAAAATTCAATTAATTCTTTGTTTTGTGAATAAAAGCCTCCAACCTCCCCCTGGGCATGCCACGCCAAACCAAGAACTCTCTGTGCGTCGCTGCTACCGTCGCTACAGCTGCCTCCACCTCACCACCGCCTGCTTCTTCAGGAACCGCCACCGCCCCGATCGTTTCCTTCGCGATGGCCGCAGAATCTAGCATCAATATGTCCTCCATCAACACCCTGTCCGTCAATAGCCTCCATCTCGAACTTATTGGTCAACATGCTGCCGCCCACGAGGTCCCCGTTGACTCTTCCACCCTCCTCTCCCTCATGACCACCATGCAAGCCACCCTCGACTCCCTCCAAGGATCCCTCTCCGGCCTTTCCCAACGGATAACCACCGCCGAACAACAACAGGCCTCCGCCGCCATCGAGATCCTCACCACCACGTTCCCCCCCCCACCTCGGGTTCCACCACCCTTCCTCTATCCTCCGCCTCCACATCCACCGCCCTCTCTGCTAGCACTTCATCCACACCCCCGCCTTCATCCACCACCACCTCCACCATGGTCATCCCACCGCCCAAGACGATGACCCCCGTCGTCACACAGTCGTCGACCACTCCCCTCCAATCAAAACCTCTTCTTGACTTCATCCACTATCACTTCCACCCTCCCCACCTATGCCCAGATCACGTCCACACCACAAGCCCTGCTCCCCGTTCTTCCAATACTTCTTCGTCCACACTCCTGCCGAACCTGGGTACCGTCCTCACCCAAACTTGATTTCAACACCCTCGTTGCCGCAACACCCTTAACGCGTAACATTCCCCCATCCTTCCGATCAATGGACATCCCCCCCTTCACCGACCTTCCCCACGAGGATGTTTTCGTCTTCCTCAGCAAACTCTACGACGCCTTCTCCCTCCACAACGTCCCCGTGACACAGTGGCTCCCTATTGCCAACACTAGGTTACACGAAGGCGTCGCTCGTTGGTGGTACACCGAATGAGCCAACCGCCAACAAGCAAATGTGGAACCCCATTCCTTCCTTAAGTGGGCCAACCTCATCACCTGCACATTCCGACCGCATAAGACGGTGAATGACTACTTTGAGCAACTCTTTCACCTTTGACAGAATGGCCCGACTGACCGTTTTGTCCAGTACTTCCGTGGGTTGCGGCAACACATCCCCCTTGACTACGTTAGAGATGCCGCATTCATCTCCCGCTTCAAACGGGGATGCAGCAAGGACCTCGTCCATGACCCCTCGATGTCCCTCTCCAATCTTTTCAATCGTGCCATTCACCTAGACAAATTCCTCACCCCGTACAAGGACGCACTCACATCCGCCCCACCCCGCCCGCGATTCTTTCATAACATCACCAACGAAACCTCTCTTTGTCCCTCCTCGGACGAGTTCTCCGCCCCTGACCCGGACACCCTCTCCGACCAAACCACATCGCTCTCCTCCGACGAACTTTCCGCCATCCACCTTATGCTGATGGAAAAGAGAGAAAGCACCAGCCATCCTCCTATAAACACCCACCCAGCCCGTCTCACGAAACTCACATCGGAGGAGCGAACCTACCTCCAAGCAAAGGGTGGTTGTTTCCGGTGCCGATAGTTAGGACACCAAAAAACAGTTCACGCCTATGATCACGCCCACCCTATATCCTAGCTACCCATTATGCCTACCCCTGCCTAAACCCTGCCTAAACTCTGCCTCAACCCTGCCTCCCTGCGCTACGCACATCCCCTGTACCCAGCAAAACCCTTGCCCCTTGACCTCCCCCTGTCTGATCCGTTCTCGCCTCCATCTCGTCCCATTTTCCCATCTGTCCTCTGCCACATCTCTGCCCCTCTTGTCCAAGCCCTACATGTGGCCCGTGCGCGTCACCGGCGATAAAGGATCTAATGGCAAGCGCACGAGGACGATGGCATGCTGCAGCTCAGTACGAGGAGATAAGACAGCTGGTTAGCCACCATGCTGTTCCCTTTGGCCGACATTTTGGACTCGCAGACTTCTAGAGCAGCACCTCTGACATGGACATCAAGATCAGTCTGCGATCTGCTATCCGGATCAGACATCATCATATCGTGTACCGGACGCAACCTGCTACTGGGACAATCAAGCTGAAGTCGTCGCCGTCTACATCACAGAACTGTTGAAGGACTGCTTCATCACCGACACTTCTGCGACACCCTCCAAGACCTTCCTCAAGACATTTTTCGCATTTTGACACTTTGTTACCGACCTGAGACGTTGTTTTCCTGGACCCCTCGGATACCCCAGCACTTGAGCATTGAACAAACATTTTTTTTTGTTTTCTCTCTCTCAAACCTGACAACCTATAACCCTATAGAACATCAATAGGATTACCTTATACCTGAACAGCTACCCTCACCCTTGTAGAACCTCAATATGATTACCCTCTTACTTGAGCATTGATTCCCTTATCCCTGTAGAACCTCAATAGGATTACCCTGTTACTTGAGCATTGATTCCCTCATCCCTGTAGAACCTCAATAGGATTACCTTGCTACTTGCATTAATCCCCCTTTCCTTTCTGACTAGTGATCGGCCCCGTCCCGTTCTTCACAGTTGTTCATTAGCTCTTCGGCAGTCGGAACGTTGCCTTCCAGAGGGAGGGGATAGTGTTACGGACTCAGCCAGGGCTCGATCCCTGGCCCGCGGGTTACCTCCTGCCAGGCTGCTATTTTATTTTTGAGTTTCTGATCTCCGGTTCCCGACTGTTGGCGCCCTCTGCAGTTGGCGCCCGTTCTCAAATTCCTCCTCTGGCACTTTCGGATTTCGATACTTGGCGCCATCCGGCATTCTGGCGCCCAGGCTCAGACCTTCGATTTTGAGTTCGGCCCGGAGGGAAATTGCACTTCTGCCCTCGGGACTGAACTTAAGTCCGGTACTTAAGACCAGACTCAAGCCCAGTTTGGACACTCAGTTTTCAGCCTCAGTGCTTGTGCTTCAGTGTGACTTGCTGCGACATTGTGTTTGGAATCCAAGATTGCGACTTTGCGACTTTGCCACTGTGTCTCTGCGTCTGTCGAGCCGTGTCGAGTCTGCGTCGAGTTGAGTGAGCGTGTGTGTGTGCTCACACTCTCCCTCTCTCTCCCACCTCGCTGCTTTGTGTCTGCCTCGTCACACTGGGGGCTGAGCGCCAGTGGGAGAAAGAGCTTCGATTACATTATAGATGGTGGCGAGTGTATGCTTTGATGACAATTGAGCTCGCTGCTTTAGTTCTCCTTCGGTGTAACTTCAGTGCATTTCTGCTTTTTGGACAACTTTCAACTATCTGGCTTTCGATGTGATTTTCCAATCTGGAATTCTATTGCTCATTTTCCTTGCAATTTGGTGTTGGAGCCTTTGAGCCGCTTCACTGGCTCCATCGTAATGGCTGTTTGGTTCTTCGCTGAGGAATGGTGAGGCAGTGATAAGGCTTGTACGTCGGGTGTATGGCAGCCCTGTGTCGAGAGGGCGCACCAGGAAGGCCATGTGGGGACATTGGGGTGTACGCCGGATGATGAGATCTTACTGACTTGGCATTTAAGCCGAGTTGAAACTGCATTATATTGTGGGTTGTGCCGGGGCACTGACCGGTCATCATAAATGCACGTCAGGTCAATTGGTGAGAAATTTGTGGTTGGGGGCGCATTATGAGGTACGTTGCTCCTTACCTTATCTACTTCTGTTTGTGAGGAAGTGTGTCTTGTCTTGAGAGTCCTCTCATAGTGAGCTGTCGTGAGCACTTACTTGAGAGTCGACATTCTTCCTGGGGAGCATGCTGGTGGGAGACGGGCACTGGACGAAGCACTTGGGCCACGGTCACCATGCCAACCCACTGGGAGTAGAGCACGCATTCTTTGCTGCTGAGTCCTTTGGTCTGCTTTGATGCACTGTGGAGGTCGTGTTGGGCAGGCTAGCCCTATGGGGGAGAGACAAGTACCGGACCATCTATAAAAGAGACTCCGGGGGGGATACACGACTTGCAATGTATGCGAGTATAAAAGTAGTGCCGACGGGGCTGGCCGGTCTAGCACTGACTTGGGGCACTGGGGTGGGCCGATTGCGCCCCTTTCGACACGCTGCTCAACCAGAGCTTTCGGGACATTGACATTAAGTGACAACTGAGTGGATTCCGGTTAACTGCTTGGTTGTCAGTTATTGTTTTATTTCCATTCAGCTCGCATTTCAGCAAATGATTTTATTTTTATTTTTGATTAGTTAGTTCTTACGGACACTGCTGACAATTGACAGTCTGTTGCAGGTAGAGTAGTAATTATTCTTTGCTGCATAGCAATCTGTTTTAGACCATTCAAAATAGTAGTAGAATTGTTTGTAGGGGTCTGAGCTTACCTTCTTCTACTGCTTAACTACTTTCTGACATATATGGACCGTAGAGAGGCGCACCCGTAGAGAAACACTTAGTCGGCCAGGACAATGGTGCAGATTGCATGCCACGCATAGCTCATGAGTGAAGATCACAGTAAGGTTGAGAGACTAGACCAGGACGATAGGAGTTGTACTCGTAGAGAAGCACTCAGTCTGCCAACCACTTTCTTGGTGTTAGAACCAGGTGAGGAAAGGAGCCTGCGTAGAGAAGCTGACGGTAGGAGCCGTTGGAGAGAGCGTAGGCAGCAGCAGCCATTGCAGAGAAAGCATTAGCAGCTGCGGCAGCAGCACAGGCTAGTGCTGAAGTCAGAGGCAACAATGGCTACCTCATCGACAATGTCCCACGCTTTCGTCAGCTAGTTTGCATGCGCGCAGGTCAGCCTGCAACAACTCATGTCGGATGAGGATTATAAGATCCAGCAAACGGATGCGCTTCACGCTGAGCTACAACACTAGCTACATGAGGTAGAGGACAGGAGAGAGAGCTAGAACGAGAAAAGTTAGGCTAGAGGCTAGGGGTCAGGAGTTGGGCAGATTAGAAGCTATGGATGAGTCAACACTTGATCGGACTGTTAGGTCTCTTCGGTCCAGCCTTTTAAGTGTGGCCGAAGTACAGGCCGTGCAGCAGGAATTGTTGGCTGCTCTGATAGCTGGCCAGAACCAGATTCTGGCTGCGGTACGGCCGCGCGAGGCCACTGCAACCTGCTGTAGCTCCCCCTACGATCGCAGGTCCATCGATGACACTGCTGCCAATGAGAAGGCCCTTTGTCCCTCAGTTTGGCATCGGTCCACCAGGTGACCAGGCGGTACATTAGCAAGTGCTAGTGGGCAGGCTCCGGGACAGTCTTCTTCAGTCCCCTGTCCCGTGACTGCAGCTACAGGGCAGCCATACGTCCAGCAGCCTTTGCAACAGGTTCTGCAGCAGCAGCAAGTGCAGTTGCCGCCCCAGCAAACTGTCCCAACTGGTGCAGCAGGCACAGGGTCCTGGACAATCAATGCCATGGACGCCTAAGATTCCACTGTTAACTCCTAAGCCTTTTTTCCGGAGACAAGAAAAAGGAGGAGGATCTTAATACTTGGGTTAGAACAGGGCCCCACTTATGTGAGGCACAAGCTCATAAGGCCCGAGGAGGAGGTCATTGTCACTGCATCCGTTCTAGAGGGATCAACAGCAAGATGGTAGAGAGGTTAGTACAGTAGCATAGTTTCGGTCAGGACTTTGATGTCTGGGCGCACCCCCAGAGTCTGGAGGAGTTCGTATGGTTGGTTTACAACAGGTGGCATGACTTCAGGGGGCACAAAAGGCTACCGACTCGTTGGCAGACCCGACATCTAAGAAATATCGGTCTGTCTGCGAGGTAACGACCACTGTATAACGATTGATCGTTGTCTCAGGCGTGCTGTATGATCCGCAGGTTCTCATTACAACTTATCTGTCATGTCTTCCTACAGACGTCAAGAATAAGTTGGTCGATAAGGCCTCCATAGATGTAGATGGCTTCTTTTTCGTTTAGTGAGAAGGCCTTAGAGATAGAGGCCCGACTCGGGAGTGCGCAACAGTCTTTTTGACGGATCGGGGAAAGAAGAGGCTCCCCCAGGATTGGAAGAAGGGGAGTCTCATGTTTGTTCGCCATGATGGCAGCACCATTGAGACTAAAGACTTCTTTGATCTTGGGGAAGAGACAGAGGAAGAGAGGGCACAAAGACTTAAGAGGGTGGAGTAGTTGCTCGCATAAAAGAAAAGGCCAAGGGGGCGGGGAACAAAAGGCAACTATCCCAAGGGTCAAGTGGAACAAGGTCCACTGATACGGGTGAAACTTAGATTAGAGTACGATGTGTGGCGTGACCTCGTTAATCGAGGCACGTGTCTTAATTGCGAATAATATGGGCATACTATGACCCGCTGCAAGAGTAAGTATGTCACAACGAAGGTGGCATCCCCAATTGTAGTTGTGGGAGCTTCTACCTCACGTGGTGCCTCTGCGAGCACTTCCCAGGGAAACACATCGAGCGAGTAGGAGTTATAGTTGCTCCTACCCATGCTGAAGTGGTGGCCTCACCCTCTTCCCTTTAGATGTTGGTCAAAGTCATTTACCCCCAGATAGCACCACAGACAGATCCGGACTAATCGATACTTTGTTCGATGGATGTGTTCGAGTCCTTAGAGGAGTTAGAGTAAGAGTGGTTATGTAAGGACCCGAGAGACTCCTGGGGAAATGTTGACTAGAGGTCATAAGGGTCAACATTTTGTGGTAAAAGTCGATGTAGGTGGCCGAAAAGTGGTTGCCTTAGTAGACATAGGCTCTACGCAGAATTTCATGAGTCGTTCTTGTGTGGAAAGGCTGCGCTTAGGGGATGTGCAGTGGCTTAGCAGATTTGTAGCATCTACCTTAGCCAACAAACACTCCATGGTAGTGAGAGACTATGTCAAGGACGTAGTTTGTACCTTCTCCTCTTGAGGAGGGGAACTGGGACATAAAATCTCGCTCCTGGTTAGCGATGAGTTGCCCTTCGATATGCTGCTAGGTATGTACTACCTCGAGGTTGCTAAGCCTCAATTTGACTGGATAGGAAGGTGATCATGTACAAGTTGCCAAATGGAAGGACCATTATACTACAAAAGTACAAAGCAAGCAAGCTAGTCGAGTCTTATGGTTGCATGTGCGCTTCAACTTTCTATAATTATTACAAGCAGAATCGCGAGGAAGGCATGTATCTAGTCTTTGTTTCTGAAAAAGGGGAGGCTGTTAAAACACCCCGAAAGATAGACACTCAATATCCAGACCTTTTTTAGGAGCCTAGGGGAGTCGTCGAGAGGGAGGTAGTCCATGCAATTGAAGCAAGGATCTTAGAGGCCAGATATATAGTATGTCTCCTGTGGAATTAGATGAGCTTCGCCAACAACTTAAGGAGCTCACAGAGAAAGGTTGGATCCGGCCCAATATGTCTCCCTAAGGTGCATCAGTATTGTTTGTTCCCAATAAAGGATGTGCATTGACCATAAGGGCCTCAATGCCATCATAGTTAAGAACACCGAGCCCTTACCCTGCATCGACAACCTTTGGGATAGGGATGCCGGTACTTTAGTAAGGTAGATCTAAAGTCCGGATACCATCAGATTGCCATAAGGCCTTAGGATCAACACAAAACCAGGTATGGTCTGTACGAGTTTGTGGTAATGCCTTTCAGTCTTTGCAATGCTCCTGGGACATTCTAGCACGTGATGAAAGGGATCTTTCATGACTACTTAGATAAGTACCGTCGTGTACCTCGATGGCATTCTTATCTGTAGTAGGACTGTAGAGGCGCACACGCTGAGCACGTTAAGACTGTGCCAGGTCTCCTAAAGCAGCACCAATACATGGTTGACTCTGAGAAGTGTGGATTCTACCGCACCAAGATCTTGTACTTGGGTCATGAAATTTCAGCGGATGTATTGAGGTTGGACGATGCCAAAGTGGCCAGCATACGTGAGTGACCGAGACCTCAGCCTGTGACTGAGTTGCGGTCTTTCTTGGGGATGACAGACTACTACCACCCATTTGTGAAAAAATGAAGTACTATAGCTACCCCATTGATTGACCTCACGCACCTTGACACCCCATGTGCAACGTTTCTGGTGGCCCACAATGATGGATGATGCAAAAATGTATGTTGAGACTTGCCAAGTTTGTCAGCGCGACAAACCGAGGACACTAGCACTGCTTGGGTGTATCAAGCCCTTGCCTATTCTTGCTGGCCCTGGTCAGAGTGTCACCATGAACTTCATAGACACTCTCGTGACCAGCGAAAGTGCTAAGCGACGCATCTTCGTCAACATGGACATATTTAGTAAGTACGCTAGACTGATTGCCATGCCCGAGACCGCTAAGGCCGACCATGTAATGAAGTTGTTTATGGATAATTGGGTGTTTGACTTCGGTTTTCCACAGTTCTGCGTCAGTGCCAGGGATGTGAGGTTCACTAGCGATATGTGACGGCCCAGTAGATGGGAACCCAACTGCAGATGACATCATGCCGCACTAAGAGTGTGCCAGGTCTCCTAAAGCATTACCAATACAAGGTTAACTTTGAGAAATGCGGATTCGGCCGCACCAAAATCTTGTACTTGGATCATGAAATTTCAGCGGATGTTCTGAGACCGGATGATGCCAATGAGGCCAGCATACGTGACTGGCCTAGACCTCGGTTTGTGACCGAGTTGCAGTCTTTCTTGGGGATTACGGGCTACTACCACCCATTTGTGAAAAACTGAAGTACTATAGCTACCCCACTGATTGGCCTCACGGGCCTTGACACCCCATGGGAGTGGACCGATGAGTGTGAGGGAGCTTTCAAGAATGTGAGGGAGCTTTCAAGAAATTGAAGTATGCTCTCACGAACTACGAAGTGCTCGAGCTTCCGGATCCTGAGTTGCCTTTCATTGTAAACACAGACGCTAGCCAATGGGCATCGGCGCGGTCCTTGCACAGAAGGAGGGGAAAAGTTTTGGCCAATTGAGTACATGAGCAAGAAGATGCCATCTCAGAAGCAAAGCTAATCCGCTTATGAGCGGGAGCTGTGTGCCCTATGCAAGGCATTGACAACCTAGAGGCACTACCTCCGTGGCAGATTGCCTATGTGAGATCTTACCATGAGACACTTCGGTTGATCAAGACGCAACCTGCTCTTTCTGACTCGCTCAGGAGATGGATTGAAGTCATAGATTTGTACGACTTCAAACTGGACCACGTGAAGGGAGAGTACAATAAGGTACCGCATGCATTCTTTAGGAGGGCAGACTAGTTGGGCGCACTAGTGACCGAGTTCAGGATATATGACGATGTGAATTGATCCATGGTGGAAGCCTATCGAGAGGACCCCATTATGCTTGAGATCATGCGCAACTTGAGGCCAAGGATAAGGACACATTTGATGAGTTTGTGTTGAGTGATGTTTCACTGTTTCTCGATAAGGCTGGGACTAAACGTCTTTGTGTCCCATCTAGAGAGTCTTTGCGTAGTTTAGTTTTAGGCGAGTGTCATGAAACGGTTTTCACCTTGGTGCAGTCACAGATGCGGGCCCTAGAGTTCGATCCCCAGACCTCACTTTGCCCATGTACAGTATTGAGTCGACCCCCGAGTGTTTGAATCCGTGATCTGTGTTTTGGTAGTTGTTTGTCGTTTGTCGTAGGTCTGTGTAGCGGTAGGGGTTTGATATGTAGGTCTGTCGATTAGGAGTCACCGCTCTGTAGAAGTCGCGGCTGTAGATGCTTTGAAAGGTCAAGGTCGCAGCTGCTACAGGCCTGAAAGGTCAAAGTCGTAGCTGCTACAGTACCCGAAAGGCCAAGTCCGCAGCCTTCCGGAAGGTCCTGAAGTGGCCTTTCGAAGTGTCTCGCCTTTAGTCAGAGGCAAGTGGGCAAGTGGTGAGCCAACTRTGTTACGTCAGCRGTGCGACTGCATCGAGTTGGCAGTGCAAACCCATGCAGTCAGCGACACTGGTCCCAGTCAGTCAGAGTCCCGTCAAGCAAGTACCGTGTGGGACTGTGTGCACCAAGGGCCTGGGAAAGGGGCAGACCAACGAGTTACGAAAGTATGAATCAAGAGGCAGCGCCCARCCATTCATTCATTCGCAGCATAAGCCATGCGGAAGCGCTGCTACAGCATCTTGTGCAAAGGTGGTCTGCAGGTTGCCCGAAGACGAAGTGGGCTGAAGGGAGATCGTAGCCATAGTCAGTAGTGGTAGTGCGGCCATATCCGTTGTAGGAGGAAGTGAGATTAAGTGTGTGTGTGTGTGGTGGTATTCAGGGTGATCCAGAGTGAGCGTGTGTGAACAGTGGGGTTGGATACAGTGACGAAGGTTGGGATGTTCATGCGCCGATGCGCCATAGCCTGTTGAATAGAACTTGCATCTGAATTGTGTTTTTGATTTCCATATCTCTAAGCTTTGAGTGGGCGCCCTGCACCAGTGTGAATCTCCATCTGTTTGCATGTATGTGAAGTGGAAGTGAAAGCGAGTCTGATTGCATTGGTATTGGAGCTGGTTCCCGTTACCCCACGTGCCATCGTCGTTGCCGGCAGGAGAAGTGACGCGTGCCAGTCAGGCGCCATAGCCAAGGTGCACCGACGAGGTGCACCGACGGAGATGTGAAGTCCGCCATAGCTGCGCTGCGAAGAGGAGGTGCAGCGTACCTGCACAAAAGACAACGAGGAAGAAGAAGAAGGGGGGAGAGGGAGAGAGAGAGAGAGAGAGAGAGAGAGAGAGAGAGAGAGAGAGAGAGAGAGAGGAGCGATACAAGGTTGTTGTGCGGACCAAGAGAGAAGGCGGCCATAGTCGCAGAGCTCGGGCACAGGGTTACAAGGAAAGAAGAAGGTGAAGTGAAGGAGAAGGGAGGAGAGACGAAGGGGAGAGAAACCATAGCTGAGGAAGAAGAAGGAAGAAAGGGAAAAAAAAAAAAAAAAAAAAAAAAAGACATAGCCAGGGATGTAGAGAAAGTGAGGACGAAGAAAGGTGGGAAGAAGAGAAGCGAGGGTTGGTGAGGAAGAAAGTGGCAACAGCCGTAGCCGAGTTGAGGGTTGACCGAAGTGTTGACCAAGGGGTTGACCGAAGTTGACATGAGAGTTGACTTAGGCGTTGACCAAGGCATTGATCGACGTTGACCAATTGTTGACCAAGGCGTTGACTAGAGCTGCTGACCAAGAATTTGACCAAGCTGGAGTTGGTATATTCTCGCCACCCTTCAGCCTATCCCCACGCCCTATGGATGTGCACTCACCCGATTGTACTTGTTGAGTCTGTCTGTCTCTTCTTTCTGCATTGAGTCTCTTTTGTCCAGGTGATAGGAACTCTGTGTATGTGGTCATAGAGCGTTGTTGACCAAACCCACACGGGTTGAGTAGGGCTAAAGGTTGTGTCTGACGACTCGACTGACCCGGAGGACACGAACCCTCCCAAGGACCGGTACTGATCGGCGTGCTGCTCGGTGTGGCACAGTAGGCCCAAAATCCGAGTTGTGGGCTGCACAACAAGCTATCTACGTCTTGAGAGGACTTGCTGATCGCGTCGTCCTGTTTGCGACGTTAAATAATTCCTGAGGAGTTACGGGGGATCTCCTTAAATTCCTCCTGATCAGCAGTAAGTCCTGTAGTGACAGCCTTAGTTTAGGTCTAGGCTAGAGACCCTAGTTGACAGGATCTTGCTAAGATTCTATGGTCCTTAGATCGAGTCAATCCTCGACTGACCCGGAGGACACGAACCCTCCCAAGGACCGGTACTGATCGGCGTGCTGCTCGGTGTGGCACAGTAGGCCCATAATCCGAGTTGTGGGCTGCACAACAAGCTATCTACGTCTTGAGAGGACTTGCTGATCGCGTCATCCTGTTTGCGATGTTAAATAATTCCTGAGGAGTTACGGGGGATCTCCTTAAATGCCTCCTGATCAGCAGTAAGTCCTGTAGTGACAGCCTTAGTTTAGGTCTAGGCTAGAGACCCTAGTTGACAGGATCTTGCTAAGATTCTGCGGTCCTTAGATCGAGTCAGTCCTAAGTTGAGTCAGTCAGGCGTGTGAGTCTAAGTGGTGAGGAGTGGAACTGATTTTTGGTTGTGCACCTTTCACCATGGTTGAGACGCGCAGTGGCAAGAGCACCACCCCTTACACCCAGGCTCAGGAACAGCAAGTCGCCGCCATACTGCGGGAGAGAAAAGAGAAAGAGACTAAAAAGGAGTTAATTAGACAGGCTAAGAAGTTGGTCGTGCAGGAGGAGCATGCGGCGAAGAAGAAGAAGTTGGAGGAGGAGATGGAAAGATTGAAGGTGGAATAGGAAGAGAAGATGAAGGAAGTGGAAGAGGAGATAGAAGAAGAAGAAGAAAAAGAAGAACCTTTGCTTAGAAGGAGTGCGGAGCAGAGAGGTGAAACTAGCGGCACGAAGAAGGACGCATCATGGCTGGAGAAGAAAGTGTCGGAGTGGGTAGCTAATTTATCTCCGGGAGAAGCGAAAGAGGCCATGTTGTATGTTCCCCCAGAGGAGAAGGAAGCCGTAATCAGGGACTGGGAAGCGGAAAAAGACCCTCTGAGACGTCAGACTATAGAGGAGGAAAATAAGTTGGAATGGAAACTGCGTCTCACAAGGGAAAAGAAGAGAAGGATGGAGGAGGCAAACAAGGTGGCGAGGGAGTTGGAGGTGATAAAGGCGCAGAGGGAGGAGCTTCAGGCGCAAGAAGATGTACAGGGAAAGTTAGATGTTATTTTGAGAAACATAGAACTCCTCGCTAGAGTTTGGGACGAGCAACACCAGTTCTCTAGAGCCCAGGACATTGCCTTGCACTCCATCCGCCTGGGATTTTAGGGATTTTGCACGTGAGATGATGCTGCACGTAGGTGCAGAAGTGCATGCGAGAATGGAGGGCACTGAAAAGTTTTGCACAGGCGCCATTGAGGGCGCAAAGCTGGTTGTGCCGAAGGAGGAAGAGCCACGCCCCCGTAGAGAGCCCGTTAAGATAAAGTTTCCTGAGTCCTACGGCGGGAAGAAAGAAGAAAAAATTGATAATTGGGAGGCCAACGTAAATACATACATTTATTTACAACATATCGTGCTAGAGGAACAAGACCTCATAGCCTTCCAGGCCCTCAAGGATGAGGCCGCCAGCTTCGCTAGATCGCTCGCTCGCACTGCACAGTGCGAGAATAACATGGTCGCTTGCTCTAAGGTCACCCCTCTCCCTCAGTTCTTTCGGCTTCTTAAGGAGCGATTCGCAGATGTCACGCGAGGAGTTAGGGCCTCTGACAAACTGCAGACTATCCACTCACGCCAGTGGAGGAGTGCCAGAGCACTCGTAGGCGTAATGGACGAGCTTGTAGCCGTCCCAGACCACGGGGTCACTGAGCCCCAGTTGGTCAATCTCTTCTATCGTGCCATGCCAGAGTCCCTACGGGTACACTTCTTTGAGAAGAGCCGACAGCCCACCATGACATACAATGCGTTGAGTAGAGACGTGGTGTTGTTCGAGGCGCAGTCCATGCCAGTTTCCACTTTCTGGCACAAGGATCATTTGAAGTGGAAGGGTCGTACCATCTCATGTCAGGTAAAGGGAGAAGATCATTTGATCCTTACGTTAGATGAAGGCGGTGCATATGAGGTCCCATATAGCCAGATAGAGTGGGGCCTAGATTAGGGGGACAGTAGTGGGGGTCAGGGGAGGACTTATGCTGCGGTCGCGGCTGGAGGGAGGCCGCAAGGAAGAGGAGGGGGCTAGGGCCAAGGGGGCCGGGCCTCAGGTGGTCGAGGACAGGGCGCTCAGGGGGTTGGCGGCAGAGGAAACCGCCAAGAGGGAGGTAGGGGTCAAGGTCCCTCGCCAAATCGCTCACGATCCTATAGGTCACCTCCACGTCGAGGTGGATGGCATCCAAGCTTACCGCAAGGTAGGCCATGGGAAGATTTGGGCTTAGAGCGGTCAGTGTGGCAACGACAGATTGATCAGGATCCGTGCATCTACTGCGGTGATCCTGGTCACATCATCAAATTCTGCCCAAAGTATAGAGAAGCCAGGTATGTTGCACAAGCAGCAAAAGGCAACCGTCGGTAGGGGTCGCAACTGCCCCTACCTCTAGGCCATGTGGAGAAGAGTGCGCGCGCGCACCACAGAGGAACTCCCAAACCAATGGACAACTAGTGTTAGCAGATGTGGAGATTTTTAGAGGTAGAGTAGGGGCCCTTATAGATAGTGGGGCCACCCGCAACTACATCAGTAGGAAAGCGCTGCAGAAGTTGAAGTTGAATTTGAAAGTCCAAAAGTTAGCAGACCCTATAGTCAGTATCCTCGCAGACAATCGCACTATGCGAGTCGAGGATTACGTCGAGGGAGTCCAGGCGTACTTTCGCCTAGAGAAAGATGGGAAGGTGGAGAAAGTTCTCCATTCCCTGACTCTCCTCGTAGAAGATAGCCTTCCCTTCGATATAGTCCTAGGAATGGATTGGGGAGAGGCAGCAGGGGCCACATTCCATTTGAGAGAGCACGAGTGTAGGCTCCCTAGTCTCACGGGTGAAGTTAAGACTGCTCGCCCACGTGTCTGGAGTAGACAACACCCTAGCCTACGTGAGGCCAGTCACTGAGCCTAAGGAGGAGATACACATAGACCCTGCTATTGCCAAGTTGCTGGAAGAATATACAAACCTTCAAGGAGTAGTGTCGCGACCAATCCAGCATCACATAGAGATAGAGCTTGGCAGTAGGATTCCTAAGGGGGCGATTTACAGAATGTCCCCAAGGGAGTTAGAAGAGCTACGTAAGCAGTTAGACGAGCTCCTTGAAAAGGGTTGGATTAGGCCCAGTTCGCCCCATTTGGAGCACCTGTTCTCTTTGTCCCCAAGAAAGAGAGGAGCTTAGAATGTGTATAGACTATAGGGGTCTTAATGCTATCACAATGAATAATGCAGAACCACTGCCCCGTATAGACGATTTGTTAGATCGAGTGCAGGGGTGCAAGTATTTTTCGAAGATAGATTTAAAGTCCGACTATCATCAGATAGAGGTTCATGCTGATGATCAGTACAAACAACATTCCGGACTAGATATGGGCACTATGAGTTTATAATTTTGCGCTTTGGACTAACCAATGCGCCCACAACTTTCCAACACTGCATGAACTATTTGTTTAGGTCGTGGTTAGATAGATTTATTGTAGTGTATCTAAATGATATTCTGATGTTCAGTAAGACCCTCCAGGAGCATGAGGGCCATTTGAGGCAGGTCTTGGAGACCCTCCAGAAGCATGAGGGCCATTTGAGGCAGGTCTTGGAGAAACTTAGAAAAGCTAACTTCAAGATCAACTCAAAGAAGTGTGAATGGGCCAAGACACAGGTTTTGTACCTGGGCCATGTCTTAGACGGAGACGGCGTTAGACCTGAAGATAGTAAGATTGCAGCAATTAGAGATTGGCCAACGCCCCGCACACTGACAAAGTTGCGGTCGTTCTTAGGCCTAGCTAATTACTATAGGAAGTTCATAAGGAACTTCTCCACCATCGCTGCACACCTTCGCAGGTTGCTAAAGAAAGAGGCAATCTGGAAGTGGGACAAGGACTGTACAACTGCCTTAAAAAGGTTAAAGCGGGCGCTGATAGAGTATCCAGTCTTTAAGGTAGCCGATCCGTCCCTGCTTTCGTTGTTACCACTGACGCGAGTTAGTATGGCATAAGTGTTGTTTTACAGCAAGAGGATGGCAATGGATATAGGCCTGTAGAGTTCATGTCCACCAGGATGCCTTCAGAGAAGGTGGCGACATCAACCTATGAGAGAGAACTCTACGCTCTCAGGCAAGCACTAGATCATTGGAAGCAGTACTTGCTTGGGAGGCACTTCAAAGTCTATTCAGACCACGAGACTCTAAGGTGGTTGAAGACTCAGGCCAAGATGACACCTACGCTTACTAGGTGGGCCGCAGAGTTAGACCAGTATGACAGTGAACTGAAGCCAGTTAAAGGGAAGTATAATGTAGTAGCAGACGCTCTGAGTAGAAGAGCTGATTACTTTTGGGCAATAGTTCACTACTGGATATAGGGAGAGACCCGCAACAGAAAGTTAGAGAGGCATATGCACGTGACCCTATCTATAGTGATCTCCTCAAGAGAGTTAGGGAGGCCCCAAAGTCTGATCCAAAGTACCGCATTATTGATGGCTTATTATTCGAGAAGACTAATGTAGTTGACCGCTTGTGCGTTCCGAACAGTGAACAGATCCGTAGTTTGATCGGAGGGGAATGTCATGATACAGAGGGACACTTTGGTTGGCAAAAGGCACTAGCCAACCTCATGTGCGCGTACATCTGGCCTGGTATGAAGGCCAACTGCATAGAGTATGTCCGTAGTTGTAAAGTCTGTCAGCGAAACAAGACTACTATGCGAGGCCCTCTTGGTCTTCTCAGACCCTTGCCTATTCCTGACAGACCCGGAGATTCTGTGTCCATAGACTTTATGGATACTCGGGTCAAGAGTAGGCATGGCAAAAGTCATGGTCATAGTAGATAGATTTAGCAAGTATGCAATTTTTGTTCCTTTGCCTGCAGAGGCACGCACAAACTTAGTAGTTCAAAAGTTTTTTGACCATTGGCAAAAGTCAAGTCATGGTCATAGTAGATAGATTTAGGAAGTATGCAGTTTTTGTTCCTTTGCCTGCAGAGGCACGCACAAACTTAGTAGTTCAAAAGTTTTTTGACCATTGGGTCAGTGAGCATTGTATACCGCTGTCGATAGTTAGTGACAGGGATACCAGATTCACTAGTCAGAACTGGCAGGAGCTGATGAAAGTTTATGGCTCGAAGTTGCTGATGTCGTCTGGTCGTCATCTTGAGACTAACGGCTAGACTGAATAGATGAACAAGCTCCTGCAGCAAGTTCTTAGAATGTACATTAGGCCCGATCAGATCAACTGGGATGAGATGCTCCCAAAGGTAGTCAGTGCCCACAATAACAGCGTGCTCTTATCTATGGGTCGCACTCCCAAGGAATTGCACAAGTCCTTTAGACCGCGCAGACCATTTGAAGGACTTAACCGGGACCAGATTCAGAGGCAACTGCCCGGTACTTGAGAGTTTGCAATACAGCACGAGAAAGAGATAGCTACGGTTGTTGACAACCTCGGGAAAGCCCAGCACAGAATGATAGAACAAGCTAGCAAGCACCGTCGCCCCTCACAGTTTCAAGTAGGTGACTTAGTCTAGGTCAAGTCAAAAGAGTTTGCCCCTGAGGAAAACATCTCACAAAAGTTGTTGCCTGCGTACAGAGGACCGTGGCGAGTCCTAGAAGTCAAGGGCGTAGAGGATGGGCCGTCCTATACTATTGAGATCCCAGCACACCTCCACACCTACCCAGTATTCCATGCGTCAAAGCTGTTACCTTGCGTTACAAGTCAACAATTCCCATCACGCATATCTATGACTCCTCCAGATATGGATGGAAGTTATGACATTGAAGGGATAGTAGGTGAGGATATCTACAGGACAGGAGGTAGAGGTTGTCCCCAAAAGCAATACAAAGTCAGATTTGCCTATCAAGAGCCAGAAGACGACCGCTGGTTCACGCGAACAGAACTTCTAGAAACAGCTCCCGATATAGTTCGAGCTTTCGAAAGAGAGAAGAAGGGTAAAGATCCTGCCTTAGACTGAAATATTCTCGGAGACCGCCGCAATCCCCGATCGAGCCCCCCCCCTCATCCCGATCCCCTTCAAATAGCCATCCTATTCCCCGCGTTAATTTCAACTCCCCCCGAATTGGCAATCCAGTCCACCCAAATAACCCTCACTTGGAAACCGTAGTCTCAACGCGCCCCACGTCGCTGGTCTCTCCAGCCTTTCCCTTCGCATACCCCCCCTCTCCCCTTCCCCTCCTTCCCTTTCGTCCCCAACCTTCCCCAGCCCACCCCACGACCATCTAACAATTCACTACTCCCAACCTCACAATCTACACTTGTCGACCCACACCTCAGCCCACCCAATCTCGACAAAAGAATAACGGCTTGCAAATGCTAACCTCCAAACTATCCTCGAAACCAGTTGTCCATCAACTTGATAAGTAGGGACACAACTACTTAAGTGACCATATCTGGTCGGACAACTCATTTCTCCCCAGGCGGGGAGACCAGATGCTGACCAAATATGTCCGAACTGTGCCAATTAACCAAATCGCTAATCTTTCCTTGGTTCGCTGCTGTCGCAATACCACGCTCCCCAAACGGGGTGGCGAAACTTTTTTTTTTTTTTTTTTTTTTTTTTGGTGCTCTGTTCCTGATCTACCAGCTCCTCCGCCAAGCTACTACATCCAGCGTTCCCCAAGTGGGGAGGATACATGCTGCCCGATTTTCCTCAAATTCTCTCTTTATTCAGTAAATCGCTCATCCTCCCGTGGATCTTTGCAGTCTCTTTTCCAAATGCTCAGATCCTAACCTTCCGTCCCTTTCTCCATGTTGCTGAAACCAACGATCCCCAAGTGGGGAGGGTACATGCTGCCCGAATTTTCTCAATTAATCGCTTTATTTATTAAAGAGCTCATCCTCCCTTGGACCTTTGCTGTCGTAAATTCACGGTCCCCAAGTGGGGAGGCGAAACTCTGTCCTTTCTTTTCAATGCTCAATGCTCTGATCCTGATCTCAAGCTCCCCAAGTGGGGAGGCGAAACTCGGCTCTTTCTCCACTACTCAATTGCTGCTCCAACGATCCCCAAGCGGGGAGGCGAATTTCTTCCTCCTTTATTAATTATTATCGCCACCACATAATTTTTTGAAACTGGTTAATCAGTGATCATGACTTAATTATTTCCTTTTTTGGCTTTCTTGTTGTTTTCCCCTTGTCAATTAAGATCGAATATTACGCTCCCCAGGTGGGGAGGTGAAGCTCTATCCTTTTTTGCGCTCAGGATCTGAACCCACGCTCCCCAAGTGGGGAGGCGAAGCCCTGTCTTTTCTGCTTCTGATCCAACGCTCCCCAGGGGGAAGGCGAAGCACAGCTCTTCTCTCATCGTTCATTTGCTGATCCCACGCTCCCTAGGAGGGGAGGCGAAGCTTTGCTCGTTTGGTCACCGCTCAATTGCTGATCCCACGCTCCCCAGGAGGGGAGGCGAAGCTCTACTCTTTTTTCACGGCTCATTCTTTGATCCCACGCTCCCCAGGTGGGGAGGTGGGGAGGCGAAGCTCTGCTCCTTTTTTTCACTTAGCCCCAGGTGGGGTGGCGAAGCTCTTCTTTTTTCGCACATTTGCTGATTCCGCGCTCCCCACCTCTGCTCCTTTTTCACTGCTCATTTGGTGATCCGACGCTCCCCAGGTGGGGAGGCGAAGCTCTGCTCGTTTTTTACTGCTCATTTGCGAATCCCACACTCCCCAAGTGAGGAGTGAAGCTCTCAGTCTCTAATCCCACGCTCCTGAAGTGGGGAGGTGAAGCTCTGTGCTTTTTTACAGCTCATTTTTTTCTGTTCCCACGCTCCCCAAGCGGGGAAGCGAAGCTCAGCCCTTTTCCACCACTCAATATTTGATCTCGATGGCATCCCCCTCATCAGCAAGCGCTGCCTCAGGCCCAGGCTCTGCCTCAGACACAGCCCTTGGCCCAATGACAAGCGAGACAGCAGGTCTCATAAGAGCACGCGACACCAACGACCAAGATCCAAGCCAAGAGGTTCTCAACCTCATGATAAAGGAAACACGAGTGAAACTTGTGATCACCAAGGAAGTAGTAAAGATCAACAAAGATGAAGAATCAGAAGTGGAAGTCTGGGTATATCCGAAAGAACACTTACCTGTGCTAGATGAATTTTATGAAAAGCACGCTGTAGTCTGTTCTTTCCCAGCAAAACTGAAACAACTGCCGCCCATAGAGAAAAGGAAAAGAGTTTGTGACGCCCTCCAAAACATGGAGAACCTGCGGGACTCGATCCCCAAGATAGCATTGCAACAGAGGGGGAAGAACGCAGTAACAGTTTTATGTGCAGAAACAGATTACGCAGCCTGCCTCCTCTCAGTTCAGGCCCTCTACTGCGAAGGATCAGTGGTATCCATCTCCAAATGGAGACCCAACAGGGCAGCAACACAAGGCACCTCAAGACATCGGCAGACGTTAATGTACAAACACTTCTGGATCCAGTTTGACAACCTGTCCGACGAAGTCCACCAGCTGGTGGAGGATAGGTTGAAAGAGACCTACCCACAATATCCCTTGGTCGAATGGGTCTCCTCAGCTCCAGGATTCTTGGCTCCCAGCACCAACTCAAGAATTGCATGCATCGAGCTCAAAGGAAGCAACCCACCCGAACTGCCAGAAAAATGGTATTTCAGAGCAGATCAAAAGATCTCAACAGTCTACATATCCACGAAGGCGAACCCCATGTGTTTAAGATGCAGGATCACAGGACACATGGGGAACGACCCTCTCTGCCCCCTGAACACACGAAAAGGAGAAGGCAGAAGACTGCACCCCTCATTGCTCATAGAAGCGGAAGCAATGAAAGGCATTTGGATCATCAACGACCCAGCCCACGCAGGCTGGGTCTTTGATGATCTCAAAGACAATCCAGCATGGATATGGACACTAGCAGACCCAGAACCAGCATGCWAACCTGACRTCTTCCCCCCMCACGGAAGCAGATGGCAAAAAGGGGGAGGCAAAAGGAATGACARAGCAACTCACAGATATGAAAATGCAKCTCTGGGAAATGCGGACCTGCKAGAACAGACTATGCACARAAGGCAAATTCTCAGCGAYGTGCATAACATAGGACGAGAGGCAGAAAAATCYTACCTCGAAATCCTACARACCAGAAGAGATCTCGAACCWAAGAACACAAATGGGGACAAAAAGAACGACTCSGRTCCAGCGAAAAGAAAGAAMAKGAACGAGGAGGAAGMTCCCAAAGGAACAAGCAAGACTCCAGGGACAAAGAAGCTCAGAGAYAGCAGCACATCAACCACAAGCAGGGAAAACGAAWTRCACCTRGACATAGTACCACCARCGACAACAGCAGACTYTAGCCAAACCACARTGCCAGAAGAGGACTCAAACARCAYYTTGGAATGGCTGGACGAATACATTGAATCGCTGAAGGTACGCAGAGASGTGGACTTSGAAATCAGGCTGGCACATGCCAGACACATCAGCATCCTRAAGAAGGAGTYAAATSCAACTGCAAATGTCACAGGTGGATTCCCAATTTCCCCCAATCGCTACGACGCGCTGCCAACAGAGAACACCTTCTCTGAATTTTTAGCCCTCCAGTACGCBGAACAGCACAKAGATGCAATGGACACAGACTCCTACCCAGGAACCCCACTCACAACACCARCAATAACTGAACACCCGATTGAGTGGCCCAACTCATACCTGCGAGACGACRGTGCAGACCAGGCCACAAAGGTGGAGGGATCACCAAATGTCAACAGCACCGCAGAGGAAACGACAATGATCTCACTGGCAAACAATCTGCTCAAGCAAAAGAACAGCCTGAAGAAGGAAAARAGAAGACARATCGCCATCCTTGAAAGGCAAACAAGTTACCTGCAAGAGCARAACCTGGAGCTAGGAGAMGATTCTCACTCCCTCAACAAGATAGCAGATCAAAATCCTCAGGACTTGACAGTGGCGGCCACACTGGATGCACGCACCCTTTCCCCCACAGTCCCCTTCTTGCCCTTCCGATACAACACAGAGAAGAAGGAATGGCAGATTGCAGTCCGACACTCATTGCACATCATCACAGCTCAGGACACACACAAACGTCCCAGCTTCGCGAGGGCAAACATCTTAGACGACCGCCCCCTAGCAATGGAAGTGATAGACCAAGACGGCCTGGACGTGCACTGGGAGGACGGCAACGGGGAAAGTCGCTACAGCAATCTGAGGCCAGTTCTGGTTCTTTACGACCAGCAAGCCCAACCGAGGGAGGGCCTGCAATGGAAGCCATGGGAAATGATCAGCGAAATCCCATACTCATTGCTGGGTCACAAGGATGAAGTCGACAGAATCGCCTACAGCACAACCGCCTTCATGAGGGAGGAATGGTTGGGCAGGGACGAGGACGAGACACTAGAGAAGTTGAAGAAAGAAAAGGAGGCGAAGGAAGAGAAGAGAAAGGAGAAGGAAGAGATAATGAAAAAGACCGACAACACCCCCACATGAATCAATCGTTAATCCCACATCCGACCTGACCAGCACAACCAGCAATGGATGAGCATCCCAACGGTCAACTGGATAGTGGGACAAACAATAACGCAAAGAGATTCAAACCCACCACCGAAGCTGACATTCTCAAGGAAACCAGGAAACAACCCGAAATCACCTGCGCATCATGGAATATCAACGGCCTAGCCTCCATACTAGACAACCCAATCAAATGGAGAAACCTCACTGAAACTATAGGTTGGTTTGGCCCCAACCCCCCAGACATAACATGCCTCCAAGAAACATATTTGACCAACAGCAGCGAACATGACAAAATACAATCGGCCATCATCAGAAAATTAACACACGTCAAAACAGCCTTCTGGTCTAAAGCTGAAGACAATGGATCAGCAGGAATCGTCATCCTCCTACACCAAAAATCTCCAGCCAATGAAGTATTAAAAATAAAAAGTGTCAACCAAGACAACACCTCAGGCAGATGGATCAAATTAGACATAAATTTCAAGGAAGAAGAAATTTCACTCATAGGCATATACGGCCCGAACACACCACAAGATAAAACCCCATTCCTAATATCAATAGAACAACTCATCCCCACATTAACATCCACAATCATTATGGGAGACTGGAACTCAGTTCAGAACCCCAATCTAGATAAAATATCGCATTCACAAGATCCCACACCCCAAACAAACAGCGCAAAACTAAACGAATTCATAATTAGGAAMAACCTAYTGGACCCATACCRCCTYCTATACCCRGATAYTAKAAAATACTCTWGCATCAGGAAAACCTCACAAGGTAGAACATCATTCTGTCGAATCGACTTCTTCCTAGCCTCAGACTCATTAACAGGAGCCATACAAGATTGTACCATCCACAATAACCCATACCACAAAGGATTAGACCACAAAGCCATAACTCTAGCCATCAGACTCACTAAAGAGGGATACACAGGTAAAAGCTTTTACCGCTTAAACAATGCCCTGCTCACTAGCAAAACATTCCAATCAGAACTACAAACCATCCTAACTTCACAAACACACATACCGCCCAACGAGGACATATTTACCAAATTTCCACAAATCATTAAGAGCATTAGCACAAGCACAACAAAATTATCCAGAAGACTAGCGTCACAAAGAAAGGAAAGGGAAGAAACCCTAAAAAATGCAATAGAAATAGCAGAGATAAACCTCCAAAATCAACCACATTCAGAATTCTATGCAGAACTACTGGATAAATCTAAGGAAGAATTAACAAAATGGACTAAACTCAAGCTCAACAGCCTCCAATTAAGGGCCAGGGTAAAAGATTGGGAACTGAACGAAAGTATGTCAAAATTCTTCTTCCAGAAAATCAAAGCCAACAACAGGAATTGCAAAATAGAATGCCTACACGACGAGAACGGAAACCGAACCACAGAAACCACGAAACTAGTCAACATTGCAACCACCTTCTACCAAGAACTCTACACCTCCAAAACACCAGTAGGGGGGAACAACGCAACGAACAACGCAAGAGAGAAATTCTTAGCCCACCTAGACCAATCCCTCACAAGYGAAACAGCCAAATACCTAGAAGAACCCATATCCTTAGAAGAACTACACAAAGCCCTCATCGACCTCAAACCCAACAAAGCACCAGGTAGAGATGGACTATCTAAGGAATTTTGGATCGCAGGCTGGCATATTCTAGGACCACTCCTCCTCAGATTCCTCACCAGAGCATGGGAAGAAGAATCACTAGGCCCAGTCCTGAGTACAGGAGTAGTAACACTCCTATACAAAAAGGGAGACAGAGAGGGGACATCAAAAACTACAGACCCATTTCTCTACTAAATGTAGCTTACAAGATCCTAGCTAAACTCCTAGCCACAAGAATAAACAGAGTCACCGGAGGATGTTTTCACCTAGACCAAACAGGGTTCATACCAGGGAGACACATTTTAGACAACGTAATGACTTTGTGCGAATCGACACGAATAATCAATAAAAAACGGATCGCCGCAGCTATCCTATTTTTTTATTTTGAAAAAGCATACGACCAAGTAAATTGGGACTTTCTGCAGGCTAGCATGAGAAAAATGGGAGTAGGCCCAATCTTCCGAAAATGGGTAAGAGTACTCTACAACGATGCACAAGGGATAGTCCAAGTCTATGGCTTCCTCTCGAACCCTTACCCAATGTCAAGATCGGTGAGGCAAGGAAACCCATTGGCAGCACCAATCTTCCTTTTTGTTATGGAAGCCATCGCTGCCTTCCTGAGAAAGGATAGATCCATCGAGAGGATAGAGAACGTCAGGGACGAACGAGATCAACCCCTCCACATCCCTACTACTCTCCTATTCGCGGACGATCTCACGGTACTTATCAGAGCTTCAACATCATCGTTCCAGGCTCTGACAAGAGCAATGCAAGCATTCCAACTAGCCTCATAAATGAAAGTTAACTGGTCTAAAACAATAGGATGGTGGACCGCGGAAACCCCTCCTCCCATAGAGATAACCCCGACAAGATTACAATGGACAAATCCAGACTCTCCTATTAGATTCCTAGGCATCAACCTCAACCTCAAAGGATGTCATCATATATCGGCAACAACACTCTTGTCTTCAATGGTGAATA
>BFEA01000383.1:908496-923942 GCA_003427395.1 Chara braunii | reverse complement strand
CATATCTCTAAGCTTTGAGTGGGCGCCCTGCACCAGTGTGAATCTCCATCTGTTTGCATGTATGTGAAGTGGAAGTGAAAGCGAGTCTGATTGCAGTCACGACGCAACTGGTCATTTTGGGTACAAAAAGACAGCAGGGAACTTAGTGCAACGTTTCTGGTGGCCCACAATGATGGATGATGCAAAAATGTATGCTGAGACTTGCCAAGTTTGTCGGCGCGAAAAACCGAGGATACACTTGGGTGTATCAAGCCCTTGCCTATTCTTGCTGGCCTTGGTCAGAGTGTCTCCATGGACTTCATGGTCACTCTCTTGACCAGCAAAAGTGGTAAAGGGCCCATCTTTGTCAGCGTGGACATATTTAGTAAGTACACTAGACTGATTGCCATGCCCGAGACCAGTAAGCCTGACCATGTAATGATATTGTTTATGGATAATTGGGTGCTTGACTTCGCTCTTCCAAAGTCCGTTGTCAGTGACAGGGATGTCAGGTTCACTAGCGAACTGTGGCAAAGTATGGCCCAGCAGATGGGAACCCAATTGCAGATGACATCAGGGAATCACCCTGAGTCAAATGGCCAAGCCGAGCAGATGAACCGAGTTGTGCAGCACCTACTTCAGCACTATATTAAGCCAATCCATGATGGCTGGGATGAGAAGTTACCTCTCATCGCCAGCCTGTACAACAACGATGTACACAGCACTACTGGCATGACTCCCAACCAGCTGCATCTTGGTTGGAAGCCCAGATCTGCTCTTGATTTTCTCTGCCTGAGAACCAGCCCACAGCACCACCTGGCAGAGCATTGAACTCACTGTCAAGTATGACCGGATGCTGCAGCAGGCTGTCGAACAGATTAGAAACGCTCAGGATGCTATGGTAGCATCTGAGAACAGGCTCAGACGGCCATCGCCATTCCAAGTGGATGGACCCTCTTATGTTATTAGAAACACTTTGGAAACACTCAGGATGCTATGGTAGCATCTGAGAACAGGCACCGGACGGACCGTCTTATGGTATCCGAATCCTTGAACACCTTTATACTCACCCTGTTTTTCACGCCTCCAAACTGGCTCCTTTTGCTGAGACTGACAGATTTCCATTGAGGAAATCTCTGCTGCCACCAACCATGGATGGACACTTGGACATGGACGATATCATTGAGCACAAGCTTATGCTGTACCTAAGCCTCCAGGCCAGGGACGCCCTCCGAAACCACAGGTGTAGTACAGAGTGCGGTTGAGACATCATATTGATCCCCAAAGAAGACCGGTGGTTCACAAGAGAAGAACTAATGAAGACTGCTCCGCAGGTTATCTGAGGATATGAGAGAAGATCAAATGGGAAGCAGCCTGGCTGAGCCTGCTGACTGAAGACTTCTCACAAGACTCTCGGAGTAGAGGAGGAAGGAGTGCGAGGATTTTAACCCTCGTCATACCTGCATATGGCCCCCGTGAGCAAGCTTGTGCCTGCCCTAAGTGAAGGTGGACCCTTGAAACTCAATGAGGCCTGAATTAGTCAAATTTGCATAGCTTTGGTGGGCGCCAGACAGTTGCCACGCGCCAGATGGTTACACCTGCCCTGCTCGTGAGTATCCGAAATTTTCGTGAGCCTTCTAGGCTCCTCGAGCCACGCAGGAGAAGCAGGGAGCACCCCACATTTGCGCCTGGGTGGTTGGGCACACCTAACCAATTCAGTCCCAGGGCACTGTCTGAATGGGCCTGGGCGCAGACACTTTGGTCTGACTTGAAACTACTGGGCGCACGGTCGCCAGGCCCAGGCAGCTAGTACAGGCAAACACTTTCCATATAGGAAAGTGCCCGCCTGCCATTCATTCATTAGGGCACTTGCAAATGCATGCCGCAGCACTGCTGGAAGGATTGCTCGCGTGCTACTGCGCTGAGAGCCTGGGCGCGCGCAGGCATCGGGAGAAGCAGGGCACTGCAAGAAGGCAGCGCCATAGCCGGGCTTGGACTTGGACGAGGGTCAGCGGGGTTCGACGATGGTCTTCGGTTGGTGGAGAGCTGTGGGAGGAGAAGATGAGGGTGAGCAGGATAGGGCGAGTGAGGGAGATGATGTGAGGGCACGTACCTGGTTTAGGCGGAGGTCTGCATGGTTGACATCTGCATGTACTTTGGTTACTTCTGCTGACGGCAACTGGTTGCTTTGTCATTTTGTAAGCGAGTAGTGTAGCTGTGTCATCGTAGTCTGGGCGCTGAGCGCCGGTAGGAGGAAGAGCTTCAATTACATTGTAGGTGGTGGCAAGTCTATGCTTTCATTGACAATTGAGTTCGCTGCTAACATCAGTGCTTTTCTGCTTTCTGGACAACTTTCAAGAATCTGGCTCTCAATTTGATTTTGCAATCTGGAACTCTGTCATTTTGGTATTGATCATTTTCCTACCATGCATGTATTTGCTTATGTAAGTCTTATAGGGCACTTCAGACTTTCAGCCATGTGTGTGCGGAGTGGATGAAATCTATCCGTGCGGACTTAAATCTTATAGGGAGCTTCAGACGTGCAGCCATCTTGGTATGGATTTGTTACCCTGTGGCTCACTTGAACAACTGTTTTATAGCGTTTGATTGACAAGATCGAAGTTTCAGACAGCACAAAAAATGAAAAAGGGCAAGCTTGAATCTTTACCAAGCAGAGGAAGTCTGTGGTGTTTGTAGGTGCTAGATCGTCTTTAAGGTGGGGTCTGGACGACTGCTATAGAAGCTGAGGCCGCTTTTCACTCCATTATGATCAGCGTTGTCGGCAGGCTTCCTCTCAAAACCTTGAGATGCATTAGTCACTTGCACAGCAGTGTAAATTCAGTTTGTTGAAACATGATGTACATCTGCATTGCTTGTATGGGTTTTCCTGGCTTGATATTCTGTGCTAACACACCTCTGTTCGGTATTCCTGTGCATTTCTGGATATGATATGCAATACAGGACCTACTGGCGATCCCTAGCATTGCTGAGAGCCATGCTGTTTGTGATTTCCTTAGCTCGGAGTCCAAGGTTTGCTTGCAAAACCCTGAACCTGTTCTTACCTGCATTCCTCTTACCGGCTTCTTAACTCTTTCTGCCACATTGCACGATCCCTTGTTGCCTGGCAAGCATAGAGATCTTGTGGGATATGAGCTCACAGAGAGAGGGGAAAAATGAGGAACTGCAAGCATAGAGATTTGCTGAGCTGTGAGCTAAAACAGAGAGGGATTGTCGTTGTGCTTCTCTACCTACATCGCACGGCCAGCGTTGGGGGGCGTCAGTATTCCCGTGGTCTGAGAGTCTGCCACGTTAGCAAGTTCTGGATGGGCGATTTTGGAGCGTGCGATGTGCATGTGGTTTGGTAGGCGTGTGATGTGGCTTTTGGTTATGGAGCGTTCGATGTAAAGATTTGCCGCGTGATTTGTGGTTGTTCGTGCGATGTGCTTGCCCGTTTTCTCTTCTTCTTTCTTCTTTCGTTTCTGTTTTCTTCTGTTTTGTGTTTTTTTTTTTTTAGTGTTTTTGTTTTTTTTGTTTTTGTTGTTGTTTTCTGAAGGACGGGGGTTGGAATCCCGGCGGTCATACTGTGAAAACAGGTAAACAAAAGCTGCAATAAGAGAAATGGTAGGAAAATAAGCAGTAGCGAGATGACAATATCCAGAATGCACAATCACATTGAAAGCCAGAAAGTATCACAGTGTCCAGAAAGCAGCATTGCACCAATATGACATCAATGGAGAATCGTAACACTGAAAACCAATGTCAACGAGAGTTTGCTCTCACCACCACCAACACAAGAGTCCAGGACCTTCTCCCTACTTGGCGCTTGGCACCCAGCCTACTTCCTACACAGCTACAATCTGCCTACTAATTGACAATGCAACTGTTGACGTTAGTAGCCCACAAAGTACTTGAAGATGTCGCTCAATGCAGACCATCGCCAATACAAGGTATGTGCCCTCACATCATCATCATCATAATCATCCTTCTCTCTCTCCCGTGACTTACACCCACGTTTTCCCTTTGTACACCCGAAGACCACCTCTGCGCCTCACTGTAGTCCAAGCCCCAGCCAGCTATGGAGGTTGGGCTATGGCGCTGCCCTCAGCAGCGCCCTCACTCACACACGACCGCCCGTGCTTGCACCTTGCCTCTCAGCGCCAGCAGCAGCCCACGAGCATCTGCTCCAGCAGTGCTGCCTCTAGCATGCAAATGCCTGCCTGCCCCGACGGCCTGACTGGCCTGGGCCTCTGCCCAGAAGCTTCCGGTAGGCCCCAGGAGGCTGTGCCTCGGTTGCAGCTGCTGGGCCTCGTTCGGTTGGGCATCCCAATTGTGTGTATGAGGCTGCAATTCTTGCCCGGGGCCTGCATTTCCGGAAAGGCCTGGTAGGCCGTGAAATATCTTTGCTGCTCGGCCTGTGTTTCCCTCAACCAACTGGCGCGTCACAACTGCCTGGACCCCAAATACGAAATTGACATCAGAGGGCCTCTCACGATTTGTTAGGCCCGCCTTCACCTAGGGTGGGCACTTCTGTAACAGGGCCCCTTAGGCCTGCCGAGGATGCAGATCCTCACATTCTCTCCTCCTGCACTTCGACAGTCCTCTGAGAAGTCTTCTATTATGCAGGCATCTTCCCCTTGAGGCTTGAGTTCTCTTTCGTAGCCTCCAATAACTTGAGGTGTTGTTCGCATTAGTTCTTCTGTGGTGAACCACCGATCTTCGCTGGGATCCACATGATGTCTGAATCTGACATGGTATTGCATTCTCGGTTTAGGAGGGCGGCCTCTGCTTGGCGGTTTAGGTACTGGCATGATTCGATGCTCCACAATTCCGTCGATGTCGACTTCACCATCCATGGTTGGGGGCAGCATTGATCGTCTGGAGGGAAACTGTGCAGTCTCTGCGAAAAGGTGCCAGCTTCGAGGCGTGAAAAACTGGATGTGTACGGAGGTGAGGTGGGATGTGTATCACATAGGAAGGTCCGTCCATCTGATCCCCGACTATGCCTAGGATCTCCCAGGGACCGAAATACTGTGGCATTAGTTTTCTAGAGATTCCCATTTCCACATCCCAGTTCATATGACTTTACCCAGATCCTGTCCCCTACATGAAAGTTAGAAGTCGTCTGTGTTTGTTCTCAGATGCAATCATAGCATCTTGAGATTCCTTAATGTGTTCAACGGCCTGCTGCAGCATCTGCTCATATTTGGCAGCAAATTCTATGCTGCGAGGTGTTGCAGTTGCCTGGTTCTCAGGCAGTAGGAAATCAAGGGCAGAACGGGCCTTCCAACCAAGATGCAATTGGTTGGGAGTCGTGCCAGTAGCGCTGTGTACAGCGTTGCTGTACAGGCTGGCAACAAGAGGTAATTTCTCGTCCCAGTCATCCTGGCTTGGCTTGATGTAGTGCCTAAGCAGGTGTTTCACTACTCGGTTCATTTGTTCCGCCTGTCCATTTGACTCAGGGTGATTCCTTGATGTCATTTGCAGTCTGGTACCCATTTGTTGGGCAGTGTTATGCCACAGTTCGCTAGTAAAGCGAACATCCCTATCATTGACGATGGACTTAGGTAAACCAAAGTCCCGTGCCCAGTTTTTCATAAACAATCTGATGACGTAGTCAGTTTTAGCGGTCTTTGGCATAGCTACGAGTCTGGCATACTTGGAGAAGCGGTCAACTATAACAACGATGTGTCTCTTTCCATTCCTGCTGGTCACAAGAGTATCCATGAAGTCCATGGACACACTTTGACTAGGACCTTCAGGAATCGGCAAGGGCTTGATTAGTCCTAGTGGAGCCCGAGTCCTAGGTTTGTCCCATTAGCAAACCTGGCAGGTTTCAACGTACCTTTTTGCATCTTGCATCATAGTGGGCCCCCAGAATCTCTGCACTAGGTTAGCTGATGTCTTTTTATAGTCAAAAGGACCAGTTGCATCATGACATTCCCCTAAAAATAAACTACGTAAAGACTCTATCCGGAACACATAGTCTTTGATTCCCTACCTTCTCAAGAAACAACAAGCCATCTACCATTGTAAATTCATCGGAGGTTACCTTGTCCTTTGCTTGAATTTTTTTTTTTTTTTTTTTTTTTTTTAACACGCCCCCACCAGTGTTAGTGGTGCTGATAAGAGCAGACACCACTAGCACCTGGGGAGAGGCTCCATCTATTGGTGGGAAGTACGAATGATCTCAGACAGAACTGGATCTTGCTGAGGCTTCCACCAAGGATCGAGTTACATCGTCAGATATGCCAAACTCAGTTACTAGCGCGCCTAGATAATCTGCCCTTCGCGATAGTGCATCAGCCACTTTGTTGTACTCTCCCTTGATTGGATCAAGTTGATAGTCATACATGTCTATCACTTGAATCCACCGTTTGAGTGCGTCAGAGAGTACAGGCTGGGTCTTAATCCAGCGCAAAGTCTCATGGTCAGACCTTAAGTAGAAGAATCTGCCTAGGAGATAGTGTCGCCAGTGGACCAGCGCTTTGTAGAGGGCATAAAGCTCACGCTCATAAGCGGACTTTGCTAGCTTTTGGGATGGCATCTTTTTGCTCATGTAATCGATTGGCCTCAACTTTTTCTCTTCCCTTTGCGCAAGGACCGCGCCTATGCCATATTGGTTGGTGTCTGTGGTCACTACAAATGGCTGGTCAGGGTCTGGAAGTTTGAGGACTTCGTAGTGTGTCAAAGCATACTTCAATTTTTTGAAGCTTGTTTCATACTCTTCGGTCCACTCCCAAGGGGTGTCAAGTCGTGTTTGATCAGTTAGTGGGAAAGCTATAGTACTATAGTTCTTAACAAACGGACGATAATAGCCCGTCATCCCCAAAAATGACCGACCTCAGTAACAGTCTGAGGTCTGGGCCAGTCTCGTATGCTGGCCACTTTGGCATCGTCCGGCCTCAACCCATCTGCAGAGATTTCATGACCCAAGTACAAGATCTTTGTGCGACTGAACTTGCATTTCTCCAAGTTTACCTTGTACCCGTGTTGTCTTAGGAGACCTAGCACTATTTTCAAGTGCTCAGCGTGCTCCTCTACAGTCCTACTAAAGATAAGAATATCGTCGAGGTACACGACGATAAACTTGTCCAAGGAATCATGAAAAATCCGATTCATTGCGTGTTGGAATGTTCCCGGGGCATTGCATAGGCCAAAAGGCATCACCACAAATTCGTACAGACCGTACCTGGTCTGAAAAGCGGTTTTGTGCTGGTCCTCAGGCCTAATAGCTATTTGATGGTATCCGGACTTCAGATCTATCTTTGTGAAGTACCGACATCCCTGCACTCTATCCAGTAGGTCGTCGATGCGGGGTAGGGGCTCAACGTTCTTTGTGGTGATGGCATTGAGGCTCCTATAGTCAATGTGCATCCTTAGTGTACCTCCCTTCTTAGGAACACATAAGATTGGCGTAGCGTAAGGGGAGGTACTAAACCAAATCCATCCCTTCTCTGTGGGCCCTTTGAGCTGGCGGCGGAGCTCATCCAACTCCGCATGAGACATCCTATGGATTCGTCCTCTAGGCACCTTGCTACCTGGGACAACCGGTATTGCATGGACCACCTCCCTTTCCACCACAGTTGTGGGCTCCAAAAAGGTTGGAATACTGAGCGACGACTGATTCTATCTCTGGGGGTGATTTAACGGCCTGCCCTTTTTCAGAGACAAAGACTAGATACATGCCCTCCTCGCGATTTTTCTTATAACTGTTATAGGAAGAGGAGGCACACATGCAACTGTAGTTTTCCACAAGACTGCTAGCTTTTAACTTTTGCAGTTTAACGGTCCTACCAGTTAGCAGCTCGTGTATGAACACCTTTCTATCCTGAGGTAGTACATACCCAACAGCATGTCAAATGGCAGTTCGTCACTAACAAGGAATGAGATTTTATGTCTCACTTCCCGTTCTCCATAGGAGAAGGTGCAGACTACGTCCTTGACATAGTCCTGGACAATCGTGCAGTGCTTGTTGGCTAGCGTAGATGCTACCGATCTGCTAAGCCGCTGCACTTGGTCCCCTAAGCACAGCCTATCCACACAAGCACGACTGATGAAGTTTTGTATAGAGCCTATGTCTGCGAAGGCACCCACTTTGTGGCCACCTACATCAACCTCTACAACGAAATGTTCACCCCTTGGACCTTTACTTATCATCGCCCAAGAGTCTCTGAGGTCCTTCCCTGATCACTCAGTCTGTAACTCTTCTAGTGAGTCAGACACATCTCGAACAAAGCATCGGTGGGTCTGAATGTGTCTGCGGGCGGATGAATGGGGCAATAGCCTCGACCAACGCCTGAAGTGGGGAAGGCAATGTTACCACTTCAACACGAGTAAGAGTGGCTAACACTCCTATTGGCCCGAGGTGTTTCCCTGCGAAGTGCTCGCAGAAGCACTGCCAGGGTTCGAAGATAAGCCCACCACTGTTGGTGGTGAGACTACCTTCGTTGTGACCTTCTTGCCTCGACAAGTTTTAGATGTGTGGCCATAGTGGCCACAGTTCATACACTTGCCCCTAGTGACTCGGTCTCGCCACACCTCATAATCTAAACCAAGTTTTACCCAGGCGGGTGTTCCTAGGTCACCCTGACCCTTGGACTGGCCAACCTTTTGCTTCCCTGTCCCCCTAGCCTTCTCATTGATAGGCCCCATGACTCCCCCATTCGAAGTCTCGTTGCCCCATCCTGCTCTGTCTCATCCCCTAAGTTTGGGAAACCCTCAATCTCAGTTGCTTGACCATCGTGGTCGACAAACATGAGTTGACCTTTCTTCTTCCAGCCGTGGGGAAGTCTCTTCTTCCTACCATCTGTCTGACCCTGATTCGCGGACCCAAGCTTAGCCTCTATGTCTAAGGCTTTCTTGTTGAATGTAGCAAAGCTATGTTGGTCAATATAGGTCTCGTCCACCAGCTTATTCTTGACGTCTGTGGGCAGACATCTCAAATAGTCTGTGAGGAGTACCTGCGGGTCATAACGCACACCAAGCACTACGATCAAATGTTCTACGGCGTCTGTGACCTCGCGTACAATCGTGTACCTTTTGGCAAAGAGATTGTTGATCGCGTCAGTGGCCTTTTGAGCCCCTTGAGGGTCATGCCACCTGTTGCACACAGGCCAATGTTTGGGCCTAAGCCCAGGCATCAAAGTTTTGACCATATCCCTGCTGTTGCACTAACCCGTTTAACCACTGTGCTGCCAATCCCTCTAAAAAGGAGGCAGCAACTATAACTTCCTGCTCTGGCCTTGTGAGCTTGTGCCTCACATAGGTAGGCACAGTCCTCACCTAGGTACCCAGGTCCTCGTTCTTCGTCCTGTCGCCGGAGAAGGGCTTAGGACTCAACAAAGGAATCTTGGGCATCCACTGTATGGGTTGGATCTGGCCAGGCGATTGCTGCAGTGGCTGCATAGCCACTGAGACCGGTTGCTGCGTGCTAAGCTGAGCCTGCCCTGACGATGGCACTGTAGCTTGCACCGTCATCAATGGTCCTAAAGAACCTCTAAGGACCAGACCACTAGTTGCTACTAAACCACCTGGAGGGGGCATGCCAAACATAGGAGAAAAAAAGGGCCCTACCGGTGACGACGTCACTGTGGGCCCCGCAGCCGAAGGGGGAGCTACAACATACTGAGGCTGGCTCATCAAAGAAGCGAGATACGCAGCGCTTGCATTGCAGGATCAAATATTGACTCGCCTAGTGCCTCTAATTTGCTCAACTCCTGTCTCCTAGTCCCTAGTCTAGCTTTTCTCAAGATAGCCCGCTGTCTCCTCTCTGCTGCCTCTCTCAGCTGCCGCTGCAGCTCATCATGAAGTTCTTCTGCTTGGAGGATCTCATAATCCTCCGGTATGAGTTGAGTCTGTTGGCTGACTTGCAAGTCAACAGTCTGACTAATTGAAACCTGAGAAACTCCCTGACTGACACCTGACGAAGAGGCATGGGACAAGGCCTGTGACACTGTGGAGGAGTTAGTCGTTGCTGCCTCAGCCCGGACCCTGGCGTCTGCTAGTCTTGCGGCTGCAAGTGTCCGTTCAGCGTTGGCTGCCGCTGTCCTGGCCCTCTCTAATGCTGTCCTTTCCCTGGTATGCCTTCTCCTTGGCCTAATTCCAAGAAGGTAATCGGTCGACTAAGTGCAGCTCTACGAGTAACTCTTAGGGGTTCTACTAATCTCTCCTCCTCCTCACTACTGTCTGCATCATTCATGAGCTACACTGTGTGTGATCTAAACTAGAATCCACACTGAATTGTACCTCAGCATGACACCCAACCGAGTATGATCAACAACTATCTTTGGTCAGCGTGGAGAGAAACAGATAAGCGGTCAATAACAACTAATGTCAGATCCTACAGGTAACACTAGTTCTATTTTTAGATTATCCTAATACAGATTGCTATGCAGCAAGGAAGATACTATCCTATTTGCAACTGTCTCTCAGTTGTCGACAAGTCCGTACAACTAAATAATCAAAAACAAAACAGTTTACCCGTGGAGATGTATGCTGGATGGCAGTTTGTCTAATTAATGCCACAGCGAACAGTTACCGGAATCCCCCCTCTCCCTGTATCCTTCTGGAGTAGTCACTTTGTGTCAACCCCCTGAACATCTGGTTGAGCGGTGTGTCTAAAGCTGTGCAATCCGGCCCACCCCTGTGCCCCAAGTCTATGCCGAACCTGCCAGCCCCTGCATTGTATTTACCCTTGCATGCAACGAGCCTTACATCCGGTTTGATCTGGCTGATCAAGAGGCAGTTTAAGGACAGCCCCCAAGGTCCTCAGGAATTATTGAACGTCGCAGACAGGACGACGATCACAGCCAGGGTTCAACACCGGAACCCGCTAGAAATATTCAGAGACGGTCTGGTAAGCATCTGTTCAAAGGGCTGGCATGCCCTGCATGATCTGTATTGCGCAGCAGCAGAACCAAGGACTTACGGCAAAGCATGGGTGTACTAGTCCCAGCGGGTTGGCATGGTGCCCGTGACCCGAGTGCTTCATCCAGGGCCCTTCAGAGGCTTCGCCCATCTCCCACCAGCTTGCTGCCCAGGAAGAATGTCGACTCTCAAGGTTGAGCGCTCGCGACACCTCATATTGAGAGGACTCTTAAGACAGAACTCACTTCCTCATGGTAAGAAGCAATGGAGAGGTTAGATAAGGAAGAGAGCAGCGTACCTCATAATGCTGCCCCCAACCACAGGTTTCTCACCGGCAACCTGATGTGCATTTATGATGACCGGTCTTTGCCTCGGCACAACAAACAGCAGAATGCAGTTCCACCTTGGCTTAAATGCCACATCAGCGAGCTCTCATCAACTAGCGTACACCCCTAATGTCACCACATAGCTTCCTGGCGAGCCCACACGACCCTGGGCCGACAATTGTTCAACGCCCACACCTCATGCGAAGCACCAAACAGCTATTGCGAAGAACCAATGAAGCGCAGTTCGAACCAGCTTCGATACCAAATTGGTAGGAAAATAAGCAGTGGCGAGATGACAATATTCAGAATGCACAATCACATTGAAAGCCAGAAAGTGTCACAGTGTCCAGAAGCAGCATTGCACCAATATGACACCAATGGAGAATCGTAACACTGAAACCAATGTCAATGAATGCTTGCTCTCGCCACCAGCAGCACAAGAGTCCAGGCCCTTCTCCCTACTTGGCGCTCGGCGCCCAGCCAACTTCCTACACAACTACAATCTGCCTACTAATTGACAATGCAACTGTTGACGTCAGCAGCCCACGAAGTACTTGAAGATGTCGCTCAATGCAGACCATCACCAATACCAGGTATGTGCCCTCACATCGTCGTCATCATCATCCTTCTCTCTCTCCCGTGACTTACACCCACGTCTTCCCTTTGTACACCCGAAGACCACCTCTGCGCCTCACTGTAGTCCAAGCCCCAGCCAGCTATGGAGGCTGGGCTATGGCGCTGCTGAGGCCCTCACTCACACACGACCGCACATGCTTGCACCTTGCCTCTCAGCGCCAGCAGCAGCCCACGAGCGTCCGCTCCAGCAGCGCTGCTGCCGTTAGCATGCAAGTGCCTGAATGAATCCTCAGGCAGCGAGCTCTTTCCTATATGGAAAGAGCCTGCCTGCCCCGGCAGCCTGACTGGCCTGGGCCTCTGCCCAGAAGCTTCCGGTAGGCCCCAGGAGGCTGTGCCTCGGTTGCAGCTGCTGGGCCTCGTTCGGTTGGGCCTCCCAACTGTCTGTGTATGAGGCTGCGATTCTTGCCCAGGGCCTGCATTTCCGGAAAGGCCTGGTAGGCCGTGGAATATCTTTGCTGCTCGGCCTGTGTTTCCCTCAACCAACTGGCACGTCACAACTGCCTGGACCCCAAATACGAAATTGACATCAGAGGGCCTCTCACGATTTGTTAGGCCCACCTTCACTTAGGGCGAACACTTCTGTAACATGGCCCCTTAGGCCTGCCGAGGACGCAGATCCTCGCAGAAAGAAAAGAGAAAAAAAAAAGTGTGGTCAAGTGCAAAAGAAAGAACACTGTACGAACGCAATCGTGATTTCTACCGGCACGGAAACTTGGGAAGAGTAAGGAGCTGTTGCAAACGTTTTTTCGTTTCTGTTTTCTACTGTTTTCTTCTTTGTTTTTTTTTTTGGTTTTTTTTTTTTGATGGACGGGGGCTCGAATCCAGGCGGACAGAAACTACGAAATTCGTTTTCGTACAGAAGCTGCGAAAGTAAAAGAAAAGAGACGGGAAAAAAGAAAAAAAGGTAAACGGAAGGTTGTACTGACCGGAATTTGTTCGGGGACGGGGGCGTGTCAAAGTGCATTGCAGTCAGTGATAGGGCGCGAACCCACCACCTTCTGAATGGCACTTAGTTACAAAAGAAAGCTTTTTTTTTTGGGCATTGCGAGAACAATACTGTATGGATGCAATCATGATCTCCACCTGCACGGAAACTTTGGAAAATAATTTTTTTGGGGGGGGGCATTAGGATTTGCCGCGTGATTTGCGGTTGTCCGTGCGATGTGCTTGCGTGGTTTGTCTTCTTCTTTCGTTTTGTTTATTTATTTATTTATTTTAAGGACGGGGGCTCGAGTCCAGGCGGACAGAAGCTGCAAAATCCGTTTACGTACAAAAGCTGCGAAAGTAAAAGAAAAGAGAAGGGTGAAAAAAAAGAAGGTAAACAGAAGGTTGTACTCACGGGAACAACACTGTACGAACACAATCATGATCTCCACCTGCACGGAAACTTTGCAAGAGTAAGCAATCCAAGTAATGTTACAAAAGTGAGAGCCATCTCTTTTTGGTGGTTGGGACTAAATGCACCGCAGGCGGTCATGGGGCTCGAACCTACAATCTCCTGAATGGCACTTACGTGCAAAAAAAATATTTTTTTTTTTTTTTTTTTTGTGTGTGTGGCCATTGCGATTTTTTGTGTCGGAGTAAATGAGAACAACACTGTACTCCTAATTATAGTCACACGGGTTACATGCGCAGTTGGGCGATGTACATAATAAACCAAGGCTCCGCAATGTGATAAAAAGGACTGAACCCAGTGCAATTGAAATCTCAACAAGCAGTGTACATTCCGATACATACAAGAATGGTGTACATTCCGATACATACAAGAATGGTGCTTTATAGCGCAGTGGAAGACTTAGATACAAGTCCTGACCTGACCGGGACTGACCTCAATCACGTAGTGTAAGACAGTGCAGCAGAATGCTAGAATACCAATGACTAGCCCAATCAATGTTGCAACGCCAGGCCCAGATCATGCACAGACGAAGAGGAGGGGAACAGACGAAGAAGAGGGGGAGAGATGGGAGTGTCGTCAACACCAAGTCTTTGTTACAAGTCCCAAATAATCCCTCGTCAAAATGTCTGAAGCCCAAATGTCGAGTCTGGATCCAAATGTCACCAAGCTCTCTCTTTCTCTCGTAGTCTGCCGATGCAGTGAAGTCAGGTAGCGAGAGGGTGAGAGTGAGATGGTGGACTGAGAAGAGGAAGAAGAAGAAGTCTCTCTCTCTCATATGCCAGGTACTAAACTGTGAAGATGGCGTTGTGCTGCAGGTACCTCGAAGGCGAAGCTGGAGCTATGGCGCTGCAGGTAAGTATCCCTGGCCTCCGCCCAATCTCTCTCTCTCTAGTACTACTCTAGCTAGACTACTGCTAACGCTACTAGCGCCCAGAGCTGAAGACTACTGCTAGCGCTACAACTACTCCTGCAGTGCTCCTCCAGAGTGCTGCTGCCGAATCCTGAAGACTACCTCCTGCCTCCTGAACTGCACGTGAAGTGCCTGGGAAGTACCTAGGAACTACCTGCAGCCTGCAGGGCGGGCCAGTCTTATATACTGCTGGCCCATCCAGGAGGCTGCTCTTGCCAATGCCAAAATGTGCCAGACCCTGGGGTTGAAGCTCAAACAAAGGTTGTCTTGAAAATAGGCCAAAAATGGCCTGAGCTAAAACCCTGGTCTGGTGCCTGAGTTTCAGGGCAGGTCGATCTTATGAGGGCCTGAAAATGGCCCTCAGTTTCAGGCTGAAAAGACTCAGGGCCGGAAAGGCCCTGATTTATGCTGAAACGACACAGGGCCTGTAGGCCCTTGTTTTCAGGCTTTCAGGCTGAAAACAACACGGGGCCTATAGACCCTTGTTTTCAGGCTTTCAGGCTGAAAACAACATGGGGCCTGTAGGCCCTTGTTTTCAGGCTTTCAGGCTGAAAACAACACGGGCCTGAAAATGGCCCGTGCAGCCTGTTGCAGGCGCAGCATGTAACATACGGGGAACCCCGTAGCAGCCAGAACTGTGTTCACGAGAGAACATTCGAGGGCTGCTCCTGACCTGCAGGTGGGCGATACCGGTCAGGAGACATCTGGTAGCATCGGGGACGATGCCAACAGGACCAACCCCTGTGCCTCCCCTCATGTCCCCTCCCCTACGAACACCAGCAGACTGTGCTCAATGCTGATCGGGGGATCCAGTGGTCTATCTCCAGGTGGCGGCTGCCAAGGATGCCCAGGAAAGTACGTGAGGCCAATGCGGATCGACCCCACAACCTCCTGAATGCCACTTGCGAGCCTTACCAACTGAGCTAGTGCAATCATACTCGGCTTATTCACACTTCATCATGCTTGCAAACAGCGATACAGCGAACTGGCGACATGCGCCCACACGTACTCAAAGATATCGTTACCAGATATGAGTTCTCTTCCAACTGGCTATGGCGACTGTGCGCCCATACAACTCACTGTTCACACTCGAGATCACCCTGGATGTCCCACACGCAACACTCAATGCTAATACACAACACACGCACACTAGGCTATGGCTATGGCAGCGCCAGCTGCCACTACCCTATCGCTACACTACACTTCTCTGCCCACTTTGTCTTCGGGCACACTGCAGACCTCCTCGCACAAGCTGCTGAGGCAGCGCTTCCGCATGGCATCCGCAGGAATGAATGAATGGCTGGACGCAGCCTCTTGATTTATACTTCTGTGC
>BFEA01000383.1:858627-874692 GCA_003427395.1 Chara braunii | reverse complement strand
ACACAATTGACTCCGCAAGTAGATCTCCAACGCAAAGTGGAGATCATCGCCCAGAGCGTTGACCGGTTAGCTAAAGTGCAAGAAAAGCACTATGAGTTTAGTCGCAGCGAGGATATCCGTGCGTTCGATGCGAACGGCATTACGGGATTTTGCTCGCGAACTAGTAGGCGTTGTGGGATCCGAGGTGAGTCATCGCCTCGAGAAGACTGAGCGTTTTTGTGTCGGCGCCATCGAAGGCATCAAGGTGGCCGCTCCCAAGGAGGAGGAGGCCCGTCCTCGCAGGGAGCCAGTCAAAGTCAAACTCCCTGATTCCTACAGTGGGAAAAGGGAAGAGAACTTTGACAATTGGGAGGCCAATGTTAAGACCTATGTGCATTTGCAACAGGTCTCCCCGGATCAGCAGGTCTTAATTGCGATCCATGCACCTAGAGACGAGGCCGCCAGTTTCGCGAGATCCCTTGTTAGTGCTGCCAACTGTAGTGACGATCCAGTTGCGTACTCCTCGTTTACGTCCCTCATTGAATTCTTGAAGTTGCTGCGTGAGCGATTCGCTGATGTTGCCCATAGTGTCAAAGCCTCAGATAGGCTTCAGACAATACACTCGCGCCAATGGAAGAGTGCAAGGGCACTAAAGGGCACAATGGATGAGTTGGTGGCTGTTTCGGACCACAAGGTCACGGAAACCCAGTTGGTCAACCTTTTCTACCAGGCTATGCCCAAAACGCTGCGTGGTCACTTCTTTGACAAGAGTCAGGACCCTGCTATGACTTATGATATACTTAGCAGGGAAGTGGTCGCGTTCGAGGCGAAGTCTGCGTCGATTTCCACCTTCTGGCACAAAGATTTAGACAAGTGCAAAAAGTGGAAGGGTCGCACTATCTCAGGGCAAGTCAAAACCAAGGATAGCCTTGTGCTCACTTTAGATGAGGGTAGTGTGGACGATATCCCCTACGACCAGATTGAGTGGGGGTTCGAGGAGTGTGGGCCAGGGGAGGACTTACGCTGCTGTCGCGGCTGGAGGGAGGCCGCAAGGAGGACGAGGCCAAGGCCAAGGGGGTCGGGCCTCAGGGAGTCGGTTCTAGGGCGATCAGGGGGTTGGCGGCAGAGGAGGGAACCGCCAAGTGGCAGGTAGGGGTCAAGGTTCCCCGCAAAATCGTCCTAGGAACAGGTCTCCCTATAGAGTAGGAGGATGGCACCCAGGGCTACCTCAGGGTAGGCCGTGGGAATCTTTGGGTCTGGACCAGGCTTTATGGCAACAACGATTGAACCGGGGCCAGTGCATTTTCTGCGGTGACCCGGGGCATATCATCAAATATTGTCCTAAGTATAGAGAGACCCAAACGGCTGCCCCAGGGCCAAAGGCAGCCGCCGGTAGGGGTAGCAACTGCCCCTACCACTAGGCCATGTGGGGAAAATAGCGCTAGCCGGCAGGAGACTCCCACACCACATGTGCCTACGACAGAGGTTGCAGGCCGGTGTCTAGACAGCTGCCCCGAGACTGCTTGTGTTAGAGTTTCGCTAGACACCTCCCTCATAGGCGTGGCGGAAGAGTTGAAGGAGAGAAGGCCCGTCTGGGCCAAGATGAAGAAGGAGAATAAAGGGCAGCTGATTTTATTAGATGCAGAAATTTTTAGAAGTAGAGTAGGGGCCCTAGTAGACTTAGGGGCCACCTGCAGCTATATTAGTAAGCAAGCGCTGCAGAAGTTGAGGCTGGGACTTAAGGTCCAGAAACTGACAGACCCCATAGTTAGTATCCTCGCGGACAATCGTACCATGGTTGTAGAGGATTACGTAGAGGGAGTTCAGGCGTATTTTCGCCTAGAGAAAGATGGGAAGGTGGAGAAGGTCCTCCACTCCCTGACTCTCCTCGTAGAGGACAGCCTCCCGTTTGATATTGTGTTGGGAATGGATTGGGGAGAGGCAGCCGGGGCAATGCTCCATCTGAAGGAGCACGAGTGTAGACTCCCTAGTTCTGCAGGCGAGGCTAAGACTGGCCGCCTGTTTCATGTGTCAGGAGTAGAGAATTCCTTGGCACATTGCTGCCTTAGTTCCCCTGTGTTCGCTAGATTGGTGAAGAAGGAGAAATTAGAGGAACAGGTCTTTGTTGCCTATGTTAGGCCCGTCACTGAGCCTACGGAAGAGAAGTCGGTGGACCGTGCGATTGCCAAGCTGCTGGAGGAGTTTAAGGATTTGACTGAGCCGCCGACAAATACGGTGCCGCGGCCCATCCAGCACCGTATCGAGATAGAGCCTGGCAGTAGAACTCCTAAGGGTGTTGTGTATAGGATGTYCCCGCGGGAGTTAGAGGAGCTTCGCAAGCAATTAGACGAGCTCCTCGAGAAGGGTTGGATTAGGCCCAGTTCGTCTCCTTTCGGAGCGCCTGTTCTCTTTGTTCCTAAGAAAGAGGGAGAGYTGAGAATGTGCATAGACKATAGGGGTCTGAATGCTATTACAGTAAAGAATGCYKWGCCACTRCCTAGGATMGAYGATCTCTTAGATCGAGTGCAGGGGGCTAAGTATTTCTCTAAGATAGACTTRAAGTCCGRATATCATCAGRTAGAGGTACACCCTGATGATCAGTATAAGACAGCCTTTCGGACTAGGTACGGGCATTATGAGTTTATAGTGATGCCCTTTGGACTAACCAATGCGCCAGCAACTTTTCAGCGGTGTATGAATTATTTGTTTAGGCCGTGGTTAGACATATTCGTTGTAGTTTATCTAGATGACATTCTAGTGTTTAGCCGGACCCTCGAAGAGCATCAGGGTCATCTCAGGCAAGTCTTGGAGAAGCTGAGAGAAGCTAACTTCAAGATCAATGCRAAGAAGTGCGATTGGGCGAAGACCCAAGTTTTGTATTTAGGCCACGTCTTAGACGGAGACTGTGTTAAACCAGAAGATAGCAAGATCGCAGCGATTAGAGATTGGCCCACGCCACGTACGCCGACAAAGTTGCGCTCGTTCCTGGGCTTAGCGAATTACTACAGGAAGTTCGTGAGGAACTTCTCCACCATCGCTGCGCCCCTTCGCAGATTGCTGAGAAAAGAGACAAGCTGGAAGTGGGACAAGGACTGCACGTCTGCCATGAAGAAGCTAAAGCAGGCGTTGATAGAGTATCCGGTCCTTAAGGTCGTCGATCCGTCCTTGCCTTTTGTCGTTACTACGGATGCTAGCCAGTACGGCATAGGCGCAGTGTTACAGCAAGACGATGGCAATGGCTTTAGACCCGTAGAGTTCATGTCCGCTAGGATGCCTTCAAAGAAGATGGTTAAAGACCCAGGCCAAGATGACACCTAAGCTTACTAGGTGGGCCGTAGAGATAGATCAGTACGACTTCGAGCTCAAGCCTGTCAAAGGGAAGTACAACGTAGTCGCGGATGCTCTGAGTAGGAGAGCAGATTACTTTGGGGCAATAGTACATTACCTCGATAAAAGGATCTGCAACAGAAGGTTAGAGAAGCCTACGCGCAGGACCCTATCTATAGTGACCTCCTTAAGAAAGTCAAAGAGGCCCCAGAGACTGAGCCGAATTACCGCACTACTGAAGGATTGCTATTTGAGAAGACTAATGTCTTTGACTGGTTGTGCATCCCCAATAGTGAAGAGATCCGTAGTCTGATTCTGGGGGAATGTCACGGCACAGAGGGTCATTTCGGTTGGCAAAAGACTTTGGCCAATCTGATGCGCGCGTATACCTGGCCAGGGATGAAGAATGACTGCGTAGAGTATGTTCGCAGTTGCAAAGTCTGCCAGCGTAAGAAGAGTTCTACGCGCGCCCCGCTAGGTCTTCTCAGACCCTTGCCCATTCCGGAGCAGCCGGGAGACTCAGTGTCAATAGATTTCATGGACACTCAAGTCAAGAGCAGGCATRGCAAGAGCCAAGTCATGGTCATAGTTGACCGCTTTAGCAAGTACGCAGTTTTTGTTCCTTTGCCTTCTGAGGCGCGTACTGATTTAGTCATACAGAGGTTCTTTGACTGCTCGGAATCCCGCTGTCTATAGTTAGCGATAGAGATAGTCGCTTTACTAGCCAGAACTGGCAAGAACTCATGGGAGTATACGGATCTAAGTTGTTGATGTCGTCCGACCGCCATCCAGAGACTAACGGTCAAACAGAGCAAATGAACAAGATCCTACTGCAAGTTCTGCGCATGTATATTAGGCCAGATCAGATTAATTGGGATGAGATGTTGCCTAAAGTAGCTAGTGCGTACAATAACAGCGTGCATCTAGCCACCTGCCGCACTCCCAACGAACTGCACAAGTCCTTTAGACCGCGCAGACCGTTTGAGGGACTCAAACAGGATCATATTTAGAGGTTGCCGCCCGGGACCCGGGAGTTCGCTGTACAGCACGAGAAAGAACTAGCTATTGTTGTAGAAAACCTCAGGAAAGCCCAGCATAGGATGATAGAACAAGCAAACAAACATCGTCGCCCTTCACAGTTTCAAGTAGGCGACTTAGTCTGGGTTAGTTCGAAAGAGTTTGCACCTGAGGAGAACATCTCGCAGAAGTTACTGCCCACATATAGAGGACCGTGGCCTGTTCTTGAAGTCAAGGGCGGTGAAGATGGACCTTCCTATACAATAGAACTACCAGCACACCTCCACACGTATCCAGTTTTCCACGGATCGAAGTTGTTACCTTGTCAAACAACTGATCAGTTTCCATCCCGTAGATCAATGATCCCACCTGATATGGATGGAAGGTATGACATAGACGGTATAGTGGCTGAGGATGTCTTCAAAACCGGAGGTAGGGGTCGTCCGCAAAAACAGTACAAGGTTCATTTTAGTTATCAAGAACCGGAAGACGCACCGCTGGTTTACAAGATCTGAACTTCTAGAGACAGCTCCCGATATAGTCCGGGCCTATGAAAGACAGCAGAAGGGTAAAGGTCCTGCCTTGGACTGAAATTTTCTCGGAGGACCTCGAATTGAGGCCGGCGGGAGTGAAACGGTATTCACCAGTTCGCAGTAGCAAATGCAGATCCCAGGGCTCGATCCCTAGTTCCCCATCTTACCTGTGTACAGTATTGATGACAACCCGTAGATTTGAACCTGGGACCTGTCGAAACGCCAGTGGTAGGTAGAATATCGTAGGTCACAGCTTAGAAGGGAATCGAACTGTAGACCTGTAGGGTAGGAGTCTAGACAGTTCCGAAGTCGTAGCTGTAGGATGTCTGAAGGGTCAAGGTCGTAGCTGCTACTTACTTGAAAGTGCAAAGTCGTAGCTGCTACAGTACCGAAAGGCCAAAGTAGAAGTTTCTAGAACTGGCCTTTCGGAGTCAGCCCCTGTTTAGGCCGAGGCAAGTGGGCAAGTGGTGTAGGTCCACTACGTAGAGTCAGCAGTCCGAGGTAGCCGAGTCCGGTCCAGTCAAGCAAGTACCGTCTGGGACTGTGCACATCGTGGGCCAAGGGATACAGGGCAGACCAACACCGCACAAAAGTATAAATCAAGAGGCTGCTTCCAGCCATTCAGTATTCCTGCGGATGCCATGCGGAAGCGCTGCCTCAGCAGCTTGTGCGATGAGGTCTGCAGTGCGCCCGAAGACGAAGAGGGCAGTGAAGTGTAGTGTAGCGATAGGATAGTGGCAGCCATAGCTGCCATAGCTATAGTAACGTGTGTGTGTGTGTGTGTGTGTGTGTTGCGTGTAGAGTGTTGCGTGTGGGACATCCAGGGTGATCCAGAGTGCGAACAGTGAGTTGTGTGGGCGCTGAGTCGCCATAGCCAGTTTGAAGGGAACTCCTACCTGGTTACGATATCTTTGAGTACTGTGTGGGCGCATGTCGCCAGTTTGCTGTTTCGCTGTTTGCATGCATGACAAGTGTGAAGAGGTGAAGTCTGATTGCAGATTTGAGAAAAGGGGGAAAGAGTTCTGATAGGAGGAGGTGGGAGGGAGAAGGGGTTAGAGGGGGGAAAAGAGTTGAAAAGTGGGGAAGTGTGCAGGAGGGCAACACGTGATAAATTGGGGGAAGTAGGGGAAAGGGGAAAGCACTTGGCGTGAGAGGCAATGAAGAACGGAAAGGGGGAAAGTAGGCCTGATAGGAGGTAAAGAGGAAGTGGAGAAAACGAGTTGTGAGAGTGGAGGGAAGAAAATGGAGAAATTGTTATTGGAGGACAAGGAGGCAGGATAAAAGATGGAGATGAGGGTACATGTGAGAAAAGGGAGAAGAGTTCTCATAGGAGGTGCGAGGTGCGATGGGCAAGGTAAATAGGAGGGTAAGGGTGCAAGTGGGAGAAAGGTTGATAAATTTGGGAGAGTAGGATCGGGTGAAGGGATTGGGGTGGAAGGGGGAAAGTAGGTATGAGATGAGGGGTAAAGGGAGTGGAGAAACGGGGAAGCGTCACAACAGCAACCGACGTATGAAAGGCCTTCCACGATTCAGACCCCAAATTCGAGTTTCAGGGTCAGAGGCCTGGGCCAAGAAAGGCCGAGTCGGTTAGTTTCAGAAAAGTCCCAGTCGGGTACCTTAGCAGTCAAGTCCAACAGGCACCTGGCAAACAGTCACATCCTAGGGGCAAACTCACGTCTCATAATAAAGAGTCATATTGGAAAGTCACATCCCACGAGCAAAAGGGCAATTTCACAGGCAAGAGTCGTGTCCCGGAGGCAGGAATCACTGTCCACAGTCAAAAACCATGTGACATAATCGAAAAGTCGTGACAAGCAGCAGCACACCAATGAAAATTCGGGAAAGGTACCAGGCCCCGACATTCGAAAGCAAACAGGCCATGGGGATGTGGTACCGGAACCAGGTCAAGCCCCAAGAAGCAGAGGCTGGCTTGACTAAGCTTGGTCGAAGACAATGCAAGGACTGGCCAGCCTCTTCATTGGGCAGATTGGTCATTCACATGAAGTGAAGGAAGTGCTGGTGCACTTGTGCGCTATTGTGAGGGGCGAAGCGCAAGCCAGGGAGCTGCGCTAGTAGAGATAGAGAGAGGGAGCAGCCATAGCTGCCCCAGCACTGGCAGAGGGAAGGCAGCCATAGCTGCGCCAATGCTAGTAGTTAGTAGTAGATCTCAGAGGGCTTAGTAGAGTTAGTAGTGGGTGTATTCAGAGTTGGTCCTCGAGATGAAGGTGTGAGTGCATGCAAGTAGGGAGAGAAGACACAGGGAGGTAGTAGACAGAGAGAAGACTGAGAGAGAAGAGAGAAGAGCTTCGAGAGAGATACTTACCTGAGTGGAGATACTGGATACTTGGGTTTTCGTTGTTGAGCGCCTGTGACTGAAACTCTTAATTGCCTGTATGATGATTTGTTGGAACTCTAAAGCTGCGCTTACCTGGTCTTCGTTTCTCTGGCCTCCAGTGTGAACTTCGTGTGATCTTATTCATGCATGGTGTGCGATTGTGTGCGCTCATGGGTGGTGAACTGAGAGGTTCATTGCACGTATGTGCAGATGCCGACCATGCAGACCTCCGCCACGACCAGGTACGTGCCCTCACATCATTCTCCACTCACTATCCTTCTTATCACCCTGGACTTCTCCTGCACGCTCCTCTCTCACCAAGGACCACTGCCTGACCCCGCTGACCATCCAAGCTTAGTCAGGCTATGGAGGGATGAGCTATGGCGCTGCCTTCTTGCAGCGCCCTTCTCATAAGCGACCGCGCTCGCTTCTTCTTGCACGCCAGCCAGCAGCGCGCGAGCACCTGCTCCAGCATTGCTACCGCTCACTTGTTCAAGTGCCCGAATGCCTGACTCTTGCCCACGCACTTTGCTATATGCAAAGCGGCCTGGCCCGATAGCAGGCTGGCCTGGTCTCGCGTGTGCCACGTAGCCTCACGTTGGGCCAAAGTGTCTGCGCCCAGGCCCATTCAGACAATGGCCCAGGACCAAATTGGTAAGGCCTGCCCAACCACCCAGGCGCAAACGTGCAGTGTCGCCTGCTTCCCCTGTGTTCTTGGAAGAGCCTAGAAGGCTCATGTTTTCGATCCTCACGAGCAGGGCGGATGTAACCAACTGGCACGTGGTAACTCTCTGGCGCCCACCAAGACTTGCAAAATTGACGAATTCGAATTCAGGCCACATTGAGATTCAGGGGCCCGCCTTCACTTAGGGTGGGCAAACGCTTGCTTATGCCTTATGCAGGTATGCCGAGTGAAAGGCCTCCACGATTCAGACCCCAAATTTGAGTTTCATGGTCAAGGTTTTAGGCTAGGAAGGCTAAGTCGGTCAATTTCAGAGAAGTCACTGTCGGGTACCTTAGGAGTCAAGTTTAACAGGCACCCGATGAACAGCCACAACCTAGGGGCAAAAGTCACGTCTCATATTGAAGAGTCATATTGAAAAGTCATATTCTGCAGGCAAAGGACACTTTCCCAAGCAAAAGTCGTGTCCCAGAGGCAAGAGTCACAATCCACAGTCGAAAGTCATGTTCAACAATTGAAAAGTCGTGACTCACAGGCCCAAGCAGCAGCACACCAATGAAATTTCGGGAAAAGTACCAAGCCCTGACATTCTGAAGCAAACAAGCCGTGGGGATGTGGTACAAGAACCAAGTCAAGCCCCAAAGCCTCCTCATTCGGGCAGATTGCTCATTCACATGAAGTGTGGAAGTGCTGGTGCACTTGTGCGCTATTGTGACGGCCGGAGTGCTGAGCCAGCGAACTGCGTTGTTAGAGGGAGAGAGAGAGGGAGCAGCCATAGCTGCCCAGCGCTGGCAGAGGGAAGGCAGCCATAGCTGCGCCAGTGCTAGTAGTTAGTAGTAGACCTCAGAGGAAGTCCTGGCGCTGATTGAAAATAAGTCAGAGAGAAGACCGAGAGAGAAGAGAGAAGAGCATTGAGGGAGATACTTGAATGGCGATACTGGTTACTTGGGTTTGCGCTGTTGAGCACTTGTGACTGGAACTCTTAATTGCTCATATGATAATTTGTTGGGATTCTAAAGCTGCGTTTACCTGGTCTTCGTCTCTCTGGCCTCCGGTGTGAACTTTGTGTGATCTCGTTTGTGCATGGTGTGTGATTGTGTGCGCTCGTTGGTGGTGAGCTGGGAGGTTCGTTGCAAACTGGTATCGGAGCAGAAGCTCGCTGCATCCACTGGATATCGCCGGCAACGATTAAGGCCGGCGAGAGAGAGAAGTGAGTGGGGAGAAGTCTGACGAACATGGGAAGGTAGGCCGAAGAAGAAGTGGCCAGTTGGGTTAGTGATTACGTACCTGCTGCATTGGAGCATTGGAGCGATGGTGGAGCTTCATCAATGGAACGCTCACTGAGTGAAGTGCATCGACCCCCTAAGCCTTGTATTGCTCGCTGAATTGTCTTGGTGATTGGTACCCTCCACAGCCTGGTGTCGCTGCTGCTGGGCTGGTCCAAGTCTTGAGACATACTCGATTTGCTTTAAGTCTAGCAACCAGTCAACTTTGTAAAAAAAGTATATATATAGTTTTGGAAAGAAGAAGGCAATAAACACTGTGGGAAGGGTATTCAGCAATCAGTGAAAGTCAGTCCCACTCAAGGGTTAGTCATTAGTGGTAGGAGGTAGGTCTACATGGTGAGGAGGTGGAGGCCATTTACCTGTGCCTTTAATCGCCACGGATGACTACCCCATGTTTTCACTTCTGGCCCTGTCCGTACGTTGGGCCGCCCTCCTTCGTTTTATCTTTCCTCTCGGTTTCCAGTGGACATTTTTCTCACATGCGGTATTGAGGTCTGGGAAATCGACAAAGCCATATACTGCCGAGGAAAAGGCAGAGGTAGACAAAAAACTGGCTGAAAAGAAGAAAGAGGAGGAAAAGAAAAGGGAGGAGGAAGTGAAGAAAACGTTATAAGAAAAAGAAAAGATGGAGAAGGAGATGAAAGAGAAAGTTGATGGAAGAACTCGAAGAAGAAGAGGTAGAAGAAGGTGAGAAGCTGGAAAGAAGGAGACCCCAACAGACAGAAGAGAAGGTTGAAAGCAGCCATGCTGGGGCAACCCGACCGTTGCAAGTGGAGGCGATGGACTGGATGGGGCAGTTCGGGTATCAGACGGAGATGCTTGAAGAAACTGAGGAGGAGAAAACTGCCTCTGTGATTAAGATAAGCTGCTATAGACGAACGATTAGCCTCCTAACTGACACCCTCCTCCATACTAACCAGGAACTCGCTGCCCTCCATTGATCCGTCAGTAAACTGGAATTCCATGAGGGAGAGTTCGAGGGAACCTGGAATAACTTCCTGCGTACAACCTCCCACTAGATAGATGACCGTATCCTTGGGTACATAAAGCAGCTAGACGAGGCCCTCATCAAAAAGTTATCCGACCCTTCCGTAGTAAGGAAGATAAAGATTGGTGGTGCGGGAGGAGATGGAGGCGATGACGGTGACAACGAGGACAAAAAAGGAAAGGGTCCCCAAAAGGAGAAGGACAGTGAAGCGGAGGAGTCCAAGCAAAAGATGAAGGTGAAGATACCCTGGACATATACGGGGAAGAAGGAAGAAAGTATCTTCCACTGCGAAGCAGCAATGGACACCTACCTGTATGCGCAGAAAATACCATATTGGGACCTTGTGTTAATAACGAGTTCGTGTCTATCGGGTGATGCAATTAGTTTCGCCATCTTCTAATGAAAGAGGCCGGTTGTACGTCCATGGTTCCATACTCGCAGAAGATGCGCATAAAAGAGTTCTTCAAGGCCTTGAGAGAAAGGTCGAGGACAAGAACCTGGCCCGTAGGACAGAGTCCATGATCCTCAACATTAGCGACCGCAAGTGGAAGAGTGTGTCAACACTCAAGGCCACCATGGACGAGTTACTGCAATGTCCAAACCACGGACTGACATCTTTGTAGATCATGAACAACTTTGCTAGGGCGCTCCCAGATCCCCTTAAAAACTCAGTTATATCCCCACACGAAGGAAGAGGGGATGGCCTAAGAGAAGTTCAACAAGATCGCAGTGGATCATGCTGGCTTCCTGCAGGAGGCACAATATTGCCATTACTGGAAGGACCTGCAAGCAGGAAAGAAATGGAGAGATAGAACTATCTCTGGAAACATAATAGGGAAAGATAACCTACTCGTCATATTTGAGGAAGGAGGTGTCGAGTCACTAACCTATGATAAGATAGACTACGATCTAGATGAAGATAGCAATAGTCACTTTAGCCCAGGGAGGGAACTATGTGGCTGTTGCTGCCCGAAGAAGTTCCTACTACACAGGGGGCAGAGGTAGAGGAAACAACAATTGGCGGCCGTATCCACCCCATCTCGGGATCGCTATACAAACCTTGGGATGAGCGTAAGGCAGCCGGCCAGTGTTTTAAATGTGGTGACCCCGACCACATTGTTCCCTTTTGTCCCGAGTATCGGCACCCAAAAGGGAACAACCAGTAGAGGTAGCACTACAAGGACTCTGGATGCAAGCAAACTGTCATCCTCCCATCCAAAGGTCCCAATGGCAGAGACTGAGATGGTACAAGGCCCCCACCTTGTTAGCTGCCCAGAGGTTGCTTGTGTTAGAACCTCTCTAGGTGGTTCCCTCGCAAGCATAGGTGACGAACTGATCACTCGTCGCCGAGCTTGGGCCGAGATGAAGAAAAAGAAAGGACAATTGCTAATTGTATATGTAGAGGTCAGTGGAGTAAGAGTAGGTGCGTTAATAGATAGTGGGTCAACGTGCAGTTATATTAGCAAGAAAGGGTTGCAAAAGATGCGCCTAGGGCTGAAGGTCCAAAAGTTAGACCAGCCCGTTGTGAGTAAGTTAGCAGATAACAGGGATATGATAGTAAATAGTTATGTTGAAGGGGTTAGGGCATACTTTCGGTTGGAGGCAAGGGGTAAGGTAGAACGTGTTCCGCACTCCCTAACACTCTTAGTGGAGGACAACCTCCCTTTTGACATGATCTTAGGAACTCATTGGGGCAAGGCCGCAGATGCAGACATAAAACTGGTTGAGCATCAATGTTGTTTGCGTAGTCCCCTAGGTGGGAAGAAAGTATGTTTGTTCCATGCATCCGACGTAAAACGTAGCTAGTGCCCCCGCGTTTGCCCGACATGTGGTCAAGAATGACCTCGCCGACCAAGTGTTGTTGCGTATGTGCGCTCGATGAGTGCAGAAAAGAAAGAGGAAGCGCCAATGCCCCCCAATGTGTAGACATTGCTTGTTGAGTTCTCAGATGTGGGAGAGGCCCCGAGTGGAGTGATTGAGAGAGAAACCAAGCATCGGATAGAGTTGGAACTCGGTAGCCGGATCCCCAAGGGCCCCATCTATAGGATATCTCCAAAGGAGCTCGACGGACTGCGGAAGCAATTGGATGAGTTGATCGAGAAGGGGTGGATTAGACCAAGCTATTCACCGTTTGGTGCACCTGTTCTGTTTGTTCCAAAGAAGGGTGGCGAACGGCGTATGTGCATAGATTATAGGGGACTCAATGCAATAAAAGTCAAGAACGTTGAGCCATTGCCACGGATAGACGACCTTTTAGACAGAGTGCAAGGTTGCAGATATTTTCCGAGAATAGATTTGAAATCAGGCTACCATCGGATTGAGGTATTGCCTGAAGATCAGCACAAGACGGCTTTCCGGACCCGGTACGACCACTATGAGTTTGTGGTAATGCCCTTGCAACTTTCCAAAGATGTCTGAATGAACTCTTTCGTAAGTGGCTTGGTAAGTTTGTTGTAGTTTATTTAGATGATATACTGATCTTTAGTAAGAGTTTGAGTGAGCATGAGGAGCACCTTCAAGTTGTGCTAAATAAGTTGCGTGAGGCGAAGTTTAAGATTAACCCGAAGAAGTGTGAGTGGGAAAAGTGTCAAGTTTTGTACTCGGGACATATGGTAGATGGTGATGGGATGAAGCCGGAAGACGCCAAGATTGCAGCCATTAGAGATTGGCCTAAGCCGCGCACATTGACGGAACTGCGTTCGTTCCTAGGTCTGACCAACTATTATCGCAAATTCGTTCGGAACTTTACGGTAATCGCTGCCCCTTTGCGCAAATTGTTGAAGAAAGAAACTGTCTGGAAATGGGATCAAGATTGCACTGTGTCCTTTAAGCGTCTGAAGAAATGTCTGATAAACTACCCGGTGTTGAAAGTTGCAGACCCATCTTTGCCTCTTATTGTAACCACTGACGCCAGTCAATACGGGATTGGTGTTGTACTCCAGCACGACGATGGGAATGGGTACAGGCCTGTGGAATTTATGTCCTGTAGACTGCCTAGCGAAAAGGTTGCCGCTTCCACTTATGAAAGGGAGTTGTTTGCTGTACGGGAAGCTTTGAGCCATTGGCGACACTATCTGCTAGGACGCCTCTTCAAAGTCTATTCTGACCATGAAACGCTTCGCTGGCTAATGACCCAAGCCCGGATGACCCCCAAACTAACTAGGTGGGTCGAGGAAATTGATCAATTTGACTTTAAGTTGAAGCCAGTAAAGGGGAAGTACAATGTCGTCGCCGATGCGTTGAGTAGAAGAGCTGACTTTTTTGGTGTTATTGTCACATATCTAGGTGCAAGCACCGAACTGCAGGAGAAAATTAAATCCGCCTATGCGAGTGATCTAGTCTATAGCCAACTGATTGGCGAGGTGCAGGCAGCATCGCACGAAGTCCCGACTATAGGGTGACGCACGGGCTGCTGTTTCAGAAAACAGATGTCCATGACCGACTGCGCATCCCGAACAGCGAAGAAATTCGCAGCTTTATACTTGGGGAAAATCACGATACTGAGGGGCACTTTGGGTAGAGGAAAACATATGCTAACCTCCTACGCTCCTGCACGTGGCCGGGAATGAAACATGAATCTACATGCAAGGCTGTCAAGTATGTCAAAGGAACAAGAATTCCACACAGCCTCCCCTTGGATTACTCAGGCCGCTGCCTATTCCGTCGGGACCCGGGGACTCTGTGTCTATAGACTTCATGGACACTAAAGTGAAAACAGGAATGGTAGAAGTCAGGTTATGGTTGTGGTAGACCGTTTCAGTAAGTTTGTTGTGTTCATTATGCTCCCTGCAGAAGCAAGAACTGATTTGGTGATTAGGGAATTCTTTAATCATTGGGTGAAATATTTTGGACATCCCTTGACTTTTGTAAAAGGGCCTTTACCCGATATAGGCCTCAGGCCTTGTAAAAATAAAGCAGCACGGGCCTTGAAAAAGTAAAGCATTGTGAAAAGGTATCTCGCCAGAGCTCAGAAACGTGAAAGCAGGTCAAAGGTCAAGTTCTCTGTCAACAGGCATATCTAAAGCTAAGGCAAAGGGCATTGTCAAAAGACTTACCTGTTCACCAGGAGATGTGTATGTCATGTCTGTTTGGGTAAGAGTGTGTCTGTACGTGCAGGCAGTGTACCTGTTCGTGCAAAGTAAAGTGTCTGTTCAAGCAGTAAATGTGTCTGTTCGTTGAGAGTTGTGCCTGTCCGAAAATAAAGTCAATAGGCACAGTCCCAGTTCTGGTCTAAGTCTAGGGGTCAGTCCAGATCCAGACCTTCAAGTCTAAATTCAGGCCGRGAGKCCTCAGCAGCAGTTGAACTTCATTGGGACTCTACTGGGACACATGCAATGCAGGGTCTGGGACAAAAGGAAGGCTGGTTTGAGCCAATGCAGACCCAGCAAGGAGTATAAAAGAGGCAGCCAGCCTCATTCCTGGCCAGATCTCCACTGGCATTCTATGCGTGGAAGTGCTGGTGCACTTGTGCGTTGAGCCAGTAGGAGCAGCGCTGGAAGGAGAAGATGCGMTGAGTGAAAGGAGAAGCCTGTATGCTGGAAGTGATGCAGCCATAGCTGCCCAGCAAGTTAGCATTAGTAGTAGTGGGTTAGTATGTAGCTATGAGTAGTATCCAGAGTAGATCCTCATGAGTGAAGAGTGTGTATGCATCGTAGGAGGAAGGGACTGAGGCTGAAAGTGTTCATTCAAGGTTCGGCTATGGAAGATACTTACCTGGGTTAGATGTGACCTGCAGAGGWGGCGCTGAAGAAGTAGTGACCACATTGACGACTTGGAGATTGTCTGCAGATGTAGCGCTGATACATTGGAAGCCATATTGATGAGTTGATAAGAGATTGGTGTTGGGCTGATGAGCGCTGGACTCAGGGGAACTTTGAAACACTTTGTATTCATATTTCTGATAATATAAGTTGTGAAATTCGGTCCTCTTCTTCTCTACCTTTGTTTATGGTTGATACTATTGATCACTGCGTGTGAAGTTGATGCATGACATGTACACATTTGCGTGAGATGGTCCCTAGGACCCATGCAAAATTTTGGTATCAGAGCAGATGCTCGCTACTCTCATAGCGTTGGCATGAGTAAGGCCGGCGAAATATGGTGATGGAGGAAGAGTGAAGGAGGGAGGAAGAGAAAAAGAGTTGATAGTGGGGAAGCAGGCTGAGGAAGAAGAGGCAAGGATTACTTACCTGGAGCGTGCGGAGCGTCGTGGAGTATCATCGGCGGCATCTTCAAGAAGAGAGAAGCACCTCCTTTCCCTGAACCTGCATGTATGTGTGTGTCTCCTACCTTCTCTCTCTCTGACCCTCTGAAGGTGACTGCTGCTGATCTGGTCAGAGTCGAAGTCTGGATCTGGATTGTCATAGTTGACAGGTCTGAGTTGTCAGAGTCTGATGATCCAAGAGTGATGTGTCAGGGACTGGTCATACTAGACTAATTGGTCCAGTGTTCTGTGAAGTAGGAGTAGCTTTCTTCTCCTACCCCTCTTGATAGGTAGGATGGGAATTGTCATTAAGGACTAAAGAATCGATGTGGGAGTGGCTATATGCCACGTCAGATAGTGTGTACCAGGCAGTATACAAGTGATATTGAGCAACGACAGGGCCTGCTAAGCCCGAAAGGAAAGAAAGGGTGACCACAGTATATCTGCCTGGTTGGATAAGTGAACCATCTGCATCTGACAATCTGCACTGTACTCCATACCTGCATCAGACAACCAGCCCTGTTAGTATATAAAAAGAAAAAAAAAAGAGGGACATCAGAAACACATTGCCGAAGGTTGATCCAGGAAGCCAGACAGCATATCAACAAGTAGTTATTTCGATCTGATTTGTTGATTGATTACCCGCAGCACCTTCTACAGTAAAAAAAAAAAAAAAAAAAAAAAAAAAAAAAAGAACCCATTGACCCATGTTGAA
>BFEA01000383.1:815661-836264 GCA_003427395.1 Chara braunii | reverse complement strand
TCTCTCTCTCTCTCTCTCTCTCTCTCTCTCTCTCTCTCTCTCTCTCTCTCTCTCTCTCTCTCTCGCTCTCGCTCTCCCTCTCTCTCTCTCTCACACACACACACACACACAAACAAAAGAACGAACTTCCCCCCTATGTTTTTTTCTGGAGGCCCCACGCGGCCTCAAATTTTTGTCAATATTTTTTTGTGGTTTATGATGCGACATCCCACTCAGGTCTAAAACAACCCTCCCCAACTTTTTTTTTTTTCTCGACCCCTTATTTTCGGGGTGCGCCGCACCCCGTGCGCGTGCGTCGTGCGGCCCACGTCGATGCGCCGCAAGTATGGCTTAAATCCATTGCTCGGACTTTGGAAAAATGAGATGTTTCCAAGCTTTATCTTTTTCCCCAGCTTTTGGTGAGGACGAGACTGAAGTTTCCTGTTGGGATGTTATGATGCAGTGGAATGTGTCCAAGTTGAGCGTTCCTCTGCTGAATCTTGTCGATGAGATCTTTGAGCTCCATCAGCATGGCTGGATCAGGTGTGTCCACGGTTTTGGTTGATGCTTTAGGTCTCATTGCTTTTTACTCAGGCACGATAGTGAAGGAGACGCTGCAATAGTCCGCAGCGAGATGGACACACCTTATTTTATTTATCCAACCGCGTGGTTGGAGACACTTAAATTGACGAACTCAAGATGAATGGTCATCATGAGAAGGATGAGAATGAAGATGATGATCATGACAATGAAGAAATGATGAGAACCTTATGGATGGTCTGTATAAAGGTGTTGATTCAATGGTGAATGATAATCAAAAGAATGGTGTGATATGATGCATTCATAAAATTTCATACTGAATGATGAATGATGATGAATGCTGCTGCTGCTGCTGCTGCTGATGATGGCATACATTATGTTGATGACAGTGAAGATGACTGAGGACATTGAAGGATGGGGAGATGTCATTATGCGAGTAGTAATGGGAGCGGACATGGCTTTCATGAATTTTGGCGGCAGAAACAGTGACCGAAGTGTAGAACTCGCAACAATTGAGGGGGTTTGTTGTGAAAGGGCTGGTGGCGCAAAGCAATAAGTGCAGTTGGGGGCGGCAAATAATGCTAGGGTTAAACCACCACTGCCCGAGACCCTATTTTAACGAATCTACATATCAATAACTGGTCCTCTACCCCCGAGGCTAGGGGTTAAACCACAATTGCCCCCATTGGGACCACCCGTGTGAGTAAACCAATGCGACATAGCACTGTCGGGGTCCGAAAGATGTATTTTTGCAATGAAAGTGGGACTGCACCTGCAAATAATTTTGCTGTGAAACTACCGGGACCTGTAAAGCTGCAACGAAAGATGTATTTTTGCAAGGAAACTTGGACCCCACCACTACTGCTGTGAAATTACCGCGGACGCGCTATTTTTGAAACTTACCCTTTTCTTTTTTTTCCTTTCTTGCCTACAGCCAGCAGGGGCCGACACAGGGTCTCGTTCCACTTTGCACAATTGTGTCCAAAATGTTTAGGAATCTTCCACGAGAACACGGAAAGATACACCGCCATATTTTTCTTGTGCATGTGGTGAGCAGTGGAGCGAGGTGACAAAGATGAAAGGAATGAGGCCCAGTAGAAGAGGGCAATTCATAGACAGCATCCACAATCATTTAAATGACTTGGCTAATGATGTATCTTTCTTCCAAACTCAGCGCTGACCAATGTTGAGTTTTCATAAGTTGAACCCGTTGGAGTCTGGGCCGTGTCTCAGTCCCAGTGTGGCTGATCATCCGAAAAGACCAGCTAAGCATCATCGGCTTGGTCAGCCTTTACCTAACCAAATACCTAATACTACGAGGGCTCATCAAACAGAGCTAAAAGCTTTGACTATCACGCTAAATTGACCATCTAGACTGTTTTCAATGACTTGGCTAATGATGTATCTTTCTTCCAAACTCAGCGCTGACCAATGTTGAGTTTTCATAAGTTGAAAAATCGTTGTTTAACTGCTAGTGTGTGACCACAACCTGCTAAAAGTGGTCGACTGTGTGCGGGAGTTTGCTTATCATTAGATGTTGCATGCCTGAGAACATCAGTCAGGCATGGCCTAGAACCCAAGAACCGACCGAAGGAGAAAGAGCAAGCAGACATACGCAGATCTGACTCGAACTGACTGAATACATCTATCTATCTCAGACACACATGGCAGCTCAAACATGGGAGAAACCTGCCTTGTTGACAATGCATACGCGGGCGAAGGAGGTCGAAAAGAGACCAGCTGGGGAGGAGATGGAGACGTCAACTCGAATAGCGCTGCGAATGAATGGTCTCCAAAACTAGTCCCCAATGTCTCTGCCCCTAATACAATGTCCAAATCTGGGCAATCGCCCAATGTTACGAAGTCTCAGCTCCTATAGACCTCTCTCTCTCATATAAGAAGAAGAAGAAGAAGAAGAAGCATCGGAGAGAAAGAGGAAGAAGACGACGATGTGAAGATGGAGGGAGGGGTCAAGAGAGAAGTAGAAGAAGACAGGAATCCTCTCTCTCTCTCTCTCTCTCTCTCTCTCTCTCTCTCTCTCTCTCTCTCTCTCTCTCTCTCTCTCTCTCTCTCTCGCTCTCTCTCTCTCTCGCTCTCTGTGTGTGTGTGTGTGTGTGTGTGTGTGTGTGTGTGTGTGTGTGTGTGTGTGTGTTGACATATTCGCTATACACTCAAAAAAAAGCATGACTGTGCCAGACTGTTTCGTCGGACTTTCCCCGACTCATCAGGAGGTTGAACCCCGACAGTCTACCCAGGATTCATTTGACTGATGGATAAGACTCACCACATCGCCCAGAGTTAGTCCCTGAGGAAAGTGGTCGACTTCACTCACACACACCAACCTTTCAATCCTAGCAGACTTCTGGTCCAAACCCTTGACAAGAATGTGTGAAGCGGAGCCGGATACTGATCAGCGTAAAGGTGTCACCTTGAGCTGTGATGCAGGTGGGAGTGCCCCGAAGACGTGCTGAAGCTATGATGCCAGTTAAGTTGCAGTAGGTGAGTTCCACATCTCCGGCCTCCTAGCTCTCTAGTCTATCTTAGTCCTCTACGGATGCAGCACTGCTCCAGCAGCATACTGTCCTTATCTCGAATGCTGCGTATCCCAAAATGAAGCTGGCCCTACTGGGTGCTGCCACAGTCTGTATCCTGGGCCGTTCTAACGTAGTGCCGATTGACGGTTGAGAATGCAGGCCCCAAAGAAACTCCTCGCTACAGGACAGACTAACGTACAAACTGGTGCCCAAACTGAAATGTGGGCCATGCAACTGGGGCCACAATAAAGAGAGGCAACAAAGAGAGGAGGCCTGAAGGAACGTCCACTGGGCCTGAATCGGCTCCCGGAATGCGGACAGATACATCGAACCAGACGGCCACTACAGGAACAAAAAAAAAATGCAGGCAGACCTAAAGGGAACAACACCCCAACTCGGATCCTAAACCTGGTAACGGGGCCCCGTGTGGGAGCCGTCCATGCCACACCCCCCCTCCTTGAAAGACTGAGCCCACAGGCCAGGGCGAAGCTGTCACGGCGTCAGTGCATGAGTCTTGCACATGGAGGAGTAGGTCCAATGGAGGGACCTACCCGTCCATGTGCAAGACTCGTGCACATGTGCGGTTTCATCACCATGTGGGAGCCGTGCATGCGACACCCCTGCATGTGTGGTTTCATCACCCTGTGGGAGCCGTGCATGCCACMCCCCCCCCCCCCCCCTCCTTGAAAGACTCAGCCTATCAGAGGGAGGAACTGAAGTCCGGGTGGGACGTGCAGTCTGCTGCTGCGAAGTCCGGGTAGCCAGTCATTGTCACTTGTAGTCGGTGGAGATGAATGGGGTTGAAGCCTGCAAGTCTGCTCGAGATACTCAGCACGTATGGGCGTCGTTGCGTTGCTTGAAAGTGACCTTATACTGCGTTGGTTTGTTACCTTAATGGCGATGAGTGATGACGTGGTCAACCTCCTGATGACCATTCGAGGAGGGTCCTTGAACATCTGCCGGGGAAGTTGTCGCTCTTTGGCTGGAACGGAGGTAGTCAGCTTTAAGGCGTGGAAGACTGGGTTGGCTGGATGATGGGGAGGGATGTCAATCACAAATGATGGGCCGTGGGGCTCATCCCTGGCTGTGGCTGAATGTGCCAAGGTCCAACCACTTAGGGAGGAGTTTGCGAGAAACGTCTCTCTCAAATGTGAACTCCTCAGAGGAGACCCAAACCAGGTCACCCTCACAGATGGGACAAGGCACCCGGCGCCGATTGGCTTGCTGTCGCATGGCACCTGAGCCTTTTGGCGGGCTTTTGCCAGAAACTCCTACAACACTTGCATCTAGCAATCAGCCTAACTCCATTCGAGTTCACCACAGCGGATGGAAAGGGCGCATCTTTGCAGATCTTCTCCTCCCTCGGGTAGCCGACATTGACACCCCTTGCACACCCCCTTCCATTCAGATGATGTGGGATGGGGAAGGGAGTCAATTGCAAACGACAGGCCGTGGGGCTGACCACCGGTTTGGCGCGGCTTGGCTGAACACCCCCCCTTCCATTCAGAAGATGTGGGATGGAAAGGAGTGTCAGTCTCAAATGACGGGCCGTGGGGCTGATCACCGGCATGGCTGAACTCGCCAAGGTCCAAAACACTTAGGGAGGTGTTTGGGAGAAGCGTCTCTCTCAAATGCGAAGTCCTCGGAGGAGACCCAAACAAGGCCGCCCTCGCAGATGGGACAAGGCAAGCAACGCCGATTAGCTTGCTGCGGCATGCAGCCCTGAGCCTTTTGGCGGGCGTCGGCCAGGAACTCCCACATCTTCTGAATGGAAGCAGGTGTGCAAGGGGCATCAATGTTGGCTGCCCGAGGGGGGAGAAGATCTGAGAAGATGCACTCTTTTCGACCACCGTGATGAAGCTTAAATAGAGTTAGGCCGACCACTAGATGCAATAAAGTGTTGTAGTCAAACTTTATGTTGGGGAGGCAGCCAACCCGATTTTTCTGATCCGGCCAGATGAGCGTATGGAGCATCATTTGGGTGGTTTGTTTTGCCCGCTCCGTTTTCCCATCCATTTGAGGGTGCCGAGCCGAACTCGGTCTCATTTCGGTTTCAGACTCCATGAGAGAAGTTTGAAAGGCTGACATGAACCGAATGTCATGGAATGATGTCCTTTGGAACTCCATGGCCGCAAATCCAGCCAACGTGTAAGATCTGTGGGAGCACGTGGGTCGTCGCATGGAACTTGCATGGGAGGAATTGAGCATATTGCTCAATCGCTCAACCACCGAAGAATGTTGTCGTGACCAAGGCGGTCGCGTGGGAATGGGCCGGTGACGTCCATAACGATTGAGACGGTGGGTTCCTGGGGAATGGGCAATGGTTGCAACACGTCAGAAGCATTGCGATTGCGAGGTTTATCCTAATGGCAAACTTCGCAGTTTCGCAATACTTGGTGACGTCAGGGACCAAGCCGGGCCAATGAAATTGTTGTTGAAGGTGTGCTACCATGTGATTGACCCTGAAATGGCCAGCAAGGCGCGAGTTGTGGTACTTACCAAGGGGGTGAGTCTGAAGACAGTGATCTTGAGGTACACATAGCATGTCCTTGCTGCGCGTGTGAAGAAGCAAGTACCTGTCGACGATGCAGCACTGGCTCTGTTGTGGGTTCTCGGAAGAGAGTGCCTCTTGGAGTGGTGCATACTCGGCGTTGACCTTGTAGCCTCGAATGACGTTGTCGGGACCTGTGGGTCTCGAAACAAGTCTTGACCCTTGAGAGATGGTATACGGCGGAAATGTGCACGGTAGGGATATCTGGAGGCAAGAGAGATAGAAAGGATGAAGGGGCCAAGGCATGAGGGCCGACGCATCGGAACCATTGAGCCAAGAATAGATTAATAGAATGACAAGCGACAAAGGGCCGCGATAGGTTAGCAAAGGCGGCCCTTCTTCCCAAAAGGAGGAGGACCGCCGGGGAAATAATACCCTGGGCTGAGCGCCGCAGAATGAAACGGGTCAACGACGCCAAGAAAATAGCGTCGGGACACCAACACATGAAAACGTAGCATGAGGCTAAGAAGGCCGCCTAAGTTCGGCATGACAAGGGCCAAAGGGCCATGAGTCAAGTAAGGGGACGCGGCGGACCACGAGGAGGAGAGCCTTGACGATCACGGGATGCTAGAAAAAAAGGGCCCTAGCATGGGGGCCGCCCTCGGTGACTAACGGGAACCGCGGGATTGGAGGCCCCGCGGCCGGAAAGACCGGCATGCGTGGGACATGGAAAGAGACAAGAAAATAGAGCCACCATGGGGTGGGAAACGCCAAGAGAAATCGGGACACCATGGGGAGCGGTGTCGAGAACGATATGGGACTAAGTAAAAATAATGGTATTTTGAGACAAGTGTCGGCCAGTCCCTACTGAGTTGGCCAGTCCCTACTTGTGTCAGTCCCTACTGACGGCCAACTCAGTAGGGCCCACATATTTTGTAGGTTTTCGTTTTTGTCGATTTTCTTAGAGGCGGGAGAGCCAAAAAATACAGACTTGCATTTGGCGGCCCAAACGGTGTCGGATGCCCACGTACCTTGGTGGGCCCACTGTCTATACCTTATGGAAAAGCCCCATAAAGTTTGGTCGGATTCCGTCGCCGTTTGCCCCTACTTCCCTGTTTCGGGCACCACCCGAAGCTCTAAGTGAACAGTTTGGGGAAGTCCATTTTTCGTTTTCACAGGAAAATGGACTCAGACGGCCTAAAGGTTTTGCAGGCCATCTATCTATGCTTATGGTATGGGGTCTGTGAAGTCTCAACCCCCATACTCCTACTTCGACGGATTTGGCTACCGGTGCCCTCGGGCCGCATCGGCCCAATAGCGTCGTCGGACCGGCCTTTGCTCCCGAGAACCGGCCAATGGTTCTCAGCAGCACCAGCAACCTGGAGCTGGCCAGACATCAGTAGTACAGCAACAGACTCATCATTACTATCATCATCATCAGCAGCAGCAGCAGCAGCAGTAGCAGTCTTCTTCCTACGTCTCCCATTATCGTGTTCGACTAGAACACGGAGGGGCAAAAACGGGATTCAAATAGAGCACGGGAGAGGCGGACTGCTGCAAACGCAGTGGCTATCATGCTCATGCAGCAAGGGAAAGCATCCATGAGTGGGCCGGGATATTGCTAAGCGGGAAATCACACACGAGGAACTTCGACACAACGCATGAATGTGGTTATGGAAACCATCAAGATTTAAACTGGAACATTACCAAGTGGAAGATGAGTGAAAGACATAAGTGGGATTAGATCAAACACACACATGGAGCTATGGGGGTAATCAAGATTGAACCGGATCATTACCAAGTGGAAGATGAGTGAAATACTTAGTGAGATCAGACCAAAGACACACATGGAGCTATGGAGGTAGTCAAGATTGAACCGGATCATTACCAAGTGGAGATGAGTGAAATACTCAAGTGAGATCAGATCGAACATACACATGGAGCTATGGAGGTAGTCAAGACTGAACCGAAACATTGCCAACTGGAAGATAAGTGGAAAACACAAGTGAGATCAGATCAAAGATACACATGGAGCTATGGAGGTAGTCAAGGTTGAACCGGAACACTACCAAGTGGAAGATGAGTGAAATGCACAAGTGAGATCAGATCAAACATACACATGGAGCTATGGAGGTAGTCAAGGTTGAACCAAAACACTACGAAGTGGAAGACGAATGAAATACACAAGTGAGATCAGACCGAACATACACATGGAGCTATGGAGGTACTCAAGGTTGAACCGGATCATTACCAAGTGGAAGATGAGTAAAACACACAAGTGAGGTCAGACCAAACACACACATGGAGCTATGGAGGTAGTCAAGATTGAACCGGAACACTACCAAGTATAAGATGAGTGAAATACATAAGTGAGATCAGACCAAACACACATGGAGCTATGGAGGTAATCGAGATTGAACCGGAACACTACCAAGTATAAGATGAGTGAAGAGCATAAGTGAGATCAGATCAAACAAGGTTGAAACGGAACATCATCATGTGAGAGATAAGCCATGCGCATGAGTGAGACGTGCTCAAACACATGCATAAAGCTCATGGAAGCAACCAAAAATGAAACAAAACATCATCATGTGAGAGATGAGTCATGCACATGAGTGACACTTGCTCAAACACATGCATGGAGCTTATGTAAGCAACCAAGAATGAAACGGAACATCCACATGTGAGAGATGAGCCATGGACATGAGTGAGACTTGCTCAAACACATGCATGGATCTCAGGTAAGCAACAAGAATGAAACGGAACATCATCATGTGGAGATGGACAATGCAAGTGGAAAGAATCATCAAAGCACTAGGATGAGTGAAAACCAAAGTACCCGCAAGTAAAGAGAGAGAGAGATTGTGAGGTGAGAGCGAGTAAAACCCACTCTCAAGCTTGAAATCACATGGCGCAAAGTGGCGATTTATTATGGGGTGAAGAAACGGTCATTATAGAGGCACTTATCAATGGAGGAGTTGCTTCCTATCTTCCCTATATGTTTGGCCATGGGGAGAGGAAGAGTATGAGGAGAGAGAGGAGAGGAGAGGAAGAAGAAGAAAATAAAAAATAAAAAATTTGGAGGATGATGAAGAGGAAGAAGAGATAGGAGGGGAGGAGGATGAAAAGGAAGGAGAAAAGGAAGGAGAAGAAGGAGGAGGAGGAGGAGAAGAGGAAGGAGAGGAAGAGGAAGGAGTAGAAGAAGGAGAAGAAGAAGAAGAAGAAGAAGAAGAAGAAGAAGAAGAGCACCTCCTCCTTGTTCCTACTCACCTCCTCTAATCTCTTGGTGTTGAAGTGTCAGTCTCGATGAAACTCTCCCTCTCCTTGTACATGTGTTGCCCCAGCTATGGCTTTCTTCTTCCTCAAGCCCTCATTTCCTTCCTCACTCAGTTTTTCCCAAGTTATGGCAAGCTTCCACCACTAAGGCTATGGAGTCCTCCCCTCTAGGAGGGCTAAATGGACTCCTCCAAGCTTGCCTCTCTCTCCCACAGCCTGGGGGCTATGGAGGATCACCCTCTTAGGTCAGCACCACTCCCACCAGCCTCAATGGTCACCTTCTCTAGTCCACAGCTCCCTCCAAGCCTCTAAACTGGCAGCGGTTCCCCTCCTCTCACTCCAAGTGAGTGTAGTGCTCACATGAGCTCACTTGGGCAGCATAAGCTCTCCTCATGCAAATGTGAGTGTGGTGGACTGCTCCCCCGGCTTATGTAGGTTGAAACCAATACTTCGGTCAGCCTATGGGCCTCCCCATGTGCCCCAAGGTGAACTGAGGTAACCCCATGGCCAATTTTTACCACTAGGCCTCTCTGGGGGCACCTGGGCCTCATTTTGGCCAAGTACATGCAGTCCGAGTGGTTGGTACCAACTCGGACTGCCTCTTGGGCCTCCTCAAGCCTCTATTTCATTTTCAAAAGTTGCCCCCTTGAATCGAAATATCCAAGGGGCAGCCTTACTTGAAAGAAAAAGACCTTGCAAACCTTTTTCTCGATTTTTTTCTAATTCTACCCCATTTTGAGTAGGCCGAGATATTTTTTTATGCCTCGGTGCTGTCTCAGCCTTGAATCTGGCTCACTTTTTCAATTTTTGGTGCATCTGACCCTCTTTTTGGGCCAAATGCACAGTTTCGTCATTTTGTCCCTTTTGTTTCTGCGGCCAACTCATTTCGGAGTTGGCCGTTTGAGATGGACGCACAAGTAACAACTATATCCTCTCCTCCATGGATCCGAATCTTAGATCCATGGCCCAAAAGAACACCGGCTTATTTACTTCTGCTTTTTCTCTCATTTTTGCCTTTTAAATTAAGATATTGTTGAGATAATGCCCCAAGGCCCTTGTCTCTGCAATTTGAATTGCCCTCCACCAAATCTGGAGGGATGAGGTCATAGTAGGGACCTGCCAATCCCTACTGTGGACCTGCCAGTCCCAACTGACCGGCACATCCTCCTCCACCCTTTTCTCCCTCTTTGTCCCATCCTCCCTCCTTTTTCTCTCCTATTTCTTTTATTTCTGTTGTGACAAGTGTCAAGCAACTCTGAACTTCTTTTCTAGGCCTTAGACCTTCATCTATGGCCAGATTCAGACCCAACAGTTAGCCGTTACATCTCGGACTGCAATAATGAAGCCCCCACATTCATGCAGGTTCCCTTTTGCCTCCGTTAGTCTCATTTTTTAGCCCCCTTTGCTCCGATTTTCTCTTGGCAGCCTATTTTTTGCATTAAGCCCCTTGGGGCTTTATTTTCGCATGCCTTGCTAGTCCGAGATATCTCGGACTGCTGGGCAGTCCTCCCCTTTTTGCCCCCTAGCACCTTATCCCTTGACCCATTCAGTTCTTGCACCCATAGTGGCTAATATTTTTCGCCATCAAGATCTTGATCTTGACGGTGCCACTTGTTTTGCACATCCATCCTTCATGCGCGCCCGCGATCTTTCTTGGGACACTCAAGCCCTCGCCACTCACCCCGTACTAGTTCCATTTTCTAGGCCTTGCCGGTGGCACCACCGTCGCATGACCCAATTTTTGACTATTTTTATTTGGGCCCATCTAGTCCTTGGCGTCGTCCCCTGTGACGTCCCATTTTTATTTGGGACTCCTTAGTCCCCGACAGTCTCAATTTCTCCCTCTCATGTGCCTCTAATGCCGTGATTATTTTCGGCTGCGAGATCCACCATCTCGCGGCCGCCACCGTCTTCATTTGCCCCAAGCCCGAGACACTGTTTTCTAGTGTCTTGGGCGTGCCAAAGCCCATTTTCTCTTGGCCTAGGCACCCCCATGCAGTCCGTTATTTCTCGAACTGCCATAATGGGCATTTTCTAGTCCCATTGCCCCACAACTTGCCTCAAACTGAAACAAAATGAAACGACCAATTTCCAAGTGCATCCGGGCTTAATGTTGGCTCCGGATGTACCCAAAACATGTGTTTTTCTCCCCTCATGCAATTTGTTGTATCTCGGTTGCATGAGGTCTTGATTTTCTTTGATTTTCTCTGCAAAATGTAAAGAAAATCAAGATACTTTGCAACCAATATATCCCAAGATGTATCTGGTCACGGATGTAGTTCACCAAGTGGCCGTCTTTTACCGTTAGTGCCCTTTTTTCTTTTCTTTTCTTTTCCTTTTCGTTTCCCTTCAAATCCGACCAAACTTTATGGGGGTCTTCCGTAAGGTATAGACAGAGAGCGCACCGAGTTACGTGGGCATCCGACACCGTTTGGGCCGCCAAATGCAAGTCTATATTTTTTGGCTCTCCCGCTGTCGAGCGCATCGGTCCAGCACAGCACAAAACGGGACGGGACCCTCCCGGCCGCGTCACGCAGGAGTTAGTCCGATCCTCGTCACGAATACACATGGAGTTGAGCTTCCGCGGGCCGCTCCGGCCGAGTGCGCCAGCCACACCTCTCGTGAGCCCCTACGACAGGATAGGGCCTACGTGAGGTACGACTTACCTCCACCTTACGGGAGTTGTTACCTTCCTTCGGTGGGCGTATCCCTGCCGAGCTACCAGTCCACAATACGAAAACTAATCAGTTGCAATCACAGAGGTGGACCAGCCGAGGGCGTTTCTCGTTCTTTGTAGCATAGGGGATACACACGGTTTTACGCCTTTATCAGACCCACACGGGAACCGACGCCTTGGGGGGCGGAGGTCCCAAGCGCGACTCATCGTCGGTCGACTAGGACGAATCCCACACACCACGCGTACATCACTCTAAAGACATAAAAATTAGAACGCGCACGCCCACGCACATATATAGAACGACACAGAACACACAACGAGACAACACTCCGAGTCCCTTAGTAGTCATCCCATAACTCTCCGATGAGGAAATCGGATAGGCGACGCGCGTGAGACTTAGTATAAAACCGCGTGGACGCGGGGCTAACTCGTATCGACTCACAGTGAATGTCTACGCAAGCCGTCGCAATGACGGCGTACTATGTAGTACCCTTACCCACGCGGTCCTCAGCAATCTCGAGGGTCGCGTTCGACACTTAAGTGTTGACTGACACGCGCCTTGAGGGGTTAATCTCTCGATGCTAAACAACCGCCAAGTGCGTTTGAGAACCACACCCTCTTCTGCACCCTGCGGAGAGTGGGTGGTACACAGGTTCATACCTGTGGTGGCAATCGTCTCTTATCGCTTTGGAGACCAGCTCCATCATCTAGGGCCTGAAGAGAAATCAAGTGGTTTGACTTTCACGGCTACCACGGACTACAACGTCCAACCGTAGAAACTCTAAAAACCAAAAGGACAAAAGAGGATCTCCTTCTTCTTTCAAATGTGTAATTTGTTTAACCCTTACGCACGGTCACAGTAGGCCGCGCAAAGACTCAAAGCATATGTATTTACATATATATAAAGGGTTATAATTGTGTAATGATCACTTCTCATAATCACAGTGAGACTCCTCTTAGCCATATATATGTATATAACCGCAGACAATCAAATTCAAAGTTCGAACCACCAAACATACCTGCAATCACATCAAAGATTCAACCAAAAGTCCATGCACTACGCGGGGTCAACTTCAACCATTCTCTGCACTCACACCCCTCGCTTTAGCTATGCAAGCCTCACTCTTGTGCAACTCCTCAGAATAAAATACTCAGTATTTTTTTTAAATGACCATTCAAATAAAGTTCGGGCAAAAATACAACGAAATAATTCAAACCATAGGGTTGAAGCCTTTAGGTTGAGTGGTAAGAGTGGATTGGAGTTGAGTGGTAAATCGACGAATCGGCAACCGACATGCTATCAGTGATAACAGACGATCCTCATGGGATTAAGCTGAATCTATTCCAGATCCCGAATCAAACGATCAAGAGGACGTGTAACACAGGATAGGCCAATACCCAAGCTAAATTCACAAGTGTATGGAGAATAAAGCTCGATAGCACATTCTCACCCAAGGTCCTCCTACAAGCTAAACCTAGGCCTACCTCTAAGTCCGTATCGAACGTAAGGTAGACCTATTGGCAGCATCTCCCCTATTTAGGGTGGATTGCCAGAATTGCCACTTGTCAAGATGTAATCTAACTCCTTTAAACTAAGAAAATTTCGGCAGCGCTTCCTGTAGGAAAAGTGCCTTCTCAGAATTTATAATAACTCAAATATGAAAACAAAAACAATCTTTAATGCTGAAAAGTCAAATTTTGTCTAACTCCCTAAATTAGTAAAAATTTGGGCAACACTCCTTTTAAAAAATGAGACTTTTCAGATTTTTACTAAGCCAGATATGAACCCAGAGCAAAACATGAGTTGAACTAAGACAGAATTTAACCAACTCCTTAGATTTGTAAAAAATTCGGCAACACTCCCTGTAACAAAGTGTTAATCCAAGATTTATACAAAGCTAAGTTCAGAATCTGAAACGACTTTTGACTTTTCAAGGTCCAATTTTGTCGAACTCTCTGAATTAGCAAAAATTTGGACAGCACTCCCTTTGGAAAATGAGACTTTCCAGATTTTGACTAAGCCATATATAAAAGTCAGACAAGCCTAACTTTGAAAAAACAAAATCTAACTAACTCCTTGGTTTTGTAGAAATTTCGGCAGCGCTTCCCGTAGAGAAAGTAACTTACCAAGATTTATACAAGACCCGAAGTATAATAAATGATTCCATAAAATGCAAAAATTGACCTAAGTAAAAAAAAACTAGCTCAGACAGGAACTGAAACGAACTCCTATGGCTCTAGCACGTGGCGAGCAACTAAAGCAACTATCTATCAAACTGAATCTCAGACTAAGTAGTAATCTCACTCAACCACATGCAAGACCAAACCACAAGGAGTAAGTATTTTCATCATCCCCAAGTCAAATTCTCATAATTAGTTCATGAAACTTTCAAATGATTTAACCCTTATACCCAACTTACATATGGCATGGTGCTAGACCATCCAGCTTAGAAACATGTCTAGCCTGCCTTTAGGATATACACGAACGGGTTGTTAATTACTTTTCTCTTCTTTGGGCGTAGGACTAGACCATTCAGCTTAGAAACAATGCCTGGTCGCCCTGAACTGTTTAATTGCCAAAATTTAATAATTTTCTAACTTTGTTTTCAAAAGAAATGAAAATATGGGCAGGGGACTGAGCCATTCAACTTAGAAACAATGCTCAACTTGCCCAGATTACTTCCAATTATACTTAATACTTTCCCTTATCTTCTTAATGATATGGCTTAGTGTTGGACCATTCACGGGCAGGGCCTTGTCCCGTCCTTCACGGTTATTCATCAGGTCTTTGGCAGCCGGGACGTTGCCTTCCAGAGGGAGGGGATAGTGTTATGGACTCAGCCAGGGCTCGATCCGTGGTCCGCGGGTTACCATCCGCCAGGCTGCTATTTTACTTTTTGGTCTCTGTTCTCAGGCCCTTGCCTGTTGGCGCCCGTTCTCAAATTCCTCTTTCGGCACTTTCAAATTTTGATACATGGCGCCATCCGACATTTTAGCGCCCATGGAGTTAGATGAGCTCCGCCGCCAGCTCAAGGAGCTCACAGGTAAGGTCTGGATTCTACCAAGTACGTCCGCCTACGGAGTGCCAGTTTTATTTGTCCCAAAGAAAGGGGGGACCCTAAGGATGTGCATTGATTATGGGGGCCTCAATTCCATCACCATTAAGAACGCAGAGCCCCTACCACGCATTGACGACCTCTTCGATAGATTGCATGGATGCCGATACTTTACTAAGATAGATCTAAAGTCCGAACACCATCCGATTGCTATTAGACCTGAGGACCATCACAAAAATGTCTTTCAGATGGTTCGTACGAGTTTGTGGTGATGCCTTTGCCCTATGCAATGCTCCTGGGACATTCTAGCACGCAATGAATCAGATCTTTCATAACTATTTAGACAAGTTTATCGTCGCGTACCTCGACGATGTTCTTATCCTTAGTAAGACTATAGAGGAGCACGCTGAGCACGTGAAAACAGTGCTACGTCTCCTAAGACAGTACCAGTACAAGGTCAATTGGGAGAAATGTGAATTTGGTCGCACCAAGATCTTGTATGTGGGTCATGAGATTTTCGCGGATGGTGTGAGGCCGGATGATGCTAAAGTGGTCATCATACGTGACTGGCCCAGACCTCAGTCTCTAACTGAGGTGAGGTCATTCTTGGGGATGACAGGCTATTATCGTCCATTTGTGAAAAATTACAGCACGATAGTGTCCCCATTAACTGACATCTCACGCCTTGACACCCCTTGGGAGTGAACTGAAGAGTGTGAGGCAGCCTTCAAGAGATTGCAGTATGGCCTGACGCACTGCGAAGTCCACAAGCTTCCGGATCCTGAACAACCCTTTGTTGTGACCATAGACGCCAAATAATATGGCATAGGCGCGGTCCTTGCGCAGGAGGGGAAAAAGTTGAGGCTGATGGAGTGCATGTGCAAAAAGATGCCATCTCATAAGTTAGCTAAGTCCACGTATGAGCGTGAGCTATATGGCCTCTACAAAGCGCTGCTCCATTGGAGGCACTACCTCCTAGGAAGATTCTTTGATGTGAGATCTGACCATGAGACGCTGCACTGGATCAAAACACAACCCGTTCTCTCTGACACACTTAAGAGGTGGATTGAAGTCATAGACATGTACGATTTCAAACTCGACCCTCTGGAGGGAGAGTACAACAAAGTGGCTAACGCACTATCGCGCAGGGCAGATTATCCGGGCGCGCTAGTGATCGAGTTCGGAATAGCTGATAATGTAACTCGATCTCTGGTGGAAGCCTATCAAAAGGACATTGTCATGTCTGAGATCATTCGCAAACTGGAAGCTAAAGATAAGGCGATTTTCGATGAATTTGTGCTGGTTGATGGCTTGCTGTTTCTTGAGAAGGTTGGGAATAAACGATTGTGTATTCCGCATAGAGAGTCTTTGCGTAGTCTATTTTTGGGAGAGTGTCACAATGTGACTGTTCATTTTGGCTAAAAAAAGACAGCAGCAAACTTAGTGCAAAAATTTTGGTGGCCCACAATGATGGATGATGCAAAGAAGTACGTAGAAACTTGCCACGTTTGTCAGCCTGACAAGCCCCGGACGCAGGCACCTCTTGGGCTGATCAAGCCCTTGCCCATCCCTGCTGGTCCAGGTCAAAGTGTATCCATGGATTCCATGGATACCCTTGTGACCAGCAAGAGCGGCACCCTTGTGACCAGCAAGAGCGGCAAACGACACATCTTTGTCATTGTGGACAGATTCACAAAGTATGCTAGACTAATCGCTATGCCTGAGTCAGCTAGGACTGACCATGTCATCAAGCTATTTATGGACAACTGGTACATGACTTTGGTCTCCCTAAGTCTATTGTAAGCGACAGGGATGTTAGATTCACTAGTGAACTGTGGCAAAGAACGGCCCAACAGATGGGTACCCGACTATAAGTGACATCAGGGAACCACCCTGAGGCAAATGGTCAGGCTGAACAGATGAACCGGGTAGTGCAGCACTTGCTTCGACATTACATGAAACCAAGTCAGGATGACTGGGATGAGAAATCACCCCTCGTTGCCAGCCTGTACAGTAACGCCGTGCAGAGCACTACTTGCATGACCCCCAACCAATTGCTTCTTGGTTGGAAGTCTAGATCTGCAATAGACTTCTTGTTGCCTGAAAATCAGCCAACCGCAGCCCCTAGCAGCATAGAGTTTGCTGTCAAGTATGCACAGTTGTTACAGCAGGCTGTAGAGCACATCAAGAAAGCTCAAGATGCCATGGTTGCATCTGAGAACAGACACAGACGACCGTGTGAGTTTCAGGCAGGCGAACGAGTCTGGGTAAAGTCATCCGAGTTGGGGCAGGAATTAGGAATCTCACGTTAACTGATGCCACAATACTTTGGCCCCTGGGAAATTCTCGATATAGTGGGAGATCAACCAGATGGACCATCATATGTCATTCGCATCCCTATACACCTACGTACCCACTGTGTCTTTCATGCATCAAAGTTGGCACCTTTCTCTGTCACCGATCAGTTTCCCTCGAGGAGATCGATGCTGCCCCAACCATGGACGAACATGTGGACATTGACGACATCATTGAGCTCAAGCTGATGCCGGTACCCAAGCCTCCAGGAAGATGCAGTATCGAGTACGTTTCTGACATCATACCGGTCCTAAAGAAGATCGATGGTTCACCAGAGAGGAATTGATGAAGATTGCTTCCCGAGTCATCACAAGATATGAACGAAGTTTGAAAGGGAAGCAGCCTGTTGTGTAACGACTTCTCAAAGGACTTCGAAGTAAAGGAGGATTGAGTGCGAGGGCTTGATCCCTCGGCATAACCCCATAAGGCCTGCATCAGGCACGAAGTGAAGAAAAGCCCCTGAACTCGTCAATTGTTGCCAATCTTGGTCGGGATCAGACAGTTGCCATGCGCCTGTTGGTTACATCCGCCCTGCACGTGAGAATGGGAAAGATTCGTGAGCCTTCGAGGCCATTCTCAACATGGCCAAAGCAGGGGACATAGCACGTTCGTGTCTGGGTGGTTGGGCATGCGTAACCAATTCAGTCCCTGGCCACTGTCTGAACGGGCCCGGGTGCAAACACTTTGGCCGAGCCTGAATCTACTGGAAACTCGGTCTCACATGACGGGGGCACGACAAAGCGCCCGCCACTTTCCATATAGGAAAGGGACGGGCGCCAGGCTGAGGATTCGGGCACGTGCATTTGCGGGCGCAGCATTGCTGGAGCATCGGCTCGTAGGCTGCTAGCTGCGCTAGTGCAAGTGCGCGGGCGCGCGCGGACATCGTGAGGTGCAGGGCCTGGTGAGGGTAGCGCCATAGCCCAACCCTTCATAGTCGGGCTTTGGGCTTGGATGGTCAGCAGGTGGTGTCGTCTTCATGTATGGGCAGGAAACGTAGGTAGAGAAGACGAGGGAGAGAAAGAGAGAGAGAGATGAGGATGATGACGTGAGGGCATTGGTCTTAACGATAATCTATGAGGGTCGACATCTTCATGTACTTCGGTCCTGCTGCTGACGTCAATAGTTGCATTGTCAATTCGTAGGCTGGTAGTAGTTGCGTGATAGTAGTCTGGGCGCTGAGCGCCAAGTAGGAGAAGGGCTCTGGGTACTTATGTTGGTGATGGTGAGAGTATGCTCTCATTGACACTCGAATTAAGTGTTTTGGTTCTCCACTGGTGTAATATCAATGCATATCTATTTTCTGCACAATGTGGGACTTCCTGGCTTTCAAATGTGATTTTGCAATCTGAAATTTGTCATTTCGCTATTGCTCATTTTTCTTGCACAAGAATGGTGAAACGGTTTTCACCTTTGCAGTAGCAGATGTAGATCCCAGGGCTCCATCCCTAGCCCTGTTCTCACCCGTGTACAGTATCAAGTCGACCCTGTGTGTTTGAACCCGCGACCTGTGTCTTGGCAGTTGACTGCTATCTGTCGCAGGTTTATGTCGTTATCGGGTTTTGATCCGTAGGTCTGTCCAGTAGGGGTCGCAGCTGTGTAGGGGTCGTATCTGTGGCAATTCTGAAAGGTCAAACTCGTAGCTGCTACAGTTTCCAAAGGCCAAGTCTACAGACTTGCGGAAGGTCTGGAAGTGACCTTTCGAGCGTTGCTCACGTTAGACCAGAGGCAAGCGGGCAAGTGGGTAGTCCAACTTTGCATAGTCAGCGGTAGCCAGTCCCAGTCTCACTTTGTCAAGTCGGCAAGTATCATGTGGGACAGTGTGCACCCAGGGCCCGGTGGAAAAGAGCAGACCAACGGCCAAAACAAGTATAAATCAAGGGTCAGCGTCCAGCCAGGGGATTGATTCTGCGTGAGCCATGCGGAAGCGCTGCCCGAGCGTCTTGTGCGAGGTGGTCTGCAGTTGCCCGAAGTCGAAGTGGGCTGCGAGGGAGATAGAGCGACCATCACCATTTGTAGTTAGTTGATAGAAGGCGGCCATAGCTGCCATAGTTAGCGATAGGGTGTAGCGTGCATGTGTGAGTGTGTGGCGTGAAGAGTGAGCATGCGTGGAACATCCAGGGAGATCCAGCGTGGTGTGCGTGTGAACAGTTGTTTGTGAATACAGTGTCGGAAGTGAGATGTAAGGGCGCTCAGGCGCCATAGCCATTGCAGCGAGTTTGAATCTGAACTGTGTTCGCGACCTTAATATCTCTGAGCTTTGTGTGGGCACCTGTCGCCAGTGTGGATTGCCGCCTGTTTGCATGCATGCTGACTGAGCGAGAAAACGAGTCTGATTGCAATGGGCTGAAATGTTGTGAAAACTTCGATTTTCAAGGCAGCTGAGGTGTTGTTGGTGAACTTTGTGTTGTGCTGGTTTAGGCGTCAGGTCTTTTGGATAGCGAGGCACGTTCTTGAGCTGGCGATGGGAGATGCCATTGATGACTTCATCCTTGCAAAAATTCAATTGCTTCGGCGGGAAGATGTGATCGCTGCTGCAATAAAGTGGATTCACAAGGCATGTGGCTACCACCATTCCAACACGCTGTTGTTTATCTTACAGTATTTGCTTCTCTCTCCCCCTACTAAGGCTTTTCGGCTGCAGGCCACATACGTCACGGGCGCCGGGGGTTGGCCACCATCGGATGTTTGATCTGCGGCTGTCCTCCTGCGTCCAACTTTTGACAGTCTCAAATGGCCGCCACCTACGTGATTTGCTGTGATTGCGGCCAGCTGTCAGATCAAGGACTCTCAGAGAAGTCACGACGCGATATTTTTTTTCAACGTTGGATGTAACTGAGATCTACGGTTGGCTATGGATGGGTTCAAAAAATCTTGCTTTTCTATTTCACTGTCCGTGTTGTTTCTTTTCCTATTTGTTTTTCTGTTTTTTTTTGTGGTGTTGAAGGAGAGACGGGCTCAAATTCAGCATTGTGCACTGCCGTGGTGCAGAACCCGTGCGATTTTCGAGAGTTTGAACTTCGAAGGCTTCGCAGTTTCGCAGAAAGGTGAAAAAAAAAAGAGAAAAAAAAGCAAAAGGGGGGGGGGGGGGGGGGGGGAGGGGGGGGCGGTCTCAGAAACATGCAGGGAGGTTTGGGTCTCCGAACTTTGTGGGGGGTGCATGGCAGAAACTTGCAGGAAAGTTTTGGGTCTCTGGACCTTGCGATGGTCGTCCTTGAGGTGAGTAGCTCAAATTCAGTGTAGTGCTCTGCGGTTATGCGGTTTTCTTTCACTGTAGTCGAAATGGTTGAGGGAGCAACATGCGGTGTATCTGTCCACGCCGTAGTAAAAGGGCCTTTACCCGTTCAGACCCTGAATGACGAATGCAGCATAATGGGGCCCACTCGGCCAGAAMTCAATTCGTGAAAAGCAGATCAAAAGACATGTTCTCTGGGTCAAAAGTCACATCCTAACTAAAGTGAGGAGTTGTGTCAAAGGTCACAGTCGTGCCCCGGGACGAACAGTTGCAGCATTCAATTGTGAGAGTCACGTCTGTTCGTCCAGGGGGCTGTGCAAGTTGTGTCTGTTCGTGCAGTAGATGTGTCTGTTCGTGCAGAAGTTGTATCTGTTCGAATGGAAGTCAGTGAGGTAGAGTCCCAGTCCAAGTCAAAGTCCAATAGGCAGTCCAGATGCAGACCCAAAGTCCAAAAATCTGGCCT
>BFEA01000383.1:766338-809690 GCA_003427395.1 Chara braunii | reverse complement strand
CCTGTGATCTGAGGGCAGACACTGGCTGAGCCAGGGCCTATATTGAGTATGGAACGAAGGAGACTTGTACTCTGTAGGCACTGAACTCTTGGACTCGAGATACTCTTTGTATAATGTTGTGGTGATAATATAAGCTGTGCGATCTGGTTCTCATCTCATCTCGATTTGGCTACGTGTGAAGTTTCCCTATCTGTATGATGACATTTATGCATGCAATGAGATACACTCCAGCAAGCTATGAACAGTCAGGTTCCTTGCAGTAGGAGAAAATTCAATTTCATTTTGGATTCTCATGTTTTGGACCATGTGCAGTGAGGCCCTCTTCCGCATGTTTTGGATTCCAGCATGGTACTCTGCAGTCTTCTGGCTCTCTTCCGCCACCGACCGGAGGCTAAGGGCCTCGCCGCGCCAGTCACCAAATTTGCAAAATGAGAAGGAATCTTCCGCTAAATCATGGAACTATGCACTACCGCAGTATTTGTCTTCTGTGCGTTTGGCAGGTGGCGCGGCGAGGCACTAAGTCCCACCAGCAGGGCTTTGAGTAATTTTCCAACGTAGCCACAGCGTGGCCCTGAGATGTTGATCTGACGACAGGAGCTGGTGCATGCGGGAAACCAAGTCCAAACCGTCATCACTTGACTTCCGGTACCTCTGAGCGGGAGCCGCTGTGCCGTGCATTTGCAGTGCGCCTTGCACCGTGCCTTCCCCTCACACTCCCATGCCTTCGCCTCCTTCTATACTTCTTCTTCTTCTTCTTCTTCTTCTTCTTCTTCTTCGATTTTTTCTTCTGCTTTTTCTTTTCTACTTCGTTGATTCTTTGATTCTGCTTCGTCTTCTTGAATACTTCTTCTTCTTCTTCATTTTTTCTCCTCCACTGCCCAACTTCCTCCCTCCCTCCACCCAACCTAGGCCTGACCTCCGCGAAATCCTCCCTCTCTCCACCTGACGTCTGCCCGACCTCCTTTTCCCCGCCTTCCCCCTTTTTAAAGTTTTTTCCCTTTTTTTCCTCCCTGCGCTCAACCTCCGGCCGACCTCCTTTTTCCCTTCCCCCTTCTTCCTCTCTCCAGTGGACCTCCGACGGACCTCCGACCGACCTCCTTCCCCCATCCTTCCTTCCTCTGTTTGACCTCTTTTCATCCTTCCCTCCATCCCTCCATTCATCCGACCCCTGCCTAACTTGTGCGCCCTCCCTCCATCCACCAACTCCTTTCCGCTTCCTTCCTCCTCCCACTCGACCGCTTTCCTCTCGTCTTCTTCCCTCCTTCACCTCCCTCCGCCTGACCTCAACCCGACTTCCGCCTAACCTCCTCCATGTCCTCCCCCCCCCCCTCCACCTTCTGCCTTTCGTCTCTCCAACCACCATCCTTCTTACCTCCTCCCGCCCTCTTTCCTACCTCAGCGATCTCCTCGGCTCCTCCTCCGTTCATACAGCTGATCTCTAGCTAGCCTTCATTGCGGCTCCTTACTCCCTCCACTCGGTCTCCACTGGATATCACCTCTACGTGTGCTCAATACCCTCTCTCTGACACGCGTCCGTCCATCCCAATTTTGCCCGACTGCCTCCCTCCTACCGCTGTCCTCCCTCCACTCTCCCTTCTCCCTCCCTCCTCCCTCTCTCCTGCCTCTCTCCGCCCAACCTCCGTGACCTCCTTTCTCTCTCCACCTGACCTCCGCGCAACCACCTCTCCCCTGCCATCCCCCCTCCTCCCTTTCTGCTGCTTCTATGCGCCCAATCTCTTCCCCCCTTTCCTTCCCCCATTCTGCAATGAATTGCAGTTTCGTGCGCGGGCTGTACACTAATTTTGTCTGCCGCTCCGGGGCTTGATCCCGTGACCTGTTTGTTTGTTTGTTCGTTTATTTGTCTGTTTGTTTTGGGCCTTGTTGGGCTCGATCCCCAGATGTGGCTTGTGGTCTCTGTTTGCTGGTCTCAGGCCCTCTGGCCTTTGTTTTCTGTCTTTTCTGCACTCCTTTTCAACAGGCATGTAGGTTTTCCTTTTCCCTGTCTTTCAGTCCTGAGCAGTAGGTTCTGTCTTAGGCCAGGGGAACAAAAGTGTTGAGGGCAAGGGAAGACGGGTTCTGTCTCGTAATTTTTTCCACGAAGTGCTGCTGGAGGTCGCATGCTGTTAGGTGCTGCGTTATTTCACTTGCGGCATCATCTTCATGCTGCTAGGGCTGTCCTTCATAGCTGGGGTTTCCTGGCTCATGTTGTGAGTGCGCTGGGCATCAGGCCCTGAGCGCTGTGAGGCACCTCCTCTTACCGGTGCTGTTGGGGATAGGCAGTGCTGCCATCGAAGCTCTTCTTCGATGTGTCTGTCAAAGTGGCAGCCATCTCCTCTTTTTTCAGGTTGGTGTTCTTCTTCTTCATCCTGGGAGCTACCCTCCCCTGTTGAGCGGACGCTTCATCTGCAGTGGGCTTTGAGTTTGGACTGCTGAGTGGTGTGTCGGGTTCAGGAGGGTTGGTGGCGATTGATGGGCTTCATAGGTTGGGCGCAGGCCTGCGCCATAGCTGTGAGCTTGAGGTTGGGAGGAAAAAGAACCCTTGTTGAAACTCTCTTCTTAGTTGGTTTGTGGATGTTACTAATGTGGTTGGGATTCGTGGAAATAACAGAGCGTCGATTGGCTGGAGTTAGCAGGATATTAATGAGAATTGAGTAATTTCAATTCTATTTTTTGGCTGAAGTGCTTCGACTTTGTATTCTCTCATCCGGTGTGGTGTGAATTGCTCTCTCTCCAAGATCTCTTGTTGTTGCGCATGTGTATGGGAACGTGTGGATGTCATGCTGTATCTCGTTTCAATCAGGCGCATAACAGGTGCTATCGGAGCTAAGACCGCGTGCATCTACTGAATTAATTGATTGGCCATCAACTATGAAACGGTTTCACCCAGGTCGCATGATGATTGCAGATCCCAGCGCTCGACCCCTAGACCTAGCCCTGATCCCTTGTACAGTGCCTGTTGACCCTGTGTGCTTTGAACCCGTGACCTGGCCTAAAAGTTGTCTGTCAGCAGTCTGTGTGTCAGTCTGGTCGCGTGGAGTTGAACCGTGAGTCTTAGTTTTAGCAGTCCTAGGGTCTGTCTCAAAGTTAGCCCTAAGTCCTACGAAGAGTCAGTCAGTCTAGGCCTAGGAGTTTCTAGAAGTCCGTAGTTGGCTCTTCGGTACTGAAGAAGTCACTTGTCTGTAGTTGAGTCAGCGAGGATTGTCCAGTCCTTGCACAGTCAGTAGTCCCAGTGCCTAGTCCCAGTCTATTTCGTCCATTCAGCAAGTACCAGGTCGGAAAGCACAATTTTTGGGCCTGGACCCGAACGCAGGCCAGACCCTTGACGAAACAGTATAAATAAAAAGGCATCACCCAGCCATTCAGTCATGACGCGGAAGTGCTGCCTGAGTGTCTTGTGCGTTGGACTGCAGATGCCCGAACACGAAGTGGGCAGGAAGGAGGAGACAGCGGCCATAGCCGCTAGGTAGAAGATAGGCGGCGGAAGACGGCGGCCATAGCCGCCAGTGAAGAGCTTCAGCAGCGAGTGTGTGTGTGTCGCGTGTATACATGGACATTAAGGGTAGATCCTAGTGTGCGTCAACATATGCGCGAGTGAGTGTAGAGTGTCTGATGGTGGATACAGTGTTCGGGTGGGAATTCAGACAGTGTTCAGCGGCCATAGCCGCAAGTTGTGGAAGTTCGACTTGCTGAGTTCCTGACCAGAGGCCATATTTCGGAGTTTTCTGTGTGGGTGCCGAGCGCCATCTCACACTTGTTGCTGATTCTGCATTTGCGAGAGTTCCACTGCCATCAACATCTGTATGTATGCACGCTGGAAGTGAAGTTGAAGTTGAGTCTTATTTCAACTATCTGGCCGGCGGTTGGCGGTTCGGGACGGTGATAGTTGCTGCTTGATTGGTGCGCTTGGGCGAGAAAGCGGAATAAATTCAATAAAAAAAAAGAAAAAAAAGAAAAAATAGGTCACCTGGGTGGAGTTGGCCCCGGCACTAATTAGGACGTCAACCCGAATTAGTCTGTTGGCGACCTGAGGTCACGGCAACCCTCAAAGTGGCAGGCTCAGTGTTACATGCTGAGCCTGCACACGGGCCCAGTTTTGGGGGGCCGACGATTGCTCAGAGGCCCCAGGCCGCACGCCCTTCGGACATGCATCCTGGAGGCCCACAGCCGGCCTTCGGGCTGCAGGATTCCATTTGAGGCAGCATTCATTTATTTATTTATTTGCTGTCCTATTTTGTCTGTTCTGGCTTTGTTTCGGACTTGCTGTTCGTCCGAACAGACTTTCGGTCTGCTCGGACAAAGGCCACGTTCTTGGCCTTCTACGGTAGCAGGCAGGCCCTTGTGGACCAGGTTCATGCTCGTCCAGTAGCGGATGTCCCTGCTGCATCAGCAGGGAGGGTCTGGACGTCCGGTCGGGACCCAGACCGAGAAGGCCGTTTCACGCCAGGACCAGGGGCACACCGGCGAGGCCCAGCACTACATATAGCTGCGCCAGGCCAGGCCAGGGCAGACAGTTCGAGTAGCTCACTTCTTGGGCGACACACTGCTGGAGCAGCGCGACTGCGCTACGCTAGAGGTACAGGTGTAGGTAGGGAGTGAGGCGGAGGCCATACCTGTGTCGGCGGAGATCTTACCTGGGTGCCATAGCTGGTCTTCGCACGAGTGCCCTGCAGCACAGAGAAGACACGTGGTGACAGTTAGGGCATGGCAGCAGTTACCCGCAGGTGAGATAGCGAGGAGGACGACATCTTCTTCTTCTCCTTGCTCTCGCCCTCCATCTCCCCCTTCCTCCTTCCCTCTTCTTCTTCTTCTTCTTCTTCTTCTTCTTCTTCTTCTTCTTCTTCTGCGTCTTCTTCTTTCAGAGAGAGAGAGAGAGAGGTTACAGGCAGAGGTAACATCGGGCATGAGGCCCAGGATCTGATTCGACATTTTGTGGCAAATACTGATTGGACATTTGGCAGGGAGACTATTTTTGGACTTCGCTATCACGATTTTGGTCTTCTCCCTCATCTCGATCTTCGTCTTGCCTCTCTGCCCCATCTTCTCATCCTTGGTTTCTCCCAATGTGTGTGATCAAGGAGGGACCTTCCTTTTATGTATGCGGTCCCTCCTCTCTGCCTCACTTGTGGTGTATGATGGGGTGTCGCATCAGTATCTGATAGGTCAGGTCATATCTTAGAGTCTTCTGTTGTGCTACATTATGTTATTTTCGTATGTATCTGGATGCACATTGCTTGTTGATGCTTTGCTGACGCGGCATTGTCCATTGTCCTTTTCATCACTTTGGGGATATTTGGCTTCATATCATACATGCGGCGAATCACATGCGCCGCACAGCGCATGTGCACACATGCGCGTGCACGTCATGCGACACATTTACAAAAAAAAAAAAAAAAAAAAAAAAGCAGGCCGTGGTACCCATAAGTGGGGCCTCTTCGTACTACTCATTGGTAATATTCTCCTTTCCAAAGGGTTCCCTGCTGAGAATCAGCACGGATCCCATTCATTTGGAAGGGCATTCATTGCACCAGTGGAAGAACATGAGCAGGCCAGCAATATATTCTGGATTTGGATTCAGGTCCGTGTTCCAAGAGTTATGGGTTACAAACTTACTACAAACACTACAGTAGCTGTCTCGTTTTTTTTTTTTTTTTTTTTCTTACGTGCAGTGGCCCTAAGTGTTACGGACTCAGCCAGGCTCGGTCCCTGGTCCGCAGGTTACCACCCGCTGCTATTTTATTTCGGATCTCCAGTTCCTGACTGTTGGCGCCCCTGCAGTTGGCACCCATTCTCAAATCCCTCTGGTATTTTCGGATTTTGATACGCGCCATCTGGCATTCCGGCGCCCAGGCTCAGACCTTCGATTTTCAGTTCAGCCCCGAGGCAAATTGCACTACTACCCTCGGGACTCAACTTGAGTCCTATACTTAAGACAAGACTCAAGCTGAGTTCGGGCATTAAGTTTTCGACCTCACTGCTTGTGCTTCAGTGTGATTTGTTGCGACATTGTGTTCGGAATCCAAGATTGTGACTTTGCGACTTTGCCACTTTGTGTCTGCGTCCGTCGAGTCGTGTCGAGTATGCGTCGCGTTGAGTGAGTGTGTGTGTTTGCTCTCACGCTCCCTCTCTCTCCCAGCCTCTCTGCTCTGCCTCAGCCCCGTCACACTGGTATCGGAGCGACAAACAACCCTCCCTCCCTCCCTGTTCCTCGTTGTCGACATCGCCACCATTGTCATCGTCCCCAGCCATCGTCGTCATCTACGTCATCATCATCACTGCCACATCAGCGCCTCAGACCTGCCGTCGTCGCACCAGGTTAGCAACTCTTCGTCCTCATCGTCGTCGCCACGTCATCAATCCCGAAGCCGACGCTCAGGTAAGTGACCCATTTTATTTTTTTCCCCCCTCTTCTTTCGTCTCATTTCTTCTTTTTCTCCTTCTTCTTCTTTTTCCCCCCCTCCGATACTTTCTCCCTCCAGCCGCCTACCCAATCCCATTTCTCGCATTCCCACAACTTCTCGACCCCCACGCCATCTTCTTCCCCCCTCACGCACTGGTTCCCCCTTTGTGCACTTCTTCCTTCGTGCGCCACCATCTCCTACCTCTCGCGCATCCCCCCTCGGGATCTTCCCCTCCCCATCGCTCCATTTTCTCCTCGCTCTCCTCTTCCCGCTTCCCCACACTCTCCCACCCCCGCCCACCTGCCTCGTTTCCCCACTCCCCACGCGATTCCCCGTGCGATCCCCTGACTCTGACCCCSGCGCYTCSCCMTTTTCCCCCYSCSCSTCGTTCTTCCCCCSCTKCGCSATCTTTCCCYYCCCCCCCCCCCCCTTAAATCCCCAACTCTCTCTTCTCTAATCCCTCCTCCCCCACCTCCCTCCCCAACTGCGCACCCCCACCCCGACCTTCCCCCCGCCCCGATGTCCAGCGCATAGGTTCCGTAGGGGGACCCTCTAGGCCACGTCACACAGGACTTTGCAGGACTTGTTGTGTAGAGCGTCTAGCCGCTCCGACCGCCATACCTCTCACAAACCCCTATGACATGATAGGGCTACGCGAGGTACAACTTACCTCCACCCGCGGGAGTTGTCACCATCCCTTAAGTGGGCGTATCCCCGGCGAGCTACCGGACCACATGCGAAGGTTTTTTGTGTGCAATCGCAGAGGTGGCCCGACCGAGGGCGTTTCTCGTTCGCTATAGTATAGGGGGTACGAGTGGTTAACGCTGGAATCGGACTTGTGCGCGAATCGTTACCCGAGGCACTGATCTTTCGAGCACGACCCTACACTGGTCGACTAGGATGGTCAAATCTAACCACGCAATACATCTTACGAAAATCCAAATTGATCTTCACTCGTAAATTGCCCCTAGTCCCTTCGTCCACACTTGACCCATAACTTTTACTAAGCGGATCAAACGAGTATCGCACATGAGTTTCTGAATAAAATCGCGAGCGATGCAGACTTTAGTCATATCGACTAGCCATGCATGAATACGCAAGCAGTTGCAGTGATGGCATACTATGTACTGCCCATAATCCCACGACCCTCAGTTGTCTCCAGGGTCACTTTCGACGCTCGAGTGTCGAGTGACACGCGCCTTGAGAGATTAACCTCTCGAAGCTAGACAACCGCCAAGGCAGTTGAGAGTTCTACCCTCTTCTGCACCCTGTGGAGAGTGGGTGGTAGACAGGTTTTGTCCTGTCGTGACAGTCTTCCCGTGTGGCCATGGAGGCGAGCTCCATCATCAAGGGCCTGGAGAGAAGTCAAGGGGTTTGACTTTGACGACTGTCACAGATTACATCGTCCAACTATAATAATTCTAAAAAGCAAAAGTTAAAAGGGGATCTCCCTTTTCTCTCAACGCAAATTCGCTCGATCCTTACGCACGGTCGCAGTAGACCGCGCGAGACTATCACTTCTCACAATTCTCACAATCACAGTGCGACTTCCCTCAAAAATATACATATGATCGCAAACAAGTCAAATCCAGAAACCGAACCACAATCATACGTGCAATCACAACAAAGGTTCCACATCAACAAAACACGCCCTACACGGTGTCGAGCGCATCGGTCCAGCACCGCATTAAACGGGGCGGGACCCACCCGGCCGCGTCACGCAGGAGTTGGTCTATTCCTCATCGCGATACTCATGGAGCTTCCGCAAGCCGCTCCGGCCGAGTGCGCAAGCCATACCTCTCGCGAGCCCCTACGACAAGATAGGGCCTACGCGAGGCACGACTTACCTGCACCTTACGGGAGTTGTCACCTCCCTTCGGCGGGCGTATCCCCGCCGAGCTACCAGTCCACTGTACGAAAGCTAATCAACTGCAATCGCAGAGGTGGACCAGCGGAGGGCATTTCTCGTTCGTTGTAGCATAGGGGGTACGCGCGGTTTTATGCCTCTATCGGACCCGCACGCTGTCGAGCGCATCGGTCCCGTACGGGGACCCTCCCGGCCGCGTCACGTAGGATTTGGCAGGACTTGTCGCGGAGAGCGTTTGCCGCTCCGGCCGAGTGCGCCAGCCGTACCTCTCGCGAGCCCCTACGACAGGACAGAGTCACACGAGGCACCGCTTACCTCCACCTGCGGGAGCTGTCACCATCCCTTAGGTGGGAGTATCCCTGCCGAGCTACTGAACCACATGCGAGGGTTTTTCGTATGCAATTGCAAAGGTGGCCCAGCCGAGGGCGTTTCTCGTTCGCTGTAGCATAAGGGGTTACGCGCGGTCGAACGCCCCAGAATCGAACCCATACGCGAGTCGCCATACTGGGGGGCTGAAGTCCCAAACGCAACTCGGCGTCGGTCGACTAGGACGCACTACACACCCACGCGTTACACTACAACACTCACACTTACTCACCCATAACACTTGGAACCCCACGCGAAACAAACACCACAAACAACGCCACCACACAACAACTCCTAGTCCATATCTGACCCATAACTTTATACGGCAAGGCTCAGATAGGTATCGCGCGCTGTACTTCCGTATAAGAGTCGAGCAGGCGCATGGCCTCCTCATGACAACCAGCCATGCGACATACGCAAGCATTCGCGCTAATGGGGTACTGTATGGTACTAGTATCCTCGCGACCCTTGATAATCTTGAGGGTCGCGTTCGACACTCAAGTGTCGGCTGACAGGCGCTTTGAGGGGTAATCTCTCGACGCCAGACAACCGCCACGTGCAGTTGGAGACCACACCCTCTTCTGCACCGTGTGCAGAGGGGTCGAGTAGATAGCTATAAGCTGTCGTGGTGGTCAAATATCAAGGGGTTTGACTTTGGCGGCCGCCACGGACTATAACGTCCAACCATGAACATTCAAAAAGAAAAAACTCACTCCATCTCTCATTAGCTTAGTGGCCTCCTAGGATGAAAGGTAGGCATGCCCAAACGACGCGCGTGCGGAAGAGGCCCAAAGTCCTACCCGTAGGCTATCCGATGTCCGGGATAGTGAGGCCCGTACACAGACTCCCATAGGTTGACTGAGACTAGTCCTTCGCCCACATGCCGCTTCGTGATACCGAAAACCCGAGTCTATTGGCCATATCGCGCCTTTGGTCTCGCCGTCCGACCCATAACTTTAGTCCGAGAATCGGCGAGTGCTGCGCGTATGGACTTAGTATAAGGTCGCGTGGACGCAACACCCACACATACCAATTCACTATGCAGCTCTACGTGAGTGACTGCGATGACGGCGCATTATGCGGTGCACACACCCAAATGGCATATTCTGAGCCATGGGATTGCGTCTGACGCTCAGGCGTTGGCTGAAGCACGCGCTAAGGGGGGGTAACCCTTCAGCAAGCGCAAAACCAGCCTGAGGGCCTTTCCGTCTTCTGCACCCTGAGGTGTCCCAAAGGGTGCGGGGTAAGACGGTCCCTGGGGCGGGAAGGAAATTGGAGCGGTGGTGAGTTGTCTGGCGCATCACCAGCGACACGCTAATCCTTCAGCCCGGAACCTTATCGTTCCACCAAAATAATTTTCAACAAGGATAGAGAACAAGTACTCTTAATATCATCAGATAAGACATTCGTCGGGATTAGCCCTGAGGGGGTTACCCGAACGTACGCTTGCTGCATTAGGACAGGTACAAAACAGTCTCACTCAGACGCAAAGGTTGTGGGGTAGTTCACTCTCACGGCAATTGTGTGGTCTGCCCATCTGAATCCAAGACATGACCACTCAACATAACTCAGATGATACTCTTCCATACATACCTGCAATCACATCACAGAATCAAGCAAAGATCCACGCGCTACACGGGGTCAACTCCAACCAACCTCTCCACTCATACCCCTTGCTTTAGCCATGTAAGCCCAAGCCTCTAGCCAACCAACCATAATTAAATACTCAGTACCTTTGTTAAATGGCCATTCAATAAAAGTCTGGGTGAAACCCCAACAAAACAATAAAGTCACCAGGGCTAGAGCCTTTTTAGGTTGAGTATTGAGGGTGAATTGGGGTTGAGTCGTAAACCGACGAATCGGCAACCGACGTGTTAGCAGCGATAACAGAAAGGTGATCCCTTTGAAGGATCCGGCTGATTAGATCGAGCTTGACGCGAAATACGGCAACCTGCATCACAGTACAGGCCAAAGAGAACCACTACTATATTTATGCCAAGAAAGGGAGAGTACTCCCTAAGTCGTGACCTAGCTCATCTACTAGTACCAAGTCCCTGAGTATCTCCTCTATCCAGGTTAGACCTGCTGAGTAGCCCCTACTGGAAATATTCTAACTCCTCAAATTCTGCAAAATTTTGGCAGCGCTTCCCGTAGGAAAAGTGCCTTCTCAGAATTTCTACAAGCCCAAAAAATGACTAACTCTTTCAGATTTGTAGAAATTTCGGCAGCGCTTCCCGTAGGAACAGGAGGTTGTCAAGATTTATACAAAGCTGAAAAGACAAAAGACAAAGCAAACTATAATTGGGACTATCTTCTGATACCTGCTTGATGACTCCGGATCAACGACAGCCAACACAACCTTCAGATGAGACTGTGGGCTAGAATTGGTCCTAACTCCTAGCAGGGTCAGTCCTACCTTCATCCCAAGTTCTCCCTCCCATCATCCATCTAGTCTACCTATGGCTCCAACACTTGGCGAGCATCTAAAGCAACTAACCTATCGAAAAGACGTCCCAAGTGAGAGCCCCCAAGCATACATAACCAAACATCTCTCACAATCTCACATCAACTTGTCCAAGTAGTTCGTTAGATCATTCAGTTCTTCCCTTTTGTAAAACCCCCTCACTTATGGCATAGGATCAGACAAGGCCCTAACTTAAGGGTATGCCCAACCTGCCTAGGTAAACAAGTAAGAGTACGCACTACTGGACTGCCCTAACTTAAGGGTATGCCCAACTCCAGATAAACTCTAGTCATAAAACATATGACCAGACCGCCCTAACTGAAGGGTACGCCTGGCTTCTGTTTAACTGACGACATGAAGCATAAGACTAGACTGCCCTAACTTAAAGGTATGTTTAGCCAGCCTTACACAAAGTTACATAGGGCATAGGATTAGCCAGCCTTACACAAAGTTACTTAGGGGTGTGCCTAACCTGCCTAGAACAAGCACAAACGACGAGTGGTCAGACCGCCCTAACTTAAGGGTACGTCCAACCTACAAAACATCAACGACAAGAGCATATCACTAGGCCGCCCTAACTTAAGGGTACGCCTAGCTAGCTTAAACAGTATAGTTACATAAGACAAAATCTGCCTGAACTAAGTACAACGACGTATGACTAAGCCGCCCTAACTTAAGGGTACGCTTAGCCTCCGTAACGACAAACATACGATAACAACCATTGATACTTGCACAAACTTCATATGTTTCTCTCTTATTAGGCAGATGATCAGACCTACCCAACTTAGGGAGACATCCAATCTTGCCTTGTGTTTAGAAGGGAAAATAAAACGAATTTATACTAACTCTCTGCTCCTTTGTCTTGTCATGAGCATAGGACAGAGCCGGCCTAACTTAAGGGTACGCTCAGCCTGCCCTGGTTACCTTCATTGTATTCTCTACAACTTTTCTCCTCTTCTTGTTCTACCTGACTTACTGACTGGCTTTCCCAACTTAGGGTGGCCGGTCTGCCAGATGATATAAGTTCGTATAGTATGTATCAAAGTTGTATACTTTGGTTGACCTTTGTATTCATGGCTTATGACTGAGCCGCCCTAACTTAAGGGTACGCTCAGCCTCATGCCTGTGTCCCCCTCAGAAGAAAATACACACAGAACTGAGTCCACGCAACTTAGAGTGTTCCCAGTCCTATTTTCAGCAACCCACAAAAAAAACACCAGGATTCTGAGACCTCCCAACTTAGGGTGCCCATCCTCCTGTTCAGAAACCCCAGAAAAAAAAAAAACCAGCGACTGGTCCGTCCAACTTAGGATAGGCCCAACCCTCAAAGATCATTCAGTCAGCCCAACAAACATAAATAAAACACAACACTGAGCCCACATCAACTTAGAGGAGCTTAGCCTTGGGTTGACCCAGTCAAAGCATGCAAACACCTTCACCCTGCCTTCCCCCAGTTCATTCTGTCTGAATCCACTCAAAGGAAATCTGATCTCTCATATTTACTTGTTCATTTAACCTTTCACACTGCATGTCCTGACATACATAATAAAATAGAAGTAATATCCTGTCATAGTAGTATTCAGATACCCAGGGGATAGCAGATAGGGGAAGGGATCATACGCGTCAAACGAAAATATACCTGAAGTTCCCTGCCTCCAGAACCCCGCCTGGGCTCCGGCAGAGCTCCCGCAATCGGTGGGGCAACCTCCCACAGAGGCCTTGGCGCGGACCTACGGGTTTCAATCCCGCCTGCCGCCTTCCTCTCGTAACCAAAAGACTAGACTGAGAGGAAGAGAGATAGAGGTAGGTAAGTCAGACTCTCGAGATCCAGGAGTGGTGCACTCAAACTTACAGGGAGAGGGCCTTGAAGTCTTCCACTCCTGAGGGCCCCGCAATGATGGCCAGGGAAACGCAGGAGAAGAGGACCAGAACCCGAACTGGAATGTAACACACAAGTCCCCTGACAGGTTCCCCAAACCGCCGCAATGTACCCCCCCCTTTTCAGAGTCGGACCCGCTCTCCAAGGCCGCCGCGTTCTCTTCTGACCAGACTGCAACCACGCAGCCTAGAACTACTACTTCCGAATAGAGCACACTCCCGTGCTCTATGCTGAGCGCAGGACAAAAAGCAGTAACTGCGGCAACAACTGGACACTCTGTAGATGTCGAGCGTGAAGCCGCAAGGCGTGTTGCAGCAGTAGTTGCTCTATCGTTTGCGACAGCCAGTACTTTTAGAGATAGCCACGCCGTGAATCAACACTCAATAGCCCACGGCCACGGTAGTTAGCAGAGAGAGAGAGAGAGAGAGAGAGAGAGAGGGAGAGAGGGAGAGAGAGAGAGAGAGAGAGAGAGAGAGACAGAACTTCCTAATCCTAATCAACCCTTACCCTTACTTGGCCTACCATCCCCTGATTCATGCTCGTTGTTACTAGGGCGATAACACGCTATACTTCGTGTTGGCGTCGACAATTATGATCACAAAAGTTATGTCATGAAGAGCGAGTGTCACTTAAAGATATCCACCTCCTTGAGAAAGTCCAGTCCCTATGGTCCACACGTATAGCTGATGCGCCAAGTCTCATGTACCATTTCTAGCGTTCCGCTTATTAACATTCACCTATACCTTTGTCTGGTTCCTTTATACAGGCCTGGTTTTGCGACTCTGCGTACAAGGGATGACTTCATCTACTTGATACAAAGTACCCCTTCCAGCCTCCACCGCCTGCCTACGTTGTTTGCATCTCGCTTCCTTAACTTGCATGTAGTAGTTGATGTCAAGGGTATAGCCCGTTACCCCTGACAGTTGACACGTGGCGTGGTACGTTTATCACCAGAGCATGTGAACTATTCACGCGATGAGTTGCGAACAAGACCCCAGTGAGTAACTCACGCCGAGCAAGAGAGTCAGCGAAAACAGTCTCTATTGCTCGCATGTCTCCCTCAAGAGTCCCTTGAAAGGTCTGACTCGTAGTGCGCTCGCACAAACGCGCCCCCTTCTCAGATTGAAGGGTATGGCGGCAGAGCCGTCGGCATCAGCTACCCGTTCATGCGCAGCGGCGTGCCCATTCTGATCAGGTCTCGCAGAGTTATCGCACAGGTCCCGCAAAGTTCTCATGTAGTTCTCGTTCCCTTTCTCCAGTGCATATTACGCACTCTCTCACACCCCCCCCCCCCCTACTGTTTTCTCTGCGCATACTCTCTTCCGAGTGTGCAATGAACAGTCTTGTATCATCCTGGTCGCCCATGGATTCCGAAAAGCGAGCGCACACGACTTTTTTCATTCGTGGTGGTGAACATCGCCGCCACAAGCGCAAGAGAATGCGTCTGATTATGGAGAAGCTCGCCAAGGCAGAATGGCCTATGCCACGAAGATGGGAGACTCTCGACGTGTCCTGTAACCTTGGTACATCTCTCTCGCTGGTCATGCGTGCCTCTCGACTGTAACTGCCTAGTGGTTCCTGACTCTTCATTGTCTCGAGTTGGCCTCCGGGCCGTCTTCCACAGGGTCAGTAGGCGGGTGATCCCGCTGCCACTGCTCCAGCCCGTGCCAAGATCTGGGTGGTCGTTGGACTCGGACTCGGCCTCTGAGTCTCAATCCAGCCGCTGCTGTTCATGCTGAGTCGTCCCCATGGACGTCTCCGTCTCGTGGTAAGTGATAGTAATCTGAACCTCTATCGTGACTCTGTCCCTTCTGCACCTTCGTTTGGCCCTATTCTTGGCCTCGGTCACGGCCGCCTGCAGCTTTCGATCGGACCTCATTTCTTCTTCCTTAGCCCCGTCCACATTAATCTTCAGTTTGGCTTCGTCACCACCATCGTAGTTTAGAATGATCGTAATCCAGGGGCCCTTCCTTGACTCTTGAGACCACCGCATTATGAGCCTCCAACAGTCCGGCTTATAGCCACACAGGCCATTTCGGCAGGCCATAGCTGCACGCTTTCAGGATAGGCGAAGTTTGGTACCAGGCGCTCGTGCACACAGACAGCTCACCGCCCAAACACCTCACCGCTCCACCCTGCTATCCCAAATTGCCAACATTAGCGCTGAAGTTTTCAATGTGCACCTACTGGCCAGTAGCGAGAAATGCAGCTACCACTCTTATAGGATTAGTACAGACTGTGATCTCTGCGTACTAAACGGGGAACCAAAGGGATTCCTTCGATGATAAAATAAAATGAAAGAAATAAAAAAAGAGCTTCACAAAACGGCGAAATGATTTAAACAGACTCTTGCGCCTTAGTGGTCGCCATCCTGTGTTTGCCTACCATCAGCGCCCACCCCCTACACGCCTTAGCCCCAGAAAGACTGCAGGCTGGCGTGGAGGTCCCGTAATGAGATTCAGATAGGCGTCTCCCTCCCTTCAAAACAGACCATTGGACTACCCTTGCCGGGTACCCGTGTCCGATGGCAAGGAGGGGACTCATGACCTTCCGCGGGGGTGATGAGTCTCCTACCAATGCAGCCGCGGGTGCTCCCGTTTTGGGGTCCCTATGTTGATAGCACCTCACCGGTTGAACTCACGACGAATGAAGTGCGAGGGCCGGGCAGTCGTGGCCACCCTCTCTCGAATCATAATTCAAAACTCAGACCGTTCGTTCCCCCGCGACATGACTGGGCAGGGAACTAGAATTCGTAAAGACTAAATAAAGGGAGATTTAATAAAAGAAAAGGGAGGGAAAGGGCCCTAAGCGGCGCTACATCTATGGGCTGTCTGATTTGACATCTAAAAGTAGCGGTCCGAATTCGGACGCAATATGAAACGTAAGATCTTCATTTCCATTTTCCCCCTTTTCCTTTATTTTATTTTTCTTTCCGTCTTCTTTTCAAATTTCTTCAGCCTCTGTACCTATCCCATAACTCGACTACCAACACTCGGCGCGCAGTTGAAATGACTGCTTTAACTTTTCATTGTCGCGTCCCTGGGCGAGCCCGGCGGCTACCACGGCCACAGGCCGGTCGTGCTCTGCCTTACAGCAGGGTGTCGAGCCTGTAGGGACCAATGGAAAGCCCAGTGGCGCACCCACCCCTTTTGGTGTGGGAGCCCCCGCCGGACTAGTCCGAGGGCAGGATGTGCAATTACTGAGCCTACTACACTACCAAGGCTGGGACGGGAGTGTGCCTGGCACACCACGGAGAGGGACGGTCTACGATTAGGGTGAACCTGGTTCACCGCGGAGGGCCGGGACACCACGCCCTCCGACAACTCGCCTGCTGCAGGGCCTTGTGCCAAGGGGTACACCCTCACAACTCTGTGAAAAAAAACAGAAAAACCACTCGTTTCATTTTTTTTTTTTGGCTTTTTTTTTTTTTAATGTTTGTGATTAAAAAAAAAAATATTTAAAGTTCATAAAATAGAATAAAAAATATGAGTTTGTAGATCTCAAAAAGATCTACAACCCTATATTTTTTGTTTTGTTTTTGCTTATTTTGTTTTCCTGCAAACAAAAATCTCCGCGGGTCGTGGTGAATCGCGATAAACTGGCGTTTCAACGCCAATTGACCGCGTTTTGAACGCGCGTTGAAAGATTCAACTCGGGACCCGCATTGAATCCATTTCCAGACACTCAGTACATATATAATTTGTGGAAGTGTGCCGCTTTGATGGAATATGGGTGTGAGGGCACATGCGCTTAACCACACAAACACGGCCAACCTTACATCTACTATATTGCCCATCTATACCTTTTTTTGTTTCATGGATTGTGATGATTTGTGGATGGAATGGGGGAGAGATTTTGGGGCTTTTTGAAATACGCACCTCTCTCCTTACTACCCCCGTTTTTTTTACCTCTCCTGCCCTTCCTCCGTTTCCCATCTTCCGTTCCCTCTTGCAGAACTAAATGCATATGGATGAGCATCACTAAGAGAATAGACAAAATACTGCATATGTGCTGAAAAGCAGACAGGTGTGTATGCATTCCACGCTCAAGCACAGACACATGGTGGACCTTGGACCTCTCGGAATGCAATGATGAAGCGGCTGTTTCATTAAAACAGCACAACCATTTTAAATATCACTCAAAACTTGAAAAAAGATCATAAGGTAAGTCCATTTCAATTTTGGATGCACTCATCAGAGTGGGGAAGGGGTTGTTGGTCTGGCAACAGTCACACACGCGCACACGTTTCAAAACGTCTCCATGCTCTAGTTTATAACCATGTCGGATCTATTAGCAGGGTATTGGATCCATTTTGCAATCTCATCAGGCTTTGATCGAGGACAGTTGCCTGAGCCACTGTAGTCCGACGAGAGGATAAGATTCAAAGGGTGAGGGAGAGACAGAGGAGAACGGCGAGCATGAGGCTGGCTGCTATGGAGTTCATAAAATCTTTCTCAGTTTTCTATCCCGCTGCCAGTGTTGTATTTCCCTTAACTTCTCAGGTTGTGTTTTAAATTCGTTAATATGATGTCATCTCATCTGATTCTTAATGTCAGGTTGCCCTAGGTTGCCCAATGTCATCTCATCTGGTGCATGGCTTTACATTTGTCAACTTTCTGTCAATTCCAAGGTCACACTATGTTAGCTCTGCTCACTATGTGGACATGTCTCAGCAGACATTGCTTCTTCTTGTTTCATCTCAGGTGATGAACTATGTTGTCTCTTGTAGGTTTGTTTCAGTTCAGGTGATGAACTATGTTGTATGTTGTTGGGTTGTCAATAATGTGTTGACAGATGCTTTGGCCAGATGGTATCTTCTTTTCGGATCACCCAGACAACAGACCTTCTCCGTACCCAGCAATTGTTCCAAACCCAGCTTATGTGCCTCTGTCAGGCAGAAGCTCACCTCGACGGCTGGAGAGGAATGGTCCACAGGTGAAGAAACCTGATGGCGAAGGAAAAGGAGCTGCACGCAAGCAAGGGAAGTCTTCACAGCCAACATTTCAGGAAAAGCTTGAAGCAGCGAGGAAAGCCGTGCTTGTCAAAGAACTTTTCGTCGGTGGGTATATGAGAAATGGGAACTTCTACCAGCCCATGCAGCAGAATGGTGCACATGCTTGTAACCCTGGATGAACAAATCATGAGTTAGAATCCTGATGGAATCTGCTGTAGGAAGTCGTGCTCCTGCGAGCTTCTTCAGCATCTTAGTAATTCAGTCACTCTCTTCGAGCGCACGACCGTTCGGCTTCCTGTAGGAGTTGCTGAATCATGACCGTTCAGGTTCCTCTGGGAGTCGCTGATTCAATGTGAAGAATGATGCAGTGATGTTGAGGGCTAACCCGGTGTAAAATATCATAGAATGTTTTTTTCCCGGGCACTCTCTGCAGCTTGTCAAACGATAAAATTGACCAGAAGGCTGTGTTAGACATCTGCCTAGGATGATGACTGCCGAAACGTTTACCTAGAGGGTTAGTTGTAATTATTCTCATGGTTGTATTTGAAATTGGTGTCATTTGTGACCCATTCTTGAATCCTCTTGTACACACATTCAAGCTGCCGAAGGATACCCAGACTTTGCACTGCTTGTTTTTTCCCTGCAAGGGAATGACATTCAGTTTTCTACCCCCCTTAATAACATTTTCAAGGTGTCCTTCAGGACATTAGTGTTATGAACCTGGTTGCTTGTTGTCAGATGGCCAACACTCGCTCACATATACTTCCAGGTATGCCCATACATACACAGAAGGAAGGGGAGAGGATGGGAGTATCACACCGCAAAGGAAGAGAGAAACACAGTGGAAGACTTAGTCATGCGATATGACAGAATACACTGAAAGTGCAAATCGCTCCACAGAATCCTCACAACCAGTCACAAAGGAAAGCTGAGCAGATCACATCCAGAAAACAATTAGCAAAGATAGTTCTCACACAGTATCAATACTGGTTATTAAACTCAGAACATCGTTTTGCCAGAATAGCCCCAGAACTATGGTGCGCTGCTCAGAAATGAGCAGTGCTTCTTCCCCCAACCCTGAATAACCACTATCACCACCTGAGTCCCTGAAACAACCAGCGCCACCCAGATATGGCCTCCAGAGAGAAGCGCGACCCTGAAACAGGCCTCTGAGGCCAAGCGCCTCTCAGAGGCTGAAGAAGAAGACCAGTGCCAGTCTCTGATGAAGATGAAGTGCCAGAAGGCCTCCGAGGTGAAGATCTTCATCAGCGCCACATCTACTGACAAAGATGATCTCTGAGGATACAAGCTGCAGCTGTGGCTGCAGCGCCACTACCCTGAAACCCTACTCCTGAGGAGGGTTCAGCAGTGCACCAACTTCTCCTGCTCCCAGCAGACCTCAGATAGCCCAAACCTCTGGACAGCCCCTCGTGCTGTCAGAGAACAGGGAAGGTTCCAGCTATGGCCGACGCTTCGAGGGTCTGGCTATGTCTGTCCTCCAACGCTGAAGCTGTACCACTCCAGTTTGCGCGTTGCATCCCGCGATGTGCACGATACCAACTGCCAAAAGCCCTGAACAAGCTTCTACAATCTATTAGCCTGGACTCAACCTAGACCGGACTGACTGGACTGACCGGTACAGTTTCAGTTTCAGCTTCTAGGGCCTCTCCCTACCCTGCTATAGGCTATAGGACGAATCTAACAGCATAGGCCTTACGGCCTGTCTGTCCTAGTGGTAGCCCGGGTCTGCTATTCGCAGTTAGGGTAGCTGTAGGAAATTTGAGTTAGTACGGGCCTATAGTTCCCCAAATTTACAGATATGTCCCTCACGAATTTTCCTCACAGTCAGATATCTCGGTTAGCCCTCAGCCAACAAAATTACGAGTCGGGCCTACCTAGGTTACAGCCTCGAGTCGACGAGCCGCAGGCTGCAGAATGAGCAAGTCATTGCATTAGCATGGCCCCTGCACAGGGGTGACGCACAGAAATTGGGAAATGGTCCAAATTATTAAAAATAATACAAAACAAACAATCATTTTCAAGGTGCTGGGCACAGTTTTGTGTCGGAGTTGCCTGTATGACCCATGCTTTCAGAAGTAGTACGAAAGCTTCAGGGCTTCTCAAGGCCTAAGGAAAATTTCAGGCGAATCCTTATAATTGATGACATATTTGCACACAAGTTCCTGTAGTGCAATTTCCGGAGATATCCTTGGCTTGTCAGTTTTCAAAGAAAAGCTGAAACATTTACAACAAAGGACAACAAAATTTCACATTTTCAAACGAAGACAAAAATGGCTAGAGCCATAAGGCATATTAAGGACCTGTTATATTGAAAAAATATTAAAATAAAGAAAAAACGACAAGGACATACTGCAATCGGACTCGCTTTCTTTTCCACCTCGCATTCACGCAAACGGATGGCAAGTCACACTGGCGCTCAGTGCCCACTCAAAGCTCAGAGATATGGAAGTTGGAAACACAATTCAGATACATGCTCGCTTCAACAGGCTATGGCGCATCAGCGCCTGTACAACTCTCTGTTCGTCACTGTGCTCAACTCCGCTGTTCACACACACTCAACTCAGGATCACCCTGGATATCCCACATGCGAGACACTGTATCACACACACGCACACACTACACTCGACTACCACCTAGGGCGGCTATGGCCGCTCAACCCTGTTGGCTATGGCTACGCAACCTCTACTCTGCCCACTTCGTCTTCGGGCACTCTGCAGACCACCTTGCACAAGTCGCTCAAGCAGCGCTTCCGCATGGCTCGCGCAGGGATGAATGAATGGCTGGACGCTGCCTCTTGATTTAGTGGCTGGTCGGCCTCTTTTCCGCCGGGCCCTGAGTGCACACAGTCCCACATGGTACTTGCTGACTGAACTAAGGGAGACTGGGACTGGGTACTGCTGACTCAGCATGGGTGGACCTCACCACTTGCGCATTTGCCTCTGGTCTGCTGTGAGCAACGTTTGAAGGGCCACTTCTGGACCTTCCGGAAGTCTGTGGACTTGGCCCTTCAACACTGTAGCAGCTACGACCTTGACCTTTCAGGACTGTAGCAGCTACGACCTGGACCTTTCAGAAATTCCACAGCTACGACTTCTAGAACTCACTAAGACCTCTATCAGACAGGTCTACATATCGAACCCCTACAACCTATGGACCCTACGACAGCCTACCAACTGTTACGAATACACAGGTCAGGGGTTCAACTCTCGGGGTCGACACAGGTAATGTACACAGGTAAGGTAAGGACTAGGGATCGAGCCCTGGGATCTGCATTCGCTACTGCTAACAGGTGAATACCGTTTCACTCCCGCCGGCCTAAATTCGAGGTCCTCCAAGAATAATTCAGTCCAAGACCGGATTTTTACCTTTTTTTCTCTCTCGTAGGCTCTAACTATGTCAGGAGCTGTTTCCAGGAGTTCAGTTCTAGTACACCAGCGGTCGTCCTTGGGTTCCTGATAAGCAAATCGGACCTTATACTGTTTCTGTGGACGACCTCTACCTCCTGTTCTGAATACGTCTTCGCCTACAATGCCCTCAATGTCATACCTTCCATCCATGTCCGGAGGGATCATGAATCTTCTTGACGGAAACTGTTGGCTTGTGACACAAGGCAACAACTTTGATGAATGAAACACAGGGTAGGTGTGGAGGTGTGCTGGGATCTCTACCGTGTAGGACGGCCCATCCTCCCCACCCTCAACTTCTAGAACTGGCCACGGTCCTCTGTACGCGGGCAATAACTTCTACAAAATGTTCTCCTCAAGAGCAAATTCTTTGGACTTGACCCAGACAAGGTCACCTACTTGGAACTGTGATGGGCGACGGTGCTTATTAGCCTGTTCTATCATTCTGTGTTGGGCCTTCTTGAGGTTCTCAACGACGGTAGCTAACTCCTCGTGCTGCATCGCAAACTCCCTAGTACCGGGCGGTAGCCTATGAATCTGATCCCGGTTAAGTCCCTCAAACTGTCTGCGCTGTCTAAAGGACTTGTGCAACTTATTGGGAGTACGGCAGGTGGCTAAATGGACGCTATTGTTATACGCACTGGTTACCTTGGGCAACATCTCATCCCAGTTGATCTGATCCGGTCTAATATACATGCGCAGACCTTGTTGCAGGATTTTATTCATTTGCTCAGTTTGACCGTGGGTCTCTGGATGACGGCCAGATGACATTAGCAACTTTGACCCATAGACTTTCATCAATTCTTGCCAGTTCTGACTAGTGAACTGGGTGTCTCTATCGCTAACTATAGACAACAGAATCCCGTGATCGCTCACCCAATGATCACAAAACTTACTGGATTACTAAATCAGTACGTGCCTCTGCAGACAAAGGAACAAAAACTGTGTATTTACTAAACCTATCGATTATAACCATGAGTTGGCTTTTGTCGTGCCTACTCTTGACGCTAGCATCCATGAAATCAATGGACACTGAGTCGCCAAGCTGATCGGGTATAGGCAAGGGTCGAAGAAGATCTAGAGGGGCACGCGTAGTTGTCTTATTTCTTTGACATACTTTGCAACTGCGAACATACTCTATGCAATCGGCTTTCATTCCTGGCCAAGCGTACGCCTGCATCAGGTTGGCTAGAGTCTTTTGCCAACCGAAATGTCCCTCTGTGTCGTGGCATTCCCCTAGGATCAGACTACGGATCTCCTCACTAGCAGGAACGCACATACGGTCTACTACGTTGGTCTTCTCGAACAGTAATCCCTCTATAGTTCGGTAATCTGGTTCAGTATTTGGGGCCTCCTTAACTTTCTTGAGAAGGTCACTATAAATAGGGTCTTGTGCATACACCTGTCTTACTTTCTCTTGCAGGTCTCTCCCTATATCCAGATAGTGAACTATAGCTCCAAAGTAGTCTGATCTCCTACTTAGAGCATCCGCAACTACATTGTACTTGCCTTTGACAGGCTTGAGCTCAAAGTCATACTGGTCTATTTCAGCGGGCCCACCTAGTTACCTTAGGTGTCATCTTGGCCTGAGTTTTCAGCCACCTAAGAGTCTCGTGGTCTGAATATACTTTGAAGTGCCTCCCAAGCAGGTAATGCTTCCAATGTTCTAAAGCCTGCCTGAGAGCGTAGAGTTTTCTCTCATACGTCGTGGTGGCTACCTTCTCTGAGGGCATCCTCGCTGACATGAACTCTACGGGTCTATAGCCATTGCAGTCGTCCTACTACAACACGGCGCCTATAAATGGCAAGGACGAATCTGCTACCTTGAGGATAGGGTACTCTATCAACGCACGCTTTGACTTCTTAAGCGGGGACGTACAATCTTTGCCCCATGTCCAGATCGCTTCTTTCTTTAGCAACCTGCGAAGGGGAGCGGCGATAGTAGAAAATTTTCTCACAAACTTTCTATAATAGTTAGCTAGGCCTAAAAACGACTGCAATTCTGTCAATGTGGGCGGCGTCGACCAATCTCGAATCGCCGCTATCTTGCTATCCTCGGGCTTAATCCCATCCCCATCTAAAACATGGCCCTGTACAAAACTTGTGTCTTGGCCCACTCGCACTTCTTCGCATTGATCTTGAAGTTAGCCTCTCTCAACTTCTCCAAGACCTGCCTCAGATGACCCTGATGCTCTTGGAGGGTCTTACTGAATACTAATATATCATCTAAATAGACAACTACAAATCTATCTAACCAAGGCCTGAACACATCGTTCATACAACGCTGAAATGTGCCTGGCCCATCGGTCAGCCCAAAGGGCATCACTATGAACTCATAATGCCCATATCTAGTCTGGAAGGCAGTCTTGTACTGGTCATCAGGATGAACCTCTATCTGATGATACCCGGACTTCAAATCTATCTTCGAAAAATATTTGCAGCCCTGCACTCGATCTAAGAGATCGTCTATCATGGGCAGCTGCTCAACATTCTTTACTTTAATCGCATTCAGACCCCTATAATCTATACACATACGTAACTCTTCCTCCTTTTTGGGGACAAATAACACTGGTGCTCCAAAAGGAGACGAACTGGGCCTAATCCAACCCTTTCCGAGAAGCTCATCCAACTGCTTGCGTAGACTGCTCCCTTAGGAGTCCTACTGTCAGGCTCTATCTCTATACGGTGCTGGATCGGCCGCGACACCACTCCTGTCGGCGGCTCTACTAAATCCTTAAACTCTTCCAGCAGCTTGGCAATGGTTGGATCCATTGGCTTATCCTCTTTAGGCTCAGTGACAGGCCTCATGTAGGCTACGAAGACCTGCTCCTCCAATTGCTCCTTTCTCACTAATCGCGCGAACGTGGGAGCACTTAGACAGCAATGTGCCAGGGAGTTGTATACCCCTGACACATGGAACAGGCGGGCAGTCTTGACCTCGCCCGACGGACTAGAGAGCCTACACTCATGCTCTCTTAAGTGGAGTGTGACCCTTGCTGCCTCTCCCCAGTCCATACCTAGGACTATATCGAAAGGGAGGTTGTCTTCTACGGGGAGAGTCAGGGAATGGAGAACTTTCTCCACCTTCCCATCCTTTTTTAGGCGAAGATACGCCTGGACTCCCTCTACGTAATCCTTGACACGCATCGTGCGATTGTCTGTGAGGATACTGACTATAGGGTCTTCCAATTTTTGGACTTTCAGACCTAGCCTGAGCTTCTTCAACGCACTACGGCTGATATAACTACGAGTAGCCCCTGTATCTATAAGGGCCCCTACTCTCCTCCTGAAAACTTCTAAATCTACTAAAACTAACTGTCCCTTACTCTCTTTCTTCATTTTGGCCCAGGCCGGCATCCTTTCTTTCAACTCTTCTGCCAGACCTGTGAGGGAAGTGCTTAGAGAGACTCTAACATAGACAGTCTCTGGACAACTATCTAGGCACTGGCCTGCAACCTCTGCCATAGACTCATGTGGTGTGGGAGTTTTTTGGTGGTGTGCGCACACTTCCCCACATGGCCTAGTGGTAAGGGCAGGGAAACGGGCTTCCCTATACTTCGGACAATATTTTGACCCTTGGGCAGCGAAACGGGCTTCCCTATACTTCGGACAATATTTAATGATATGGGCAGGGTCACCGCAGTAAATGCACTGCCCCTGCTCCATTCGCTGTTGCCACACACGCTGATCCAAGCCCAGATCTTCCCAAGGCCAACCCTGTGGCCAACCAGGGTGCGAAACTCCTCTCCTCTGAGGTGATCCTCCACCTCTCCGCTGTGGGGATCGATTGGGACCCGAATGATTCGGCGGGGGACCTTGACCCCTACCTCCCTCTTCGCGGTTCCTTTGGCCGCCAACCCCCTGTGCGCCCGGACCTCGACCTCCCGTGGCCCGGCCCCCTTGGCCCTGGCCTCCTCCTGTACGTCCTCCCTTGACCCACACTACTATCATCCTCCTCTAGCCCCCACTCAATCTGACTGTAGGGGACTTCGTCCGTACCACCCTCATCTAACGTAAGGATCAGATGATCCTTGGCCCTAACCTGACCCGAGATGGTATGTCCTTTCCACTTTTTCCCTTTATCCAAATCCTTGTGCCAGAAAGTGGAAATTGGCATGGATTTCGTCTCGAACAGGACCACTTCTCTACTTGACGCATCGTACGTAATGTTGGCCTGTTGGGTCTTTTCAAAGAAATGCCCTCGCAGGGGCTCTGGCATGGCACGATAAAATAAGTTGACTAACTGGGTCTCAGTGACCCCGTGGTCTGGGATGGCTACCAGGTCATCCATCACTGCCTTGAGTGCTCTTGCACTCTTCCACTGCCTGGAGTGGATCGTTTGCAGCTTGTCATAGACCTTGATGCCTCTCGTGACGTCAGCGAACCTCTCTCTCAGGAGTTTGAAGAAGTGAGGAAGGGGGGTAATTTTAATATGCAACCATGTTGTTTTCACAATTGGCTGCTCGCGCGAGGGACCTGGCAAAACTAGCCGCTTCATCCTTCAGGGCATGGAAGGCTACAAGGACTTGTTCCTCAGGTAAAATATGTTGTAAATATACATAACTTTTGACGCTAGCCTCCCAATTATCGAAATTCTCCTCCTTTTTCCCGCCATAAGAGTCAGGACACTTGAGCTTAACAGACTCTTTGCGGGTACGACCCTTTCTCTAACGCGGCTACTACTTTGGCACCCTCAATGGCGCCTGCACATAATTTCTCTGCACCTTCCTTCAACTTCTTAACTTTGGTCCCGACGTGAGTCATCACGTCGCACGCAAACTCTCTAAACCCGGTCCGGATGGAATGGAGGGCCATTTCTTGGCCTCTAACAGACTGATGGTGTTCGGGGTAGTGTTCTTCCCACCGCGGGTGTCAACCATGGTGTCAGGCGCACAACTAAACAATGGTTCCACTCCTCACCACGTAGACTTCTACCCCCTGGCTGGCGCAACCTAACTGACTCAATCTAGGGACCACATAATCCGCATAGGATTCTGTCAACTAGGGTCACTAGCCTAGACCTAAACTATGGCCGTTTTTTTTTTTTTTTTGAAAAACAACCCCCTCCAGTGCTAGAGGTGCTGAAAAGAGCAGACACCACTAGCACTGGGGGAGAGGCTCCATCTATTGGTGGGGAGCATCAACTGCTGGAAAGCGGGTCCAGCGTCCCATATACAGAGTGAAATGCCAACTGAAATGGAGAATACCCTGCCAGCATTGATTGCTCTGGAGTCCAGAGGATTAACTGAGCAGGTTGTTTCGGGACACGGACAAAACCTCTTCGCCCCATGCCAGGCGCCAGATATCTACTGCAATAAACTGTTTCCTTCCTCCACATGAGAAAGTGAATAAAGGATGGGAGGGAGTCGGGAGGAGGGCTGTGACAGGATCCATGGCCACAGCTCGGATTTTGGGCCTACCGTGCCACACCGAGCAGGCCGCCGGTCAGCACCAGTCCTTGGGAGGGTATGTGTCCCCCGGGACAGTCGAGTCGTCAGACACAGTCTTTAGCCCTACTCAGCCCGTGTGGGTTTGGTCAACAAGGCCCTATCCTTCATACACAGAGTTCCTACACCTGGACAGAAGAGACTCGATGCCGAAAGAAGAGAGAGACAGACTCAGCAAGTACCACAGGGTGTGTGCACATCCGTAGGGCGAGGGGATAGGCTGAAGGCTTGGCGAGAATATACCAACTCCAGCTTGGTCAAGCTGACGGTCAGCAGGTCCGGTCAATGCTTGGTCAACGCTGCGGTCAACCCCCGGTGAACTCCCGGTCAACTCCGGTCAACGCCTGATCAACCCCGTTCAACTCCGCCGGTCAACACTTCGCCCGGCTATGGCTGCCGTCTTCTTCTTCCTCACCACCCTTCTTCTTCTTTTTCCCTACTCGCCTTTTTCTTTTTCCACCCCGGCTATTCTTCTTTCTCTCTTTCTCTTTTTTTTTTTGTTTTTTTTGTTTTTGTTTTGTCTCTCCCTTCACTTTCCTCGGCTATGGTTTCCTTACTCCTCTCGGTCTCTCTTCTTCTCTACCACTGTTCCTCCTTTGTCCCTCCGTGTCCGAGCTTGGCGGCTATGGCCGCAGACTTGTCCTTTGTTGGACTGCACAACCAATCTTGTATCGCTCCTCTCTCTCTTTCTTTCTCTCTCTCTCTCTCTCTCTCTCTCTCTCTCTCTCTCTCTCTCTCTCTCTCTCTCTCTCTCTCTCTCTCTCTCTCTCNTCTCTCTCTCTCTCTCTCTCTCTCTCTCTCTCTCTCTCTCTCTCTCTCTCTCTCTCTCTCTCTCTCTCTCTCTCTCTTCGTTGTCTTCTTTGCAGGTGCGCGCGGTGTCGTTCTTCCTCCGCAGATCAACTATGGCGGACTTCTCCTTCAACGGCGATGGCGCGTGGAATAGCGGGTACCAGCTCCAATACCAATGCAATCAGACTCGCTTTCTTTTCCACCTCGCATTCACGCAAACAGATGGCAAGTCACACTGGCGCTCAGCGCCCACTCAAAGCTCAGAGATATGGAAGTCGGAAACACAGTTCAGATGCATGGTCGCTTCAACAGGCTATGGCGCATCAGCGCCTGTACAACTCTCTGTTCGTCACTGTGCTTAACTCCGCTGTTCACACACACGCAACTCAGGATCACCCTGGATATCCCACATGCGGCACACTGTATCACACACACAAACACACTACACTCGCCTACCACCTACGGCGGCTATGGCCGCTCAACCCTGCTGGCTATGGGTACACAACCTCTACTCTGCCCACTTCGTCTTCGGGCACTCTGCAGACCACCTCGCACAAGTCGCTCAAGCAGCGCTTCCGCATGGCTCACGCAGGAATGAATGAATGGCTGGACACTGCTCTTGATTTATACTTCTGTTTGTGGCTGGTCTGCCTCTTTTCCACCGGGCCCTGAGTGCACACAGTCCCACATGGTACTTGCTGACTGAACTAAGTGAGACTGGGACTGGGTACCGCTGACTCAGCATGGGTGGACCTCACCACTTGCCCATTTGCCTCTGGTCTGCTGTGAGCAACGTTTGAAGGGCCACTTCTGGACCTTCCGGAAGTCTGTGGACTTGGCCCTTCGACACTGTAGCAGCTACGACCTTGACCTTTCAGAAATTCTACAGCTACGACTTCTAGACCTCTATCCGACAGGTCTACAGATCGAACCCCTACAACCTACGGACCCTACGACAGCCTACCAACTGTTACGAATACACAGGTCACGGGTTCCACTCTCGTGGTCGACACAGGTAGTGCACACAGGTAAGGTAAGGACTAGGGATCAATCCCTGGGATCTGCATTCGCTACTGCTAACAGGTGAATACCGTTTCAATACATGCAAATTGCAGATAATTGACCCTTTTGTATATGTTCCCGCTTGTTGTCCTTTTCTTCCTTTCTGCCTACGGTTCACCAGGCAGTTCTCTATGACGATATGTATGTGCTATTTTACAGTCTACATTGGTCTGCGAGGATCTGGGTCCTCGGCAGGTCTAAGGGGCCTGATACAGATGTGCCTGCCCTAAGTGAAGGCGGCCTAACAAATCTTGTCCGAGCAGCACAGATATTCCACGGCCTTCCAGGCCTTCTCGAAAATGCAGGCCCTGGGCCAGAATCGCAGCTTCATACACAGACGGTTGGGAGGCCCAACCGAACGAGGCCCAGCAGCTGCAGCAGAGGCACAGCCTCCTGGGGCCTACGGGAAGCTTCTGGGCAGAGGCCCAGCCCAGCCAGGCCGCCTGGAGGCTCATTCAGGCACTTGCCAGTTTGTGCAGCAGCGCTGCTGGAGCAAAGGCTCACGTGCTGCTGTGCACTAAGGGCAAGATGCTGCGCGCGTGCGGTCGTGCAGGAAGCAGGGCGCTGCTGAGGGCAGCGCCATAGCCCAGCCTCCATAGCTGGCTGAGGCTTGTACTACAGTGAGGCGCAGAGGTGGTCTTCGGGTGTACAGAGGGAACACGTGGGTGTAAGTCGAGGGAGAGAGAGAAGGATGATGATGATGATGATGTGAGGGCACATACCTGGTACTGGCGATGGTCTGCATTGGGCGACATCTTCAAGGTCTTCGTGGGCTGCTGACGTCAACAGTTGCATTGTCAATTAGTAGGCAGACGGTAGCTGTGTAGGAAGTAGGCTGGGCGCCGAGCGCCAAGTAGGGAGATAGGGCCTGGACACTCGTGTTGGTGGTGGCGAGAGCAAGCTGTCATTGACATTGGTTTTCAGTGTCACGATTCTTCATTGGTGTTATATTGGTGCATTTGGCCTTCAATGTGATTGTGCATTCTGGACATTGTCATCTCGCTATTGCTCATTTTCCTTGCGATTTGGTATCAGAGCTGGTTTTAACTGCTCATCATTGGTTCTTCGCAATAACTGTTCGGTGCTTCGCATGAGGTGTGGGGCAGTGATAAGGCTTGGGCATTGAACGATTGGCGGCCCAGGGTTGTGTAGGCGTGCCAGGAAGGCTATGTGGTGACATTAGGGGTGTACGCTGGTTGATGAGAGCTCGCTGATGTGGCATTTAAGCCGAGGTGGAACTACATTTCGCTGTTGGTTGTGTCGAGGCAAAGACCAGTCATCATAAATGCACACCAGGTTGCCGGTGAGAAATCTGTGGTTGGGGGCAGCATTATGAGGTACGTTGCTCTCTTCCTTATCTACCCTCTTCGTTACTCCTTACCGCGAGGCAGTGAGTTCTGTTTTGAGAGTCCTCTCAATGTGAGGTGTCGCGAGCGCTCAACCTTGAGAGTCGACATTCTTCCTGGGCACCAAGCTGGTGGGAGACGGACGAAGCCTCTGAAGGGCCCTGGACTAAGCACTCGGGTCACAGTCACCATGCCAACCCGCTGGGACTAGTACATGCATGCTTTGCAGCAAGTCCTTGGTTCTGCTGCTGCGTAAAAGAGGTCATGTAGGACATGCCAACCCTTTGAGAGACGCTCATCAGACCGTCTATAAACATTTATGTCGGGTTCCGGTGTTGAACCCTGGCTGCAATCTAATAATTCCTAACGACCTTGGGGGTTGTCCTTAAACTGCCTCTTGATCAGCCAAATCAAACTGGAAGTAAGGCTCATTGCATGCAAGGGTAAACAACGTGCAGGGGCTGGCAGGTTCGGCGTAGACTTGGGGCACAGGGGTGGGCCGGTTTGCACACCTTCAGACATGCCGCTGAACAAGACGCTCAGGGCGTTGACACGAAGTGACCACTCAAGAAGGATACAGGGAGAGGGGTGATTCCTGTAACTGTTCGCTGTTGTACTAATTAGATAAACTGCCATCCAGCATACATCTCCACAGGTAAACTGTTTTATTTTTTATTATTTTACGGACTTGTTGACAACTGACAGACAACTGCAGATAGGATAGCACCTTTCATGCTGCATTGCACTCTGTATTAGAGTAGTCTAAAAATAGAACTAGTGTTACCTGTAGGATCTGACATTAGTTGTCATTGACCACTCGACTATTTCTCTCCAGGCTGACCGAAAGTAGTTCCATATCATACTCGGTTGGGTGTCATGCCGAGGTAGGATTCAGTGTGGATTCTAGTTTAGATCACACACACACTGTAGCTCATGAGTGATGCAAGCTGCAGTGAGGAGGAGGAACGATTAGTGGAACCCCTTAGAGTTACACGTAGGACTGCTCTCAGTCGTCCGATCACTTTCGAAGAGTTAGCTCCAGGAGAGGAAAGGAAGTTGTGGAGGGAAGCTAGGGAGAGGGCGACATTAAGGAGGGTTAGGTCAGAAGCAGCCAGCTTAGAGGCCGCGATGGCTACCGTCTCCAGCATGTCATAGGCCTTGTCCCAGGCCACTTCGTCATGGGTCAGTCAGAGTGTTTCTCAGGTTTACGTTAGTCAGACTGCTGTCTTGCAAGTCAGCCAACAGACTCAACTCACGTCGGAGGATTATGAGCTCCTCCAAGCAGAAGCTCTTCACGATCAGCTACAGCAGCAGTTGAGAGAGGCAGCAAAGAGAAGACAGAGAGCGTTAACGCGAAAAGCTAGATTAGGAGCCAGGAGGCAGGAGCTAGGTAAACTAGAGGCACTAGACGAGTCAACATTTGATCCTGCAATGCAGGCGCTGTGTAGCTCACTCCTCTGCGTGGCAGAAATGCAGGTTGTACAATAGGAAGTGCTGGCCGAACTAGTGGCAGGCCAAAAATGAATTATGGCTGCACTGCAGGCTCCTCGTCTAATGATGAGGCAGCCTCAGTACGCTGTAGCTCCCCTTTCGATTACGGGTCCCTCAGTGACGCGGTCGCCGGTAGGGCCCTCTTTTTCTCCTATGTTTGGCATGCCCCCGCCAGGTGGTTTAGTAGCAGCTAGTGGTCCGGTCCTCAATACTTCTTTTTTACCATTAACGATGGTGGCAGCTACAGTGCCATCGCAAGGACAGGCTCAGGTTAGCACGCAGCAACCTGTCTCAATGGCTATGCAGCCATTGCAACAATCCCTTGGGCAAATCCAACACATGCCCAAGATTCCCTTGCTGAGTACTAAGCCCTTCTCTGGAGACAAGAAGAAGGCTGAGGACGTGGATACCTGGGTGAGGACTGTGCCTATCTATGTGAGGTACAAGCTCACAAGGCCAGAGTAGGAAGTTATAGTCGCTGCCTCCTTTTTAGAAGGATCGGCGGCACGATGGTTAAACGGGTTAGTGCAGCAGCTTCGATGGTCAGAGCTTCGATGGTTAGGGCTATGGTCAGAGCTTCGATGCCTGGGCCCAGGCTCAGACATTGGAAGACTTCGTACGGACTGTGTACAATAGGTGGCATGACCCTCAAGGGGCTCAGAAGGCCACTGACGCGATTAACATTCTCTGTTCCAAAAGGTACCGGACTGTACGCGAAGTCACAAACGCCGTAGAACGTTTGATCGTAGTACGTGGTGTGCGCTACGACCCACAGGTGCTCCTCACAAATTATTTGAGATGTCTGACCACAGATGTCAAAAATAAACTGGTGGATTAGGCCAACATTGATGTCCATAGCTTCGCTACGTTCAACAAGAAAGCCTTAGACATAGAGGCTAAGCTTGGGTCCGCTCATCAGGGTCAGGGGGATGGTAGGAAGAAGAGACTTCCCCAGGACTGGAAGAAGACAGGCCAACTCATGTTCGTTGACCATGATGGTCAGGCGATTGAGATTGACGACTTCCCAAACTATGGGGATGAGACAGAGCGGATTGGGGAGTCGTGGCGCCTATCAAAGAGAAAGCTAGGGGGCCGGGGAAGCAGAAGGTAGGCCGGTCCAAGGGTCAGGGCGACCAAGGAATGCCTGTGGAGGGACCGAGTTGCTAGGGGTACTTGCCCGAACTGTGGCAACTATGGCAACACATCCAGGACTTGCCGAGGCAAGAAGGTCACTACGAAGGTAGCCTCTTCAACAGTGGCGGGTTTATCTTCAAACCCTTGCGGTGCTTCTGCGAGCAAGGAAACACCTCGGGCCAGTAGGAGTGTTAGCCGCCGTTACTCGTGTTGAAGTGGTAACATTGCCTCCCGCACTTCAGGCGTTGGCCAAGGCTAGTGACCCGTCCATCGTCCCGCAGATACATTCAGACCCACTGATGCTCTGTTAGAGAGATGTGTCCGACTCCCTAGAAGAGTTACAGACTGAGTGGTCAGGAAGGACCCCAGAGACTCCTGGGCGATGATTAGTAGAGGTCCTAGGGGTGAACATTTCGTGGTAGAGGTTGATGTAGGTGACCGCAAAGTGGGCGCCTTCGCAAACATAGGCTTTACACAGAACTTCATCAGTCGGGCTTGTGTGGATAGGTTGCACTTAGGGGACCAAGTGCAGCGGCTCGGCAGATCTGTAGGACCAACGCTAGCCAACAAGGGAGCGCATGGTTGTGCAAGACTATGTCAAGGACGTAGTCTGTACCTTTTCCTATGGAGGAGGGGAACTGAGACATAAAATCTCGTTCCTTGTCAGCGACAAAATGCCATTCAACATGCTGCTAGGTGTGTACTACCTCAAGGTTGCTCAACCTCAATTCGATTGGGATAGAAAGGTGATGATCCACAAGTTACCCAACGGTAGAACCGTTAGATTGCAAAAGTTCAAAGCTAGCAGTCTAGTGGAAAACTACGGGTGTATGTGTGCATCTTCCTCCTATAACCACTATAAACAAAATTGAGAGGAAGGTATGTACTTAGTCTTTGTGTCTGAAAAAGGGGAGGCAGTAAGATCACCCCCAAGGATAGAAGCAGTCGTCACACAGTATCCATACCTTTTTAAGGAGTCCACTCGTGTGGTGGAAAGGGAGAAGTACCGAGAGGACGGATCTATAGGATGTCTCCTGCGGAGTTGGATGAGCTCCGCCGCCAGCTCAAAGAGCTCACAGAGAAGGGATGGATTCAGCCTAGTACCTCCCCTTACGGTGTTCCGTTCCTTTTTTTTTTTTTGCAAGAATAGCCATTGTGTAAGCTCTCTATCCGAGCAGCGGTAAGAGAACTATTGGAATTGAGGGCTTATCTGTCTGGCTGCTCCATCTATTGGTGGGGCGCGGCACCTGCTGGAAACCGGGTCCAGCGTCCCATTGATAGATCTTGCAAAGAGGCTTTCAATCGTTGTTCCCAGGGCTGTGGTCATTTCAATTGTCAGTCTGGGGCTCCGTTATCCCATGGGGCTGCCAGTAATACCCATCCCATCTTGGAGCGCCCCTTGTCTTATGTGCACAACCCTACTCAGCAGCCCCCTGATCATTATTACAACGTCTATCCCTGTAAAAACCTTATACCCTCTCAAAACCCATGCATGCCACATTATTGATCCTTAAAGCCCGCTGAGACGGAGAGCAGTACAGTGAGCCAAGGCAATTGCAGCACATCTGAATTTGTCTTGTATGTCACTGGGTGAGTGAGAGCCCTTGTACCAAAGACCGATTGGTTGCCCAAATCCGCTTCCTCTATTACTTCTGCAAATCAGCAGATCATTACCAACTCTGAGTATGTCTCTGCCATTGCTGGCAGGTTGGAGTTACTATTTCTTGTGGTTGCTTGGCCAGACTTCACTTGTCATTAGTTGTTATCTGCGCTTCATCCACCCTTTGGCTGGAGAGGCTGATCCAGTCATTGTCCTGCAGCTTGTCCGAGAGGCGCTGGGTTGGAGTGGGGGGACTAGGGGGTTTCTGGCAGGGGAGGGGTCAAGGGTACAGCTGCGCTGGGAGGTGTGTTTGTGGGAAGTGGAGGGGGCAAGTCAAAGATAGGAGGTAGGGAGTCTTGGGGGCGGGGAGGCGGGGNACTGTAGATTAGCACATAGACCTTGATTTTTCTAGTAGCTGGCGTGGGATGGGCTTGTTGGTTTTCACAACTTTTCAGTCTACCTGTATAGATTACAAGTTGTAGACTACCAAGTAGACCTTGTTCCAATATTCGCTTGAAGATGAAGAGTGGGAGAGGTGGTTGTAATTTGGGTACGACAGGGGGAAGAAAGGGGGTTGGGGGTTTAGGGGGGCTGGTTTGCAAGATAGAGGGGTTAGGGAGGGGACGGTGGGGGGGGGGGGGGGGGGGGGGGGGGGGGGGGGGGGGGGGGGGGCAGGGGAGGGGGGGAAGGGAAGAATGGCAGGGAGGGGGATCTACTACTATGGGAGATGTCTGTGGTGTGTCAGAGGGTGACATCAAGGGGTAAGGGGGTGGTGGTTCGGGTGTGAGAGGTAGATCTCGCAACCAAGATGATGAGGGCTGCGATGGGACTATAGGCAGCGGTGCTGCAGAGACCGGGTGGGTGGGTGTTTGAGGCTGTGCCAGATTCATTGTTGCTGAGCCCTGCATAGAATCGGGTTGCAATACTGATGTGTTGTGGGCGACAAGCATTGGATTTTTGGGCAGGGGGATTGTGAAGGCTTGGGACGAACGCTATTGCCAGGTATGTTCCATCTTTGTCCACTGGCCCCATACTAGCATGTTTGCTGCGTCCAAGTGTCCCAATTTTCTTCCAGGTCCAGCCATGTCGATTTGAATTCTTGTACTAGCTGTTGTTTTTGGGATACATCCTGTGCATTCTTCAACGTGGTTGTGAGTCTCGCCCATGCCCTGTGGATATTGTCTCTTATTATTTGAGCCATTTGTTTTCTTTCTTGTAGGTAGCCGAAGTTATGTTCTTTCCTCTCATGTGAGCATCTTGCCCGCCAGATCGTCATAATAAGTTCCAGTCTGGTGTACTTAAATAAGTTGTGTTCGAAGATGGACCATGAAGACATAGATGTGTTTCGTTGCCCCAGCAGAGCGGCTGGATCCCATGGCAGGTCCTTGTCAGTCAGGGATCTGCACACCTCATACCACCACCTCCAGATTTGTAGAGCCATGGGGCATTCTAAGAGGCAGTGTTCCAGGTCTGCTATTCGTTGAGGGCCAGAAGACTTCCCACAATATGAGCAGATTGGGGAAAGCACTCCCCTTTGCTCCAAGCCTGATCGTGCGGTGATCCGGTCTGGTGTAGGTAAACACCTGTAGAGCATCTGCCATTGGAGTGCTCGTTGGGCAGTTGGCATCCAGCAGGTGAATTGACTCCACTTGAAATTTTGTAAATCTTGTGCAGTGGTAGGGGCGTGTTTTTTCCATCGCTGTTTTATTATGTCTTCTATACTTTTGGTTGTGTGGATTTTCCTATAGCATTCTTTGATAGAGAATTTCCATATGGGCAGCGGAGTTGGCCCCCCCCATTGCCACTCCGCCGGATCGAAGGGGAGGGAGCAAATGGGTGTGGATATGTCATATCCCATCCATCCATCTTTTTCATCCCACACAACCCTCACTCTGATGAGTTGTGCCCAAGAACCTTCCTTCATTTCCTTTGAGTTTGGAGCATCTCGCACCCGACATGACTGGTTCCGAAGCTTCTAGCGCTGCTATCTCCCAATCCGTCTGGCTACTTTGTAGACAATCATCAGGAGGGGCCTAGAGGAGGCTTCTATTACCCAGTCCCCTTCTTTGATATTGGGACCCTGTTTGAAGGCTGCCATCCAGGAGAGCGGTATGGCCTCTTGGATTTCTCTCAGTTTTCCTTCTAGTCCCTTCACATTTTTGAGTACTGCTCTTAGTTTATGCCATGTCTTCCATTTCCCTTTTCCATTGTCCTAGGGATCACTGATCGTGAAGATGCCTTTCTTCACCCATGAGAGCCAGTGTGAATGTTGATGGATGGGGAATGGCAGGTTGACGGTCGATAAGATCTCCGAGTTTCCAAACAATTGCTGTCTCCAGACCTCGTGCCATGTAACTGAGGATGGCAGCTTTGAGGGACCCACCGCTCTCCATAGGAAGAGGATTGATGTCCAAAGAGGGTCATTTTCCAGATCTTTTCTTGTGGCGTCCAGGTGTGCGTTGCTTTGTTTGGGTTTTGTAGGGATGGACCATGCAGGGTTTGTTAGCCAGGCCAGAGGGTGGACTTGTCTGTTTGTTGTTGTTTGTGGGGCCAAGTTAGCCAATTGGATGTGGGCAAGTGGGGCCCACGGGATATCGTTGGCCATCAAGAGCCTTATAATCACTTTGAAGATAAGCGCTTTCATCTCCTCTTGGGGGTCGATAATCGCTAAACCCCCTTTGGATTTTGGTTGGGCTATCTGGTTCCATGCCACCCTTTTAATGCATGATCTCAGTTCATGGTCGTTTCGCCATAGATATGTTGTGATTGCTCCGTTTAAGTTGAGTAGTTGTTTGGAGTCTAATGTCCAGAATGCTGTTTTATACCAGATTGTTGAGAGAATTGCATTATTGATGGCAAGGGCTCTACCCACCAACGAGGTGTGCAGCCCTTTCCAAGAGGACATCTTTTTTAGGGCTGTTTCTACTAGGACATCCCCATGGTCCTTGGGGGGGCCAAGCACGGTGAGTCTGACCCCCAATACCCTTATTGCCTCTTCTTGGGCCCACCAGACGACTTGGGGCTGTGGAGGCGGGGGGTCCCCCAAAGGGTGCAGCCACCATCCTTCGGTTTTGGTTCCCCAGTTCACCCACCTTCATGCCTGCAACAATTAAAAATAGGTGGATAGTTTGTTGGAGGGCTCTCAGGCTCGACCGAGAGGCTTTTATAAGCACAGTAAGATCGTATGCAAACAATGATGTGACTGGGACCTTGTGTGGTGGTAGCTTTGGAATGGATATCCTCTCTATGTCCGGATTTGTTCTTATCAGGGAGGCCAAAGCTTCCATGACTAGGACAAATCGAAGCAGCGCGATGGGGTCCCCTTGTCTCACCGACCTTTGCAGGGGAAATGGAAGTGAGAGATGACCATTGATCATAATATTGGTTGTCGTCGAAGTGTGCAGTGTTCTTATCCATTGTCTAAATATTGGACCAAAGTTCATTCTTTCGAGATAGCAGTCCATAAATTCCCAGTCCACATGGTCATATGCCTTTTCAAAGTCAATGAATAATATCGCCGCCTCAAATTTTCTTTGTCTGGCGTATTTTATGGTTTCATTGACTAGGAGGATGTTGTCCTGTATATTCCTCTCTGGCATAAATCCTGTCTGGTCCATGTGGATGAGGATGTTGTCCAAACTTCCTTGTCGGACAGCGTGGACATACTCCATTATGTCTATATGCATGAGTTCCCAGAACTTGATCCAAAATTCTTTGGGGAAGGAGTCAAAGCCTGGTGTCTTTTCATCATCCATATCAGTCAGTGCGGTCAGTATTTCTCGAGTTTGAAGGGGGGCTTCTAGTTGTTGTCTTTGTGATTGGGACAGGAGTGCGTTGAGGCTATTGAGCAGTGTGTTTCTTGCTTGGTCCTTTATTTCTCCCTCCTAATGCTTATTTTTTGATGTGAAGAGTCTCTTGTAGTATTGTGTGGCATGATCCACGATTGTGTAGGAATTAGTGGCAGCTGGTGTGTGTTGTTCAAAGGGATGGTTGAGGGAAGCAACCAGGTTTTGTCTTGATCTGGTTTTGGCTTTGGTAAAGAAGGTTCTTGCCATTGTACCTTCCACTTCTTATCTCTTAATCCTTGCCTGGATTCTCCAGGCCTCTGCTTGGTTGTCCAGGTAGGCTTGGTGTTGGTCTCTTGCTTCCTGGAGTTGGTTGAACGTCTGTTGGTCCAAGGGATTATCCGACAACGATTCATCCCATTGTTCCAAAGCCATAATTAATCTTTCCATTGTTGTTTTCCTCTCCCTAGCATGTGCAACGCGGAATTTTTTAATTGTAATGACCCGTCAAAACACAGACTGAGAACACTGCTGATTTTTGAAGTTCTGTCGATGGAATGGATGCCTTGTTGAGATTCCCGCATTCTGCTGTGTTTTCGAAGTCTGTCTGTGTGTGCGTGCTTGTGACCTGCGTGCCTGACTGAGTGCTTGTCGGTATGAGTGTGTGTGTGACCCGCAAGGGTACTTGCTTGTTTGGTAGGCCCGTAGGGCCGGTACTTACCTGTGGCCGTGGCATTGAGGGTTGTAGTAGGGAAAAACACTCAAGCGGTGAAGCTAGCGGCCTCGCGGCCCTTGGGGTAGCAGAAAAACACTCAAGTAGGCCGGTAGGCCGATACTGCACCCCACTGCAGTTGGCGTGAGGGGGTACTGGAGCCCGAGCAGAGAAAGACAAAGTTGGCATTTTTAGAGTCCAGTAGCGGTAGGGTAGGTCTAGGCCGGTACCAGTCCAACCAGTCTGAGTCTAGAGCCTGTACGGGTAATATCAGGGTCTGCAATGATGTTTCCCTCCGAAACGGAGGAGGTACCGGTTGCTTGGAGAGGCCGAGCGGCCTGGAAGTCACCGCCCAGGAGGCAAGTAGGCCGCTATATCAAGAGGCAGGGCAAAGAGCCCGGCCTCATTCTTCAGTGTGCGAGTTGGGCGTCACGCTGCTAGAGCGCTGGCTGGAGTAGCACTGGGCACTACATCGCTGCTGGGAGGAAGAAGCCGGGTGCTTCCACCTTGGCTATGGTGGAGCTCTACCGGTAGGAGGAGGAGGGAGAAGGGGACCAAGGAGGAGAGTGGCGAGGTACTTACTGGCTATGGTAGGCACCATCTTCATCTCCTTGCTAGGCGCTGCATCAGGAAGGCCCCAGTGGGGGTAGTGCCGCATCAAGGAAGCTCGGACAGAGTCAGGCATGGCGGTTGAGTGGGCAGCGGDATAGCTGCTGGGKGATGACCTTGAAGCAGGGCAGCGGTGTAGCTGCTTGGGGTTGTCTTTGGTACCGGAGGCTGAAGCCTCTGTTGTCCGCCATAGCCTCGGCCTGTATGTGGAGGAAGAAGAAGGGCTGCCATGGCTATGGTGGACCTCATCTTGTGCCTGCAGTAGAAGTGGGATTCATACATTGATTCTGGTTCAGCTGTTCAACATTATCATTGTTTATTTATTGTTTGAATAAGAGAGGAGGAGATAAAGAGGAGGAGGTTGTCGAGCGAAGAAGAAGAGCTTTGTCTTTGGTCTATGCTGGAGTACATCATCTCTTTCTTCTTTCTTAATTCTTATTCTTCTTCTTTCCCTCTCTCTCCTCTCAAGTTCTTTCATTTCTTTTGCAATTGGACGGCATTGGGCTCAAGTTCATTCATTTCTTTTCGCAATTGGACAAAGTTGTACTTTCTGATGATTGTGGACTTCAAAAGTGGCCAGGATCGTAACATTGGCATCAGAGCGGATTCTACTTGTTGGCGAGAGTTGACTTTGCTGCCATAACCCTAACCCTAGTGGTAAGGGCTACCACTTAGGGTTAGGGCTGGAAGTTAGGGTTAAGTGGGGCAGCGTGGTAAAGGGAAGCTGCCCCCACCTGGCAGGGCCGTGTAGGGGCGACACTAGACCCGGCCAGGTTGCTTGAGTGCATGCTTGTGGTGGCGAGACACAAGGTGGGACTTCATGATGCAATTTGAGAGAGGCGACAGTGATGGGCACCTTCAACTTGAATCTAGACTTCAAGGAAGACAAGGAGTGACTTTAGGGCTCCCCTCAAGTAGGCGAGCTTGAGGGTGGCAGCCATATCCGCACCTACGGACTGCAAGTTGTTGCTTTGATCTTCAACATTGACGGGGGATCCGGCTGTGTACTTTGGGGTAGATGTTGACCCTCCTAGATGATAGGACACTAGTGTAGAGGATGCTAATTGGGTCAGGAGGACTATGTGAGAGGGGGGTGAGTTCTTTTCATCTCAAGAGCCCGGCCACTCAGGTAAGTACCGTGCCACCAGGGTGCCCATGTGTGTGTGCATGGAATTGACTGCCTGTTGGGGTTCTCTGGGTTCTTCTTCCATCCTCCATAGTCTTGATTGTGTGTGAGGTGTGTGAACTGCCTACTCGCCTGATGAGTGAATGAATGGAGTATCTTGTTTGCCTTGTGATATCTCTCTACAGTGCTTTGTTTATTTCATTCTGAACGGCGGTAGTCTACAAGTTCTTTTAGGGGCAAAATTTCGTTTTTCAATTCAGTAGGGACGGAGCAAGTCTTTGTGGAACTCTTGTTGGTTGGGACGCGGTTCTGACTCCACTGGGACCATTCGGGAGTCAGTGGGACCAGGCCCAAACGAGAAGGGCCCCTCAGGCCAAATCTGTTGACGTGAGTTACCTTGCTCTATCTGATTGGGACACGGACCTTATGCTTTCGGACTAGGACACTCGCTGCGGAGGGGATCTCCGCTGGGACGTTTTATCAGACTTTACCGCACAATCCGCCGCCTGACTCGCACCTTATACACCACTCAATTCTCTCTTGCATTTCGCTGTACATCTTGAATCTGATTTGCTGTGTTTTCACGGAGTTGAGGCTGGCTAGGCTTGGGAGGACCCCATACGTAGTCAGTCCAGACTGTGTGGCTGGATCAGATCTCTCTGATCTTTTCTTTTTTTGTTGTTTTGACTGCTCTCCAGTCCAAATGAATTGCCGCTCCGGCTAGGAGTTCTACCTTCTCTTCTGAATGCTTTCAAGCTGTTTCTTTCATTGGGTTCATTAATGCCTGCGTCTACATGGTCGCAAACGAGAGAGAGAGAGAGAAGAGAGAAGTTATTGAGAGTTTCTCTTGAGGGAGTGAGGAGAGGGAAGAGGAGTGTTCGTCGCAAAGCTGAGAGGAAGTACGGACCCTCTTGAGAGTCTTACTGACACCCTCATCCTCCATCATGGCATCTGCAGCAGATTGGAAACCGCAGATGGACGCTGCCCCTGAGGCAGAAAAACCGCAGTATCAGTTTTTCTACGAGAAAGCCTTGAAGAGGGAGGAGGAAGAGAAAGAGAGAGAGAGAAGGGATAAGGTGCAGGCTCACGAGGCCGTCCTTAGCACCGTGTCTGCTCTGACTGATGAGGAGGTAGAAGAGAAAATGGTTCCCCTCCTCAGAGCCTTAGCAGGGGTCCGGGTTGCTGAGGACCATACTGGTCAACTCGCACAGGTGTTTAAGCTGCTCAAGGAGTTGCGCGAAGACATGGCCAAGATGGCGCAGCAGCACCGCGATCAGCTGCAACAGTTTGCTAGTTCGCAGTAGGCTCAAATCGTCTCTTCACTCACCTACCCTGCCTCCAATGCTGCGTGTCAGTCCAGTTTTGCCCCTGTGACTACGTCTACTTCTTCTCCTTCTACTTCTTCTTCTTCTTTGAGTGTGGTTAGCAGCCAAAGCGGATCTGCAGCAAGTCCAGACCCCGCTGCTGTTGCTGCTGCAGCGGCAAGTGGTGGTGCAGGGACTTCTGGAACTGTTGCAGCCCCGGGCCCGGACCCAGCAATGGCTGGGCCAGGCGGCAGCTTTGCTTACATCGACAGGAAGGCGGCGGAGATTCCGTCCAAGTATGACGGAAGGGACGACGTCGAGTCTTGGATCAGCTCTATGCGGTCCTACTTTGATGTATTGGGGACACCACCGTCCACTCAGTCGTCTATCCTGGGGACCAATGTGGAGCCCGTCGTGCGGGGTTTCCTAGAAACCCATGCTGTCTAATCAGGCTATAAGAGAATAGACCTGAACAAATGGCTAAAGGCTACGCCTACCGCCGCACTTTAGTTTCTCTTGATCAAACAATATGCTGATCCACATGCTGCAGCTAAAGCAAGACTTAAGCTTGACAAGCTCAAGCACAGCAAGTGGACCGGCACCATGCACAGCCTGCAACAGTATGTTAGTAAACTCTTTGCTACTCCGGATTTGGAGATGACTGCGCAGTCCTGTGTGGATGTGATAAAAGGTACGATCCCCTCTACTCTAAAAGATCGCCTAGGGCTCGGACTCAGCGGATATACAGATTGGCTTACCCTCATGCGGGACTTAGTCAAGCTGGAGGCACAAGACCTCCCGGGTGGATCAAGTGGCAAAAAGGCCACCAGCCGCAAGCGGTTTCCAGGCAGCAACCGTTTTGCAGCACATGATCTGCTTGAGGCTGACGAGGAGACCCTCGTGGATGAATCTTCTCTTGATGACGATCAAGAGCAAGACTGCGGGGCATCTTGCTCTTTGTCAGCCCATGAGTCTGAGTGTATACATGACGATGAATCTATGAATGCCTTTAAAAAGACTGCCTTCAAAAGTAAGGGACCGAGAGCCACGATGAAGAACAACACTAACACTATCCTTCTTCCCAAAGGAGCAAAGATTCCACCAAAACCGGAAGATCCTGCCACAAAACCATGGGTAGATCTCAGGATTAGTGAAAGTGAGTGAAAGAACAGGGTGAAGAGAGGAGTTTGCCTGCATTGCACCAAACCGGGACATTCAGTCCAACACTGTTTCAGATTGCAGCAGGGAAACCAGCAACGGGGGTAGAGGCATCATCAGCACACTCTACGGATGGAGAGGCTGCACATGTAAGTACAGATTCTTCTTTGGATTCTGATCCCACTCAACAAACCTCTCCTGAAACCCCATCTGATGCTGATTCCAAGGCTGAAAAGTTACACATCCTATACAAGGAGCCTTGGGTAGAGTTGGAAGAGATTGACTTTCATGCTCTGTTGACGCGCTGGGCTCACATGAAGCAAGAACGCGCACAAGGGAGGACGAAGTTGATCTTCTTCAAACTCTACATTAATGGCCGTTACATCCGTGCGTTGGCTGATTGTGGTGCAACCACCAACTACTTCTCACCGCACGG
>BFEA01000383.1:709253-735693 GCA_003427395.1 Chara braunii | reverse complement strand
CACACACACACACACACACACACACACACACACACACACACACACACACACACACACACAACGATTACTCACCCCCCCCGATCCCTTGATTACTTGCCCAGCATGCCATTGTGGCCTTGATCTGCCACTCTTGAATAATTGTGCCGTGAATGTTTCCAGGAAGCTGTCATAGAAAGTATGTGTCTCTACTGCGTGGACTATCCCCGGTGCCATCATCCGGCACATTCTCTCTTAGCGTGTCCCACATGCGGTGTTGGTCATACACCTACTGCAGCCGCAGTCGGAATTCCTTCTTCCTTGCCTGACGAAGGACGGGCACAGCAGCCTGAGGAGGAAAATAGATTACCATATGAACCACCTACAGAGCGCTGTACTGATAGGTTGTCTCCACCAGGGCGAGTGTTGCAGACCACATCCTGCAGCAGCTGAACGCCCTTGCTTTGGATCAATCTCCCCCGTCGTCGTCTACGCATAGAGAGGGAATAAATACTGAGGAAACCCAAGAAACTTGCTCCATGCCGCTTTGTGATGACCCACCGGAGATCAGCTACCATGTGGTTTGCATGTCTTATGCCGTGAGGATTATGAAGGGATAGCCCGGGCGAGCTTTTGTCTTCATACGTATGATGACAGTCTATACTGCACTGATGTACGGCACCCTGAGATGTCATGTCCAATTTGTAGATAGGGGCTGGAATGGCAATGCCTCTACAATTGCGGTCGGCGTGCCTCTGTGTTCCTAGCATGTGGGACCACGTAGCCTGTGACATCTGTCTACGCTGTGCCATTCGATGCAGTAACTGTGACTGTGAGAACTGGATGCGGTGCTTCCACAGGCCACACCCAAACCGGTCCTGCCTGGTCTGTAGAGGTGGCCACTTAACATAGGCAACAACTGCTCCTCAAATCTTATGCAACCCACACACTGACTGGCCTCATGTGCCATTCTAGAGTGGTCTGCCCCAGCGGTCACTTTTAGAACCCTGTCAGAACTCCACCTCTCATTTCCTTCCTCCCTCCTCTTTTGTATGGCTAGTAATGCATACGAATGAGCGTCATTACGAGAAGGGACAAAATGTAAGTTGAAGATCTGAGAAGAAATGAACAGGAATACACCTCCGCCTTTGCTTTGCCTCCTTTCATAGTGTGCAAGTGGGTCGTTATGGCACACAGGGCTGTGGGCAGCTCTCGCTCAACCACAATCAACGTTGCCAGCCTTGTGCATGAGAGGCACGGTAAAGGGGGAGCTGCAAGAACAAATGAATGGGGTACCATGGAGAAAGCAAATGTGAACACATTCAAGAAAGGGTTTTACGTCCTTCTATTGTACTTCATGTTGCTTGCTATAGATGTGAAACTGTTATGGTCCTGACCAATTTCGAGATACACATCCATCAGATAGTACAATGCCGTCCAATTGGAGAATGAAATGAATGAACTTGAGAGGAGAGAGAGGATTAGAAGAAGACGAAGAAGTAAGAAAGAAGAAGAAGATGATGTACACCAGCATAGACAAATGACAAGGCTCGTCTTCTTCGCCCAACAATCTCCTCCTCCTTATCTCTCCCCCTTCTCTTATTCATACAAGAAATAATAATCCAATGTTGAATGGCTGATCCAGAATCCATGTCCGAGTTCCTCTTCTACTGCAGGTTTCACTTGAGGTCCACCATAGCCATGGCCGCCTCCCCTACTCTTCACTCTCATAGGCCGAGGCTATGGCGGACTACTAGGCCTTGCCCAGATGCCCAAAGGACAACCCAAAGCAGCTATGGCTTCTCTAGCTCAGGCCGCCATGCCCAACCCTGCCTTGAAGCTTCTTGGTGTGGCTCTCCCCAGTTGGGGACTCCCTGCTGCAGCGTCCACCAAGGTGATGAAGATGGCTGCCACCATAACCAGGTAGGTACCCCTGGCGCTCCTCCCCCTTCCTTCCTTCTTCCTCCCTCGTGTCCTTCTCCTTCCTCCCCAACAGCGCTGCTCCAGCATAGCGCTGCTCCAACCAGCACTCCACAAGTGTGTCGCCAAACTTGCACACCGAAAAAGAGGCCGGGCTCTTCGCCCGGCTGGGAGATATAGCGGCCTGCTTGCCTCTTCGGGCGGTGACTTCCAGGCCGCTCAGCCTTCCAAGCAACCGGTGGCTCCTCCCTTTCGGAGGGAAACATCATTGCAGACTCTGATATTGCCCATACAGGCCCTAGACCCGGACTGGTTGGACTGGTATCCACCTAGACCTAACCTACAACTACTGGGCCTCTAAAAATGCCACTTTTGTCTTCTTCTGCTCGGCCTCCAGTATCCGCACATCTACCCCTTCAGGGTGCGGTACCGGCCTACCCGCTACTTGAGTGTTTTTCCTGCTGCAATCCCTCAATGTCACGGCCACAGGTAAGTACTGGCCCTGAGGGCCCAATGAACGAGCAAGTGCCCTTGCGGGCCACACACACACTCAAGCCAACCAGCACTCAGACAGGCATGGCCACACACACACTCAAGCCAACCAGCACTCAGACAGGCACGGCCACACACACACTCAAGCCAACCAGCACTCAGACAGACATGCAGTCCAACAAGCGTGCACACACAGACGTAGTAGCAAGCGGGAAACTCAGCAGGGCATTCAGTCTATGGGCAAAACCCATAAATCAGTTGTGTTTCAGTCCATGTTTGGACGGGTCATCACACTACTCCCCCTTCAAGAGCGAGGTCCCTTCGATCGAGTAACTCATTCCGAGTCCTCGACAAACACATCGTAAGCAAGCAAGGCAAAGAGATTTCTAGAGTACTCTGTTGCAGTGAGTCTTGCAGAGATCTTAGTTACAGCGTTAGTGGTGATTTGTCGCTTGTAGGCTTTGACAACGCACGGTGCGCTGCGTAGCAGTTCCTGTTTGGAAATCCAATACAGATCGTCTAATGGGTGATACATGAAGCGAACCTGGTACTGTCTGTTGCGTCCCTTCTCTACGTGCTGTTTGATTTCGTCTATCTCATGCCGCCTTTGATCGCACGAGGGATCATGTCTTCGCGATAGTCGAACGTCTTAGCATCACGGTGGAGGTACAATTTCGATGCATGGAACGCGGGGTATGTGTGCAGATGGGCTGGCACATCAACTACATACGAAGGGCCAAACACATCCAAAACTTCCCATGGTCCGTAATAGAGTGGGAGAAGTTTGCGAGAGACCCCTTCTTCTTCTGAGAATTCTGACATCTTGACCCAGACATAGCTTCCTACCTGAATGTCCGACGGTCAGCGCCCCTTGTTCGCGGGCATGGCATGTTGTCGCTTGGTCATGGCTGCAATGGCAACCTTGAGCAAGCGATCATACTTGGCCCTAAAGCCAGGCCTGCCGGGTGTTAAGCCAGCCGGCTGCTCAGGGAATAGGTAGGAGAGCAGGTTACGGATCTGCCAACCGAGATGCAGCGTGTTAGGTGCCATGCCGGTGGCAGAATGGATGGAGTTGTTGTACAACCCCCTAACGAAATACAACTCTTCATCCCATGTTTCGTGATCCGGGATAATCAAAGCACGGAGAAGTTGGAATACAGTCTGGTTGATTTCTTCAGCCAAACCGTTGGCTTCAGGGTGTCGGCCAGATGTCATACACAGCCTGATCCCCAGATGAGATGTGAAGTCTTCCATTCAATACTAATGAAGCGTGGGTCCCGATCACTTACGAGAGTCTTCGGGGTCCCGAACTGCAGAATGTACTTCTGTTGGAACTCATGAATCACTAATTATGTTGGGGCGTGCGGCGGCAAAGGGATCAGATTGAGAAACTTAGAGAACCGGTCAACAATCACCATGACTTGTAAGTAGCCGTTCTTACTCACCTTTCCCATGTCGGTGAAGTCGATGGAGACGGACTCCCCGAGACCATCGGGGATGGGAAGGGGTGTGAGTAGCCCCATGGGCTTTTGACTGCACGGTTTGATTCGTTGACAGACTTGACACTCAGCCACAAATTTTTCAGCAGTCCCTTTTATGCCAGGCCGCAACAGATTTGCGTACGTCTTTGCCATGCCGAAGTGTCCACTCCGACCATGAGCCAAATCCAGAAAATGCGTGCGGAGAGGCTCATGGTTGGGCACACACAAGCGGTCGTGGTTCCCGTAGCGACGAAAAATCAGTCCTCCATATTCGTGAAAATCAGGCTAACTACTAGGATCAGCCCGCAGCCGCTCAAGGATGGGACTAAGTTCCGCATCCTTGGCTGTCTGCTCTACGAGCTCCTCCTTCAGTTTCTTTCGCGAGACAATGCGTCAGCGACTCAATTATAACAGCCCATTTTGTGTCTCAACTCAAAGTCAAAGATGTCAATTTCATGGAACCAGCGAATTAACGTGGGGGACAGGGTAGTTTTCTCTTGATCCACTTCAGGGTCTCATGATCTGAGAACACTTTGAAGTGGAGTCCCAAAAGATAGTGCTTCCAATCGTCCAAAGCCATACGCAAAGCATAGAGCTCGCGCATGTCGGTGGAAGTGGCTACCTTTACGTTGGGCATGCGTGTGCTGTAGAATTCGAGCGGCCGCAAGTCATCGTCATCATCTTGCTGCAGCACTGCGCCGATTCCATACTGACTTGCATCCGTCGTAACTACGAATGTCAGTTTGGGATCTGCAATGCGGAGTACCGGGTAACCTACCAAGGCGTCTTTCAAAGCTTGAAAGGCGTTCGTGCACGCGGTATCCCAAGAATAGGGAACATTCTTGCTTGTTAGTCGAGACAATGGACGCACAACAATGGAGAAGCGGGGTACAAACTTCCGATAGTATCATGCGAGACCAAGAAAAGAGCGCAGTTCGCGAACATTCACGGGTTGAGGCCAGTTGCGTATGACTTCCACCTTGGTTGCCTCAGGCTCTAGGCCTGCAGCAGACAACCGGTGCCCAAGATAGATGAATAATTTTCCGCTTCATCACCGAGATCGACAAAATGTGAGATCCGATGTGCGGGGGGGAAACGATGATTGGGTCGAGATAGGGAAAGGAGGGAATCAGGATATAGGGAGGGAATAGTTTGAAGGACGTTGTCTCTTAGAGACTCGTAGTCCTCCATAGCAGGAAAGGTGCCGGAAATGACGCAGTACAACTCCATGTGGTTGGACCGCGTCCAGGCGACACTAAAGAGAAGGATATTGAGAGGGAAGGAAGGGGATTGATGAGGGAAGACCGTGCAAAGGAGGAAAGTGGCGAAGTGGTGACCGAAGAAGCCGCTGGCGAAGACAATAGTTTAGGGGGAACTCGAGATGGGGGAGAGGTCGGAAGCGGAGGAAGTCAAGGGGGCGGCAACAGACGGGACGAGGACGGTACGTCCGAGATGGGAGGAGGACAGGGACGAAGCGCGACGGGGGCGGAAGTGGCCGGAGAAGGTGAGCGAGGGCGGCGGCGCCTGCGGGAGGCTGGCGCGCCATCGTGCCGGCTAACAGCGTCCGAGGGGGCAGCGGGATTCAGGGCTGATCCTCCTTGAGCGAGCGGCGGTGCTTGTACGGCTTCCCGGGGTTCAGGCGCTGATGCCTCTCCTTCTTCCTTGGAAGTCGACTGGGCTTCTGGCTCCTCCGACGATAGTCCGGTGATGGCTATTCGACCTGGATCGTCGTCTGATGGCAATTCTCCGTTCTCCCGATGCGCCTGCCAAAACTCGTTAAAGTCGGAGTTGTCGGGTGCAAGCTCGTCCAAGTCTAAGTAACACCAAGCCGTCGGATCGTGATCGCTCAGATACTGCCCGTAATCCTCCGTACAATTTGCCCAGATTACGGTTGGCGTCAACTTCCTCTCCAAGGTTTCAAGTCCCGCCTGCTTCGGATCGCTTGGATTATAGGAGATGATGTCCGTCGGTAGATCGTCGACGAGCTGCAACAAAAAGGTGAGGAGCTCGTAGGCGACCGTGGCTCGTCCTCCCTTGGCGATCTCTCCACACAACAATCCCACCAACGTACCGTCGGTATCAGACTCCTTCGGCCACAACTGCGCTAGCACCAACGAGATCTCGTGAGAGTGCTCGAGCTCGCGATTGCTATAGTAGCGCGACCAGTGGCACCTCACCGCGAGCATACACACTAATTGTTGCGAACTCAGACCACTTGCGAACGTAGGCAGAACTGAATGGAAGGGCGGAGGAGGGGCGGATTTCTAGAGTGAGGAGAGGGTTTGCCCAGGATGGCCAGATGATCGGGAGGTCGGAGGGGAGAGAGAAGGTGGAGAAACGATTCATCGGCGCTTGGGGTAGGGATGGAGATGGGGAAGAGGGCGAGGGGCGCGGCCAGTGGCGCTGGTCCGGAGAGAGAAGGTGTCGATACAATCGGTCCCCACTACTTGTCGTCCTGGCTGGGCCAGTCGCTGCCGCCAATCAGCTGCCAACTTCTGTCCCCACCGATAAAGGTCAGTCACCACTGCATCGCGTCGCTGTACGTCGATAGTACACAAATCGCCGCTGAAGGCTACTACCACCGTTACGTCGCTCTGAGTTGGCCGCGAAAGACGCCGCACCCCCAAAGCTTCCGCTAAAACGACTGTTGAACCTCGATCAGTTGATATAGTGATCTCCACGACGGCACACCAAGCTCCGTCGCCAAAGAGTTGCGCAAATCGGAGAAGATCGAGACTAAGACGGGGATGCGCGACTTGGCGGAATTGCAAAAGGGTTCGAGGTTGAAGAAGTTGAGCAGGGATGAAGGTGAGGGGGAGGTAGATGTAGACGAAGGAGAGGAAACGAGTTCCTCCTCTGCGTCGGATGAAGAAGAAAGAGATGGGTTAAGGTTCTCAGGAGGAGGGAGAGGACGAAGGTAGGAAGTGTGCCGGACGATGGGGAGAGAGCTATGGCTGGCGCTGGCTTCAGGCTCGATGCGCACCGTGTTAGCTCCGTTAGGGCCGAGCTCTACAACGCGGAAACAACCAGAGAACTTGGGAGCGAGTTTGCGGTCGCGTGCACATTTGCGTACCTGCACAAGATCCCCTAACTTATATTGGTGATGTGGGCCCGCATTCCCGTTCCGAGCCTCGTAGCTACGGACCTGCCTACCGTGGGCCAGTTCGGTCATTTTTTGTCTTTTCCGGGCCTTCCATTGAATCCGCGTATCTCTTGGCTTTGGCCTTAAGGGCCGCACGCGTGTCCCGTCCCCCTTTGTCGGTAATTTTTGTGGTACTCCGATTATCGACACATGGGAGGCTATTAGTTCGAAGCTGGAAGGGGGTGAACCCTGTGGACTCATGAGGGGTGGCTCGGTGAATTCCGACGATTTGATAGACTATCTCGGGCCACGGACGCGTGTCACGGGCCGCTAAGTTCTTACGGAGGGTTGTATTAATCATGCGATTCGCATTCTCCGCCAACCCGTTCGATTGGGAAACATGGGGAGCGGTGTGTCGGAGTGTAACGCCACGACGCATTAGCAATTCCTCTACCTCACCTTTAAATTCCGATCCATTGTCGGTTAGAATCTCCTCTGTATCTCAGTGGGTATTGAGGAACCGGTCGATGTATGTGGCCATCTCTGAGGCCTTTCGGGTTCTACACGGATAGACTTCGATGTATTTCGAGAAGTGATCGATTAACACCAAGAGAATGGAGTATTCACAACGATTGGGGCCAAGTGGCACATCTATATCAGTTGTGTCCATACTGACTCGTTGGAACGACCGTTCTACTTCCGTAGGGACTATCGTGTTTGGCCCATGGAGGGGCGCGCAGTCAGCAGCACAGACTGGACATTTAGCGACCACGTGCTTCACATGGTCACGGATATTAGACTAGAACCATCGGTTTCGTCGATAGTTGCCTCGGTGACACGTATCGCGGAATGAGCGGCATGTTCTTCGTGCGCGGACCTAGTCCAGTCGTATCTCTGAAAAGGGTGGGAAACCGTCAACCATAGCCCTGATCCGTCCGTCTTTCGTTTTTCCAAATGTCCGTTGATCCATCGATAGTCTCGGGATCTTTCGGTAGCCCGACGTCTGTCATGCTTAGTGAGATGGTCCAAGTGTAGGCCTGCTAATTTAGCTAATAAGATTTTATCTGTCCATACCTCCGCTCGTCGGTATTTCTCGTCGTATTTAGGGTCGTCCATTCGGGCAGCCCCAAATCAAACCTCGGTAGGGAGTTTGTTCGTCCTACACAGAGAGCACTTCCATTCCTTACTACTCGTTCGGTATCGAACGCACGCACCGTGCGCACGATTGACACACGTGGCACAATTTACCCAATCGACAAATCCAGATTCGAAGGGGTAACAGTTTACTCCGTAAATTCGTGAAATACACGTGCAAAAATAACAAAATTTGTCCGGGAGAGCGGCGAGAAAATCCGAATGGGCGAGGGGATCAGAACAGGTGGGAGAGAGTGAGTCAGGGGGAGTTTCCATCGTTCTGAGAGACGAGAATCGGGGAGGGGAGGAGAGGGTCGGGTACACGTGTCCACTTAGCCCTTCGGTAGGATCACCACTTGTCCATATCGAGGCTCGTTCGCTGGTTTCGGGTTGCGCTAGAGGGTCACTTCCTCACTCCTTGGCACCTTGCCGGGACGGTGTAGTCGTGTCAGTCCGTCTGCGTTGGCGTGTTTCTCGTGTTTCCGATGACGGATGTCAAAGTCCATGCTCAGTAGTATGGTGGCCCATCGCCCGATCATGCTCGAGTAATCCTTGGATTTCTTCAGCGCCAACTGTGGTTCGTGGTCGGTTACCAGCGTAAATCTTCGCCCATACAAATATGCTCGGAAGTGACTGATCCCCCACAAGGCTGCATAGCATTCCCCCGTCGGGGCCGCGTAGTTGCGCTTACAGGATGACACCATTTTGGATGCGTATTCCACCACGTGTTCGAGGCTGTCAGGTCCCACCTGGGCCAAGATTGCTGAAACCGCCTCCGATTGCTAATCGGTGATGAGAATAAAGGGTTTTTCTGGGTCCGGCCTAATGAGGACCGGGGCCGAAACCAGGGCCGCCTTGAGTTCTCCGAAGACCCGATCGCATTGCGGGGTCCAAATCAATGGCTGATCCTTCTTCAGCAGATTCGTGAGTGGTCCTGCGATCGTTGCAAACCCCTTGATGAACCTTCGATAGTACGATGCTAAACCCAAAAAGACGCGGACTTGTGTTATCGGTGCGTCTCTCACAGCTGTCACCTTCTGGGGTTCCGGCTGCAACCCTTGGTTCGTGACGACGTGACCGAGGAAGGAGATCTCCGTGAGAAAAAATCGGCACTTCTCAATCGCCACCTTGAATCCTGCGTCCTTCAGTGCGTGCAGTGTCCATTCGATGTGTTGCACGTGTCCCTCATAGGAAGTAGAAAAGACGAGGATATCATCCATGTACACAATTACACAGTAGTTGATTATGCTTTGTGCCAGCCGTGTTTTTGGAAGGCCATATTCATCCCGCGTCGAAACGTGGCTGGAGCGTTGCAAATCCCCATCGGGCATCTGACCCATTGCCAAGTCCCTTCGAAAAGAATGAACGCCGTTTTCAGGCGGTCTTCTTTTCGAACCAGAAGATGGTGGAATCCATATCGAATATCAAATTTACTAAAGAATCGAGCACCACCGATAGCATCCAACAACTCATTAATCCGGGGAAGAGGATACACATCCTTGATCGTGATATCATTCAGCTTTCGGTAATCGATGCAAATGCGAATCCCTCCTGCTTTTTTCGGCACAATCACAACTGGAAACGACCATGGTCCGATAGCGGGTTCGATCCAATCGTTAGCTTCGAACTCCTTAATCCTCTTAAATGCGGCTGCTTCTTTGCGTCGGTGAATACCGATAAGAAGCGCAACTAATTGGCGGATGATCCCCTGTAAGGATCGCATGTTCGATCACAGTAGATAGCCCAATATCACTGTCATCCACACTCAATACCTCAGCATAGCCATGCAGCACGTCAATCAGGGATCCTTGGATATCTCGGGGAACATGACTGGGGATGATGATTACTGCATGTTTCGCGATATTCAGGGGTGCTTCAATCCAATCCATCTTTCGTGATCGCTTGTCGTGCATGCTGGAAAACATCGAACTACTAGTTCGGACTGAGAAGACCGTAGCAATCATTTGTGATTCCGCCGGATTGATCATCTCGGTCTCTTTAACTTTGGCGTCGGTTTCGGAATCATCGACATTTTTGGCTATCTCCACTCCTGTTAATTCCGTCATTTCCCGCATGAGATCCGGAACGTCGGTTATCGGAACTTCTGCCTCTTCCTTGATTAAGGCGATCATGGCTCCTTGCGTGAGTAGTGATCTAGGGGGGGAGACAGAAAGATCCAAATAGTGGTTCATTTGCTGATACCTAGCCCGGAGTGAAAGCGTGCTTTCGTATAGCGTGCAAGGGGGTTCCAAAATATCAGCCATATTTGAAATTTGCAAGATCGGCTCTCCCGAGAATATCGCAGGAGATGTTTGTCTTTCTGTGGGTAGAGAGCGGCTGGGCTCGTTGTTTTCCGAGCCTAGATCGAATGTTTGAGTCGTTGCGGGGATCATCCGAAATTCTTCTTTTGCCTCGCCATCGAACATCTCGGCTAACTGCTTCCATTCTTCCTTACTGGGCATATTGCTCAGTTCTTCCTCATAGTCACATTCGTTGAACTCGTCTTCCCACGCAGGGGGCTTTTGATCATCAGGGTTTGGGAGAGACTTCTCTAGATTCTGAATCATTCCTATCCGGTCGATACTGGGATATTTTCGTGGTGATCGAGTGGAGATTCGGAGAGGAAGCGTTTGAGGTTTTCCTCCCGTGTGGGTAAGAACGAGTTGTTTAGAATCAAAATGGATTTGTGCGCCCACCGCCATCGCCCAGGGTAGTCCTAACAATATCGAATAAGAATGCACGTCAATGACTAACGCGTTAACCAGCACATGCACGCGTCCCACCTTGATCGCAACCTTCTGGATGATTCCTACGATGTTCATGGCCTCCTCATCGGCCGAGACATAGTTGTCCTCCCTTGGTAGGGGAAGGATGGAATTCAGTCGTCCAGTCTTTCGGACTGTATTCAAGGAAATGGCTACCACTGACGATCCAGTGTCAATCAGCGCATCGAATGGTTTGCCCCAGACTTCACAATCACATTCCGCACTTTTCCATAGGACCGATCGTACACGCACAAAGTGATCTTTCTCCGCGTAAGAGATGGCGGCGATTCTCGCCGTTTTCGGCGCATTCAATTCGATTGCTGGGGAGTATTAGCTTCACTTTCGTCCTCTTACTTTTTCTTCAGCATACGCTGAACGCGCTGATAGGTGAAGCGTTTTTGATTCTTCTGGCATTGCTGCAGAAGTCTGTCGTTTACAACTTCGGATATAGTCAACAGGTGTCCTACAAGGATTGACACTCGAATATCCAACTGTTTGAGTGTCTGTAGGAGGTCGATTTCTCCAGTGAAATATTTAACATTTTCAATGATTCTTTTTCTTTTAAGTATTTGGGGAATCTTTTTAAATAGAAAGAATATCCTTATTATGTTAATGTCAATTGAGTTAATGTTACTTGCTGTCAATTCGAACTTTTTAGTCTTTTCTGTTTATCTAGATGACTTGATGGGTCAATTATTTGCTTTATACGTATTAACTGTAGCTGCTACAGAATCTGCTATTGGGCTCGCTATTCATGTTATTACTTTTCAAATTCGTGGCACTATTGAAATCTACCCAAACCAAAACAAGTGGCCCATTTTCGGTTTTTGGAACTGAGGTCCGGGTTCCGATGTACGTTCGACCCATTTGAGTTCTTCTTTGGCGGGTCGGATTGCTCCGATCAGTCCAACCAACTGGAGGTACTCGGTTGGGTCGACGATGTCCGCCGCCTCGGAAGAGGATCCTGACGTGGATGCGCATGGATCGACCGAGGAAGGTTGATTGGCGATGAATGGGGAAACTTCTCTTGCGTGCTCTAATACTGCGGCCACCCGACCTTGGTTCAAGGCTACGGGCTGGCCGTAGGAGGGGGCTGATTACGTTTCGGCTGGGGGCACTCTCGTGCCAAGTGCCCTGGTTGTTTGCAGTTGTAACATTCAATCCTCCTCGCTGGGTTAGCCATCCGAAGAGGAGCGGCAGGATGGGCTGGTCCTCCCGCGGGAGGAGTAGTAAGCAAGGGGTATTGAGGAGGAACGAGGCGAGAAGAACTGGGATTAGCCTTTATGAGTTTGGTCATGATTTGTTCCAGTCGATCCATCTGGGAAGTCTGCATCTGCAATTGTTATTCATCCACTCGGATTGTTTAGTCGTAGCGGTATGGATCATCTGGGCTAGGTGTAGATTGGTGATGGGAACTGATGCGGCTTCTTGAGCCATGACCGTATTCACAGGCACCATTTTCGGAGGGAGAGGCGGTTTTGAGAGGGGTAGGGAGTGATACGGGGAAGGATCTGGGACGGGGCCGTCTTGATAATCATGATCGGGGCGAGGGAAAAATCGTCCTACTGCTCTGAGCCAGGACCGTCTCTTGGCCGCCACGTCTTGGATCGTATCCGTAATATCTTCTTCTCCCTGATCTGATATACTTACGCGTGTCCAGCAGATCCAGTTCGAGGGCCTTGGCGATGATAACTGACAGCTGGTTTGTCTTGGGAGGGACCTTTTTCTGCATTTTCGCCTTTAACACGGGATTGCGGAGATGATCGATAAACAAATCCCAAGCCGCGTTCTCTTTCCGTCCTGATTTGTCCAAGGCGGTCTGAAAACGATCCACGAAGTCGTGTAGCAATTCCCCTGGTTCCTGCGGACGGGTTTTTAGTACGAACCAGGCAGTGTCTTCACTGACCGTGTCAAATCGCGCTAGGAATGGTCTCTTGAAAGTATCCCAATCTACCCATCAGTGCCTTCTAAACCAATCATGCGCAGTATTTCGGAGTAGCAGGGTAATGACGCGGGGGAGATCCTCAGCGCCATAGCCCTATGCTGGCACGACTTCAAGCCATGCCTCTGGATGAGTATAGTTAGGATAGAACGGAAAGGTAGCGGGGATGCTTACCATCACCAGGGGAGGCACTCCATTAGCATCAGTCATGGGCATTTCTGTTCGGGCCTCGGCAGATCTTTGCCGAGTGATGGGAGGACTGAGGCGATTGGGTTGTTTAGCTGATCTCCCTCTCGCCAGCTCGTCTCACTAAGGTTAGAACCGACACGTGTCGGCTCCGATACCGACCTCACGCCCTGCGCTGTTTTCCGTTCGGAGTGCTAAGGGTGCGGAAAGGAGGCCCCGAAAAACAGCAAGATGGGGTGTGCCAAGGATTTTTGGAAAATTGAGTATGGGGACTCAGACAAAACTGAAATCCCCCGTGTTGGTCTGATGAAGTGAGCGATCTGGCCGGTTTCGCCGCGCGCGGAATTCGCGACGCGGGGGGAAGTTTTGAATTCAATCTAAAAAGTACTGTCGGACTTCCCACCGGGCCACGGCTCGTCGTTTGGAGTGGAAGGGAGCGGGCACGTGTTTAGTATCCCGTTTTCGCACTATCTCCCGACGCCGCACGCTACACAATTCTGAATCTGACGTGGACGGTCTCAATGGCGTGGCCCTTCCCTTGTGCTCGTCCTCGTTCCACGTTCGGTAATGGAACCCCTTCGATTGGTAGTGATCGAGACGTTGGCAATCACTACACAAGGTGTTAGGCCAAGGGGGTGCCACTACCGACCACGGGATGACGATCAACTCGTTAAAGGGTAGTAGTAGTGAGTATGGCGGAAAGTGCGTATCCACAATGACAAACCCAGCGCCTACGAACCCAGAACACCGATTTTCAGAAGGGAAATAGTGCTGCCCACCGATCTTTGCAACGGCTTCTCGTATGTCCCACTCACAGATTCGCGTTCTGTCCTCGTTATACGGGAAGGGGCGAAGAGGGGTTACGGGAGGCTGGCGCCTAGTCGGATTGAGCCCGTTAGTCCACATGGCAAACAATCAGGAATATCTTAATCATTCATCGTGTGCATGCAACCCTAGCAATCCGATTGGAAAGGCCAGACACGGGAAACAGAGGGTTCTGAGAAAGAGAAAGGAAAGTTCATGTGTGGCGAGACAGAACCACTATTTTTGTACTTGGATCATGCGTCGCATACTCGCAACTTTCCTTCGAAAATCACAAATCAAAGCATTTTGGCATCTCTAAATCCCAACAACATTGCCCCTGCTATCGATTCGCCCTAATCAAGATGGGTTTCGTACCCGTTCACTCTCATCTTCCGTGCATGCATTCATTGTGGAAGGTGCGAAAAATGACAATCATGCAACTTTCCCAATAAGGTTGACGACAAGGGAAAAATCATTGGTGATTAATACACGCACATCCACCGTTCACAAGACAAGAATCCAATAGTTCGGGGGACTGCCCAGGAAACTACTGGAAGAGTTCCGAAAGAAATCATTTGAATACAGTCATCACACTCATTCCATCACTCGCCAATCTCTGGCTTATTACATGGAACCAGTCACAATCGAAGGAAGAGAGAGAGAAGGAAGAGTAAAGATCGGAGGAGGAATTACACAGAGATGGAGGAATGGAAGAAAGTTCGGCTTTACCGCCGCAAAGTCACACCAAAGAATAGAGTCGCAACCAAGAGGGCGTACTCGCCATTGAATTCCAACACGGCCCCGGGCCAGTCGTACACTCAACTCAGATTACTTGTCCGCATTCTGACGCCGACGATCCCGGCCGTCTCGCATCCTCCACCACCACTGCGATCGTCACCCTGCCAACTTAGTCTTGATGTGGCTTGCCCGGATCCCACAGTCCGTCGTGGCGATCTAGCGCATCGCCAGCCAGTCTACAGAGGGCTCGTCAGGACCTTCCGACTCGCACCCACCGCCAACCAGTCTACAGTCGGCTCGTCAGGACCTTCCGACTCGCACCGTACACATCACCTAGCCACTACTCGAAAGCTGGCCGATGAGTTGAGAGAGAGTTTTGCGGGGGCGCCGGCGGAATTTATAGTTGCGAGAGGGGAGAGAGATGCGGAGGAGGGTGAAGGGTGAGGCAGAGGAGGCCATAGGGGAGTTTGAAAATGGCCGCCCATCGAAAGCCATGTTGATCGTCCTAACTCGACCACAGCCAATCAGAATCGTCGTGCAGTAAGAACTTACACGGCGCTTCTCCTTGGTTAGATGGGAAGAGAGGATCAACTGGGTTTTCGAGCACGGATCCGAGAGCGGGAAGAGGAGGAGCGCGAAGGATAGCACGAAACGGGTCCAAGATTCAGATGATCAAGAAGGAGAAAGAAAAAAGGCGCACACTAAGAAAGGGGAGGGAAAAACAGTTACAGGGGGCAGGGGCGAGAAAGCGTGTGCGCGCGAGGAAGGATGGTGAGAGGAACACAAGGGAGAAAGGAGGGAGCTTGCTTGCATGGCGCCGGTCAGCACGAGGGAAATGGGCACCAAAACAGTTGCAGTTTTTCCCAATCCTATGCTAATTCAAAATTGAAAGTACCATATCCGTGCGCAAAACAGGCGAGGGAAAGAAAAAAATATTTCGTCGATCCATATTCGTACAAGAATTTCCCAGTCTTCAAGGTCAAGGCCGAGAACATTCGCGCGCGGTATTCCGATAATTCCGGGATTTCTAACTGCCGAGCCAAATTCCAAGCGCGCTCGCTAAGGTGCGCGAAATTCCCATGCATTTTCTATCAGAAAGAAAAAAAAGGAAAAGGAGCGGACAGATTACCGCAAGGTACCTCTAATCGGGCATAGACAGAGAGGGGAGGGGGGGTTGGGGGGGGGGTCAGCCTATACACATCTGGCTGCAGGGAAAACAAAAAAAAAGGAAGGGGTGKGGAAGATGGCGCAGATCCGGAAACTAGTACGTCACACAGACACACACACACACACGCGCAGATCCGGAAACTAGTACGTCAAATACACACACACACACACACACGTGCCTCTGTGTTCCTAGCATGTACAAGCCACGTAGCTTGTGACATCTGTCTGCGTCGTGTCATTCGATGCAGCAACTGTGACTGCGAAAATTGGATGTGGTGCTTCCATAGCCCACACCCGAACCGGTCCTGTCCGGTCTGTAGGGGTGGCCACGCGCCATAGTCAGGTTTCTTTTTTTTTTCCCACATATTTCTTTCCTTCCCGTTGCCCCTACCCCCCCTGGCCCATACTCCTAGAGAACTCCGCCTTCTATCCCTTACCCGCCACCCTCCCCACCACTCCCTTTGTACTACTAACAAAGACATACGAATGAGCATCATTAAGAGAATAGACGATATGAAGATCAGAAATGGAATGAACGGAAGTATGAAGATGAAGGACGAACACAAGACTGTATAATCTGAAGATATGAAGTGAAATGAACAGGAGTATGAAGCTCTCTCTGCCTCCTGAAATAACGTGCAAGTGGGCCGTGAAGGCACACGGGGATGTGGGCAGCTGCTGCTCAACCACAATCAACGTGGGCAGCCTTGTGCGTAAGAGGCACAGTAAAAGGGGAGCTGCAAGAACAATGAAAGGGGTACCCCAAGGACAACCAAAAAACTGTCTAATTATAAAATTGCTTTAATATGTTGGACATCTCAAATGCGCTCGTTGTCTGCAATAGGACAAAGACTACTTTGATTCTGAATCTATTCACCTGAGTGGAATTGGGGCTGTTGTGAGGAAAATCTAAAACACACACACACACACAAACAAGTGTGGCAGTGTATATTTCCATGTCCTTGCAGTAGATTCATTGGATTTAACTCATCCTATCGATGGAAGTACCATGAGGCCAGCTGCGAGGTTGGAGACTCTTTCTCTCTCTCTCTCTCTCTCTCTCTCTCTCTCTCTCTCTCTCTCTCTCTCTCTCTCTCTCTCTCTCTCTCTCTCTCTCTCTCTCTNCTCTCTCTCTCTCTCTCTCTCTCTCCTTGTGTGTGTGTGTGTGTGTGACGTGCACCCTCCCGTGGGCAGGTTCCCTCTAGCCGTCAGTCCCACGAAAGTGTGTGATGGCCAGAAACACAATTTTCCAACCCCCACGGTTTTTTTTTCCCTTAAAAAAATTGAAAAAAAAAATTCGGCAGTGCGGGGGGGTTCCCGACTGCCAGGAGCACCCCCCCATGCCACCGAAATGAGGTTGCCCCCCCACTGCTTGGCACAGCTCCTTTTGGCAGGGCCGCTTTACCCCTGTCGAACTGGGGGTAGGACGGGGGTAGGGCGAAGGTGGGACGCCGCTCTAAGGTTAGAGCGGGGACCTTAGAGCGGGGACCCCCTGTTCTACCTTCCACCAGACACTCAGGCGGTGCTTGGTTCCATGGCCCTACCGGATCTCAGGGCCACACCCATGCAGCATGTTTGGTGGAACCCAAGAGGAAACAGGAAGCGGATGAGTGAAACCCATAGCACGGACAGGGTGAAGAATGCGAACATTGGGTAGTCGTCCATGGGGACCAAAAGCACAGGTAAGTAACCTCCACCTCCCCAACACTTAGCCTGACTTAATTTAGATTGGAGTCTGTCCTGCCTCATTTCTCCCCCCCACAGTGTCACTACAGCTACCCTGTCAGGCTGGTGGGCAACCAGCAGCTTAAGGTCTGCCTGCAAGGACCTCAGGAATTCATTAACGACGCTGACAAGACGTCGTGTCCACCTGGATCTGAAGGTTCGCTCTCAAGACTTATAGCTCCTCACTGTGTCAGCTCCAGTTCAGTCGCATGCTGGTCAGTACCAGTCTTAGGGTTACACGAGTTGTTTTACGAGCGCTCATCGCTCATGCCCATGCTTCCTACTTACGGGTGAGTCATCCAGCTGTCGAGCTTTTATCCTAAACACAACCTACTTCATACACGTATCTGACCAGAAGCTGACTTGAGACAAAATCAGATATGTCACCAAGTGTTCTGTCCAGCAGCAGCGACACCAAGATGTGGGAAGGTACACACGACTCTCATTCATCCATAAAGCGTGAATTGAATTTCCCGTTCCAATGATGGCAGTGGTATGTCAGAGATCTCCGTCGACGGTGTTGGTGCCATGTTCAATATGCCTAAACTACTCTCCTCTTCTTCGGAGATTGTGAATACTATAAGCAGCTTGGCACCATGCTACTGTGAAGGATAACAAACGACCAGAAGTCGGCTGCCGGCCAGCCAGACACCATCGTTATCAACACCTCAGCAGGTGGCTTGATAACGTGGGCGCTGGGCAACTGGGGCGAGCCCTCGATAACATGGGAAGAACAGCTCTCCAACCTCACTGTCAGACTCCAGATCTCATCTCGCCGGCCTTAATCTTGCCAGCGATCACCAACAGTGGATGCAGCGAGTACCAGCTCCGATACCAATTGCATTGAGCCACACTGGTCGTCACCTTGAGCACACACACCCACTGAGAGATCACACGAGGTCCACACTGGAGACCAGAGATGCAAAGTCCAGATTAGCACAGCTTAGAAATTCCAATGAATTATTATATTAAACAGTTTCTGAGTTCCGGTCACCAAGCGCTCAACGGCGCAGAGTTCAGCAACCCAAGTCCTACATCCTCATCTAGGTAGGTGACCTCCTCTCTCCCTGTCTCACTCTTGCTCTCTCTCTCTTTCTCCCTTCATGCATGTGTTAACTCCCTCTCTCTCTCTCTCACTCTCTCTCTCTCCATGAAGATCTTGACTCTGGATACATCCGCTACTACTCAGCTCTGCCTCCTACTACCAGCTGTGCGGCTATGGCCGCCTTCCTTCCTCAGCACAGCGCTGCCCTGCCAGGGCTCTAGCACATGCTACTCACAGATAGTGCACAAGCGCCCACTCCCACACTCCTTGCAAATGAGCAATCTGTTCGAAATGTGGCTGGCCACTCCCTATATTGACTTGCACTGAGCCTTGACTCGGCCCAGCCTCTGCTTCTCTTGGCTTGACTTGGACCGGGTACCGGCTGCCCGTGGCTTGTTTGCTTCAGAATGTTGAGGCGTGGTACCTTCCTGAGTTTTCCTTCGTGTGTTGCTTCTTTTGGGTCTGTGGGACGTGACCTTTGACTGTGGGTCGCCTGTGGAATACGACCTCTGACTGTGAGAAGTAACTTTTGCCTCTGGGATGTGACTGTTGACTGTGAGACGTGACTTTTGCCTCAGGGATGTGACTGTTGTCTGTGAGACGTGACTTTTGCCTCTGGGATGTGACTGTTGACCAGGCACCTGTTGATCTTGACCTTTGGGATACCTGATGTAACCTTTCTGAAACTGGCTGACCTGGCCTCCTTTGGCTCAGGGGCTTCGACCCTGAGATTTGAATTTGGGGTCTGCATTGTGAAATGCCTTTCAGTAATGGCCCCAGTATTCTCCGGGTTGAGATGTTGAGGAATTCCTGCCCTCATTGTTTGGACATATAATAAAACTGTGGAAGGAAACTGAGCAATAGCGAAATGACAGTCAAAAAAAAAAAAAAAAAAAAAAAAAATCCAGATTGCAAATTCACATTGAAAGCCAGATGTTCACTGTCCAGGAAGCAGAAATGCTCTGAAATGACACCGAAGGAGAATCAAAGCAGCGATCGAAGCTCTTCACCCTATTGGTGCTCAGCGCCCAGACTACCTACAGCTACTATCCTAAACTACGAATTGACGATGCAACCCGTTGACGTCAGCAGCAGGGACCAAAGTACAAGCAGATGTCAACCTTGTATACCATCACCAAGACCAGGTACATGCCCTCACATCATCATCCTCATCTCTCTCTCTTTGCTCACCCTCGTCTTCATCCCCCACGTCTTCCTCCACCACGAAGACCATCACCGACCCCACTGGCTGTTTCCGAGCCAAGCCCGGCTATGAAGGGCTTGGCTATGGCGCTGCCGCTCTGTGGCGCCCTTCCTCTCACGCTACTGCACACGCGCACGCTCCAGCGCCCAGCGCCAGCGCACAGCCTTGGCCGCAAGCTCGAACCCGAGCAGCGCTGCCGCATCGCACACTGGTGCCTGAATGCTCTCAAGGCTGGCGGGCACTTTCCTATATGGAAAGATCTTGCCAGCTTCTCGCGAGTTGGCTGGGTGGACCGAGTCTACAGTAGCTTCCGATTGGGCCAAATTGTCTGCACCCAGGCCTGTTCAGACAGTGGCCTGGGACCGAATTGGTTAGGCATGCCCAGCCACCCAGGCGCAAATGTGCGGTGTTCCCTACTTCGACCACGTTGCTGGAAGATTCTAGAAGGCTCGCAAATATTGCTGATTCTCAGACTGGCGCGTGGCAACTGTCTGGCGCCCACCAAGATTTGGAAAAATTGACAAACTGAGGCCCCATTCAAAATTCAGGGGCCCGCCTTCACTTAGGGCGGGCACGCGTCCGTTGCAGGGGCCTTTTGCAGGTATGCCGAGGGTTAAAATCCTCACAAAAAGGTGTGTATTCACTGTATTGTGTGCCACTCTGTGACCTCATCTTCCATGCGGACTCCGCTGCGTCACCTTCCGAGTCTTGTATGTGGGTGGTAGGTGCGAATATTGTAAGCTCATCATTCTCTGGCACCCGAATTTTGCGAAGCAGATGAGGTTTAACTGCCGCTTGACCTATCCTGGTTTTGCTCAGCAGACTTAAAGTGGCCCCTGGGTGGCCAATGTCTTGGATAGCCACCACGAACCATTCGTTGTCGGGCCCTTTTGGTTGTAATGAAAGTGAGGGCTGTGGTCGGATCTGTTGGTACGCTGCAAACCGACTGACATGGCAGATCACAAAATCGATCTAGACAATAGGGAAAGAAAGTATACTATGAACCAGAAAACAGTTCCACTGTGCGAACTAAACACTAGGGAGTGTCAATGCTGTCTTGGAAATCACCCATTCTCGCGAAATTCGATATCATCGCATAGGTTTCGAATTGTACAGAGGTGATTGTACGGGAAACTGCATTGGAGCTCACTTCAGACGAAGAATTGCTATATTCAAGGAAAGTGAACAGATCTTGCTGAGGTAAGTCCCATCCGAATTTTGAAACCGCAAAGATATCTGCAAAAACCGCAGCCTTTCAAAGGCAATTCGTCACATCTCTTTCAGCTGAGCTGCCATGCATCAACAGAGTTGACAAGATTACACAGGTGAGCCTCAAAGCACCCCCCCTTTCCCTTCTCCTCATCTTTCTTTTTCTATTTCTTTTCTTTTCTTTTTGTGTGAGCGAACCCTTGTAATTGCCAAAATAGTAAAATGCTGATTTTGATTACGGTGTTCATCATGGGTTGGTGACTATTTATTTGCATCTGACAGGACTTCTGACACAATGTGATTGGTCATTGTCCCCTGTGTCCCTTTTCTGTTGTTTTGTATGGCATCACTTGCAGTCGCCAGTTTGTGTTCGGCAGTACGCTTATGGTCTTTTGGAGATTGTACTTCTGGCTGTCTTCCCTGAATTACATGCACTCATTCAGGATGTTCGCAGCGGTATTGCTTGAGGGATGATATAGCATCGCTATTGCTTGAGAGATGGTACCGCAACGGTGTTGGTCGAGAGGTGATACAGCATGTTTTTGGTGGTCACGTTTGAGCAGCTGACAGTGGGATTTGTTTGTTGAAGGCCAAAGAGAATTGAGAAGCAATAAAAAAATAGACCTTTGGCAAGAGAAGAGGCAGTCTTGGGCAGGTTGGTGGTTACTTTTCGTCGCTCTTCAAGTGGCCTCTTTTGACCCCCCCCCTCCTCCTCCTCATTCCCTGACTTTCCTTCACTGCTTTTTATCCTCCAAGTAGTTTAGGTTCTGCTTTTAGTGATGGTAGGAGGGGTCCCAGAATGCATGAGGTGCAGGTCCTGATGTATGGGGCTAGAATACACTGAGAATTGCAATGTGGAGTGTTGGCCGTAAGGGTATTGCTTTTTCCTTTCTCAAGAATGACAACCCTTATTCTTGCATGCTTCATCCATGTGTTGGTTTCCCTGGCAGCTCTCCTATTTTGTGTCCACTAAGTTTTATTTGTCTGCCAACAACTTCCGATGTCCTTTTCTAACAGATGGTAACTGTATGATTTTTCTTCTCTGTTTTTCAATCATTAAAATCCCTACTTGTCGCTGGATGAATTCGTTGCTTCATCTTCTGATCTTCAAGTCAGATTCCCAGCTCTTGCTTTGCTCCTCCTCTGTGGTCGATACGTTGCAGCGTAGGTGACCCCTTGTTGATTAGCACTTTTGCACTTGGCCGATGGACAAGAGAGCTAACAGTTTGTCTCATGAAATCTCTACCTGTCGCTGCATAAATTCGTTGTTTGATCCTCTGATCTTCAAGTCAGATTCCCAACTCTTGCTTTGCTCCTCCTCTGTGTTCATGTCATGAAATGGAAGGCACAAAATCAATCAAGTCTCTTGGGTTAGGCACAAAGCGCATGGAAAAGTATACCGTAGAAGGATACACCCGAGACTCGTTCTCTGCCGAGCCCCTATCAAGGAGCTTCCATACGTTGCAGCGTAGGTGACCCTTTGTTGATGAACGCGTTTCACTTGGCCGATGGACAGGTTTGATAGCTAACAGGTCTTTCTGTCAAATCTTCAACGGCCTTCTCCGGATGGCAAACGCTCCCACCTTTTATGGGAAGCAGATCGTGTGAGTACCTATTTTGGCCCTTACAAATTTCTCTTCCTCCTCTGCATGCATATAATAATAGAATGGTAAATTGTTAATAATGCTATAACAAGAGTACGTTGTCACTGATATTCGGTTGACGAGGTCGTTTAGCCAGCACGACTCCTGTTTCGGGGGGACGTCATTCCCCACCTGTGTTGGTGCAGATAGTGATTGCTTATATGTCTCCTGAGATGTTGTACTAGTGTAGAGTTGAGCAAACTCTGTAGTTATTTGTGGCTTGCTTTAAGCGGTCTTGCTGTTAGAAACTTAGCATGACATGAACTTTTCCACCTCCTGACTCTTGTTCTCAGGCTTTGTTAATACGTCTCGACTCTCGATTCTTCAAATGTTATTCAGTAAGTAATCAATCAGGAACTGTGGACCTATGGTTATCTTATCTTCTTGCTGTACATAGGCATACGCATTGTTGTGGTATATCTCTTGAATACATGTCCGCATTCATCGCTTACGTAGAGCTTGGGCAAAGGAGAGAAAGGGATGGTTGGATGGTTTGTGTCACCCACCGCTCCTCCCCGTCTATGCCCCGTTCATTTAAGATTTTCTTTTTTCTCCTTCCACCACCTTTGATCACGCGTATTGAAGCGATTATCGTATGAGAAGATAGTCCCGGATGAATGTTATTATGATGATGGTCCAGGACTATTTTATTTGTTGAAGAACAGGGAAATGTTTCGTTAATCCACAGATCCACGACTGTGTGCACTCGCCACATTTTATTCTCAGCACTGTGAATGCCCATGCAATACCACTTTTTGGGGAAGCGATGTGGTGCCCTCTGCTCCTCCTCCTGTCTCACACAGTCGATTCCCACCCATCTCTATTATTTTTTGTGATGTTTTGGTAGTAAAGGCGTCTACTAGAAGGTTCTGCCTTCAGAAGTTTGCAGTGGTGAGTCAGTCGTGTATGCAACTCAGCACAGCGCGCATCAAGGTGCTCTCAGCAATGTGATGGTCATTGGTGTTGCTGAACTTCGGTTTCGGCAAAAGGAAGCTCAATGTCATCACACATTATAGTAGTCTCAAGTTGCTGTCAAAGATCATTCTGAGTTCGGTCGTCCTTCTAGCTAACTCCATCTGGCACCTTGAAGGCCGAACAGGTAGATACCGATGGGTAGTTTTGTCATACGCGCCCAAGGATGCTCTGATTGGAAAGGGCATGCGCGAAGACTTGGCAGCCCTCATGAACTCAAAACGAAGTCTCTCTGGTCACACAGCTTGGCAGGTATGCATGCTCAGACAGGTACGCCACGGGCCTTCCGGTGTGATGGTGGGTCATTGAACACAGGTCGGTCACCCTATCTGTCTCAACTTGACTGTGGGGAAAGTGGTCAACATTTTTGTTTGTTTTTTTGAGACATCATGGTGCTTGGTTTCCCCTCCCCTTTCTTGCTTCCAGGTCTAGTTTCTTCCATCTGAATTCTAGTCTTTGAATTAGCACGTCCCTGTAAGGCGGAGTAGCCATGTGGTTGAAGCAAGCACCAGGAGTATGAATCCATCATGGCGGTTGGTCTACCCCCGCTCTCTATGTTTCGGTTTGATAAGATTGTGATGTGTGGAGCTTCTTTTTTATATTGCATTCCAATACCCAACACTGTTATCCGAACTTCTTCACGTTTATGAATTGTGATGCGGCTAAGGATTATGGATGGTGCTCTAGTCTAGGGAAGTAGAGCCATCGTTAATTGTGGGCTTGGTGGGCCATGGATGGTGCTAAGATGAGAATTGGTAGTCTGCGGAGGTTCAGAGGAGAAGGCAGTGGCAATCACAGTTGTTCTGAAAAGGGCATGTATTTATCCTGGGCAATGTCAGCATGGGGGGTGGTGTGGCTTAATGCCACTACTGTGTTTGTCTTGTCTTGTTTGCTACTGAGTTGGTATGTCTACTTTGTGGGAACCCAGGGTACCTACAGCAACGGGAGAACACTTGACTGAGTTCTGAACTTTTGTCCCTTCAGATTTCGCTTTGTGATGCAATGTTTGCCAGGATTATGTGCAGTATAGCAGATGTTTTGGCGAAACTTGCCGAAACTCTGAAAATTTAAAAATGTAAGTTAACAGTTAACTAGCATTTACTTTACCTGAGAAGCGTGTTCCACAAATGGGGCAGGACTGAAAAGTAGATGAATCAACAAAATGACATTAATTGCATGAAACATACTGAACAGCTCCGCCCCCACGCCCCCCCCCTCTGCCCCCTCCCCCCCCACCCCCACCTTCAAACCTCCTCTCTGTCGTCTTCTCCTCCCTCCTCCTCGAAGCGGTTGTGCTGTCTGGTCAGCACAGTGAGCACAAGACCTTGCTATTGTGCACCTGGCACCCTGCTGTCCTCTACCCTTCCCCGCCTCTTGGTGCCCAGTGTCTGCAGTGGCAGCAGGCTTGCTCATGAACAGGTTCTCTGAGGATTAGGAAGGCCTGTGAGTTCGGTCACAGAGCAATGGATGCATGGTTCCCGCTGGCAAGATCAGTCTCCAGAGAGTTTTGGCATCTCCGTTCTGCAAATGTGCAACGGGACGGAGATGGTAACAGCTCCACTGCAGATCAGTTGTCTCCATTCGGAAAATGTGGCCCAGGAAGAGCTGATTTCTGAGTTGCTCTGACCCTCCCACAAGATCTTATGAATTTATTATGAATAGTATGAGGCAAGAAGCCAGGCTTGTTGTGCCAGGGTCAACTGACTGGTAGCAGGTGGGTATAGCAGATTCTGATGCTTAAGACCTTGGCCCCTTCACGTGATGGGGTTAGTTGGCGCAGTCATTTGTATGTGTAGAATCGCCGGTGCTGATCGTATGGATGGACAGGTTGAAGGTATGCTGTGTGTTAAGCCCAGGCTTTTACAGAGGATTGATAGTTCGGCAGTTGCCTCGTAGGGGCAGTACGTCTAGCAAGCAGGTTGTTTTAGCTTGAAAATCCAAATATGATCCACACCATTACGGAATTCTAAGCTTGTGGGTTTGTGCTTCACTGGTCGTGGCAGCCAAATTTTACTAGCTGCCAAATTTGAAAACACCTGCATGCGGCCATATGCTTGCAGGTATCAATTGACCCAGGAAGCCTGGTGGGTTTCTGGGCCCAGTTTTTGGGCTGCAAGGGGACCACGGCATAGTTGCAGTGCACCTCGGTGCGCGGATTTGCGCACGTGCAGTGCACCATGCCCACCGCACCGCGAGCGCACCACGTGCAGTGTACTGGAAAATTTCAGGTCAAAGGGGGTTTCATAATTTCCTACGGCACCCCCCAAGGAAAAATGTTTAACTCGCCGCGCGAGTTCGGACACTGTCCGCGCCCATGGCCCGGAATGTATTTTCGGGCAACGGCTGCCGAATTCTGAATTCTGCAGGCCCCTCCCCAAAAAAATTCAAAATCACGGATTACAAAAAAAAAAGAAAAAAAAAAAGAGGCAGGCTCATTGTTACATACTTCAATGAGTATGGGCAGAACCAAAGATCAACCAATATAGGATGAGCATTTATGCAGCGGAAGTCTGATAACGAACTGACTCACATAGACTGACCTACATGGCATCACTCCACACACCTACAATCATGAGATGGTGGGGTCTGGGTCATTCATAGACGATACCCAGATCCCGTACACACATACACAGATGAAAGGTGGGAGGAGTGACGAAGGAGGTAGGAGGTAGATCACACCGATAKGTCACAAGATAGAGTCTGGTAGGTCTCCGAAATGGTAGTCCAAAATGTCATATAACAAGATCAAAATGTCGAGGACCAAAGGTCACCAATGTCGGAGATAACCGAGTCCAGATGTAACCGGTGTCCAACTATGATGCAGCCGAGTGTCAACCTCAACAATCTCCAAGTCTCCAATCAGGTAAATACCACAGTCTCGTATCACCGAAATCCAACTCTGATCTCTGTCCAACTGGATAGTCTCCAATCTGAAGAAGAAGAAGAAGAAGAAGA
>BFEA01000383.1:688708-701913 GCA_003427395.1 Chara braunii | reverse complement strand
AATTAATAATACGAATTTGAAAGGTATTATGATTAGGTCTCTTTGAGATCAATATGAGACCGGGAGTTCTCCGTTTAATAAGTGAACTGCCCGGTAGTTGCCATTTAAGGTCCGATACGGCTTAGTGTGCTAAAAAAAATTCGAAAAATTTCAGAAGAAAAACGCTCAAATTTTCAAAAATGCGAATTTTTGGGAATTCCCACCGTCAAAATCCAATTTTTAAAAGCCTAAACCTATTTTCGGAATTTCTCAAACAAGGAGAACGGAAAAATTTCGCGAAAATTTCGGTCCCAACCCTAATTTCCGCGTTTCGGCGAAATTTTCGGATTTACGGTCCCAAAACGTTCGGGTTTCCCCAAGTTGATCTAAAACCAAAAGATTTTCATAACCCTAATTCCCATACTGAAAGACAACGGAAATCTCAAMAGAAAACGAAATATAGGATTTACAACAGAATGCCGAAAACGGAATGCTGAATGAACATCAGAAAACCCGAATTTCAAACATGATACTGATTCAACCCTAATTACGAATATTTAACCAGAAATCCGAATCAACCAGAATGTTGGATTAGTATCAATCTCTCGGATCTCATTAAACAGCATACCGTGTACAACAGAAATCCGAATAAAAGTCCGAATACTGAATCGAAACGGAAATGCCGAAATAGCGAGAATACCGAAAAAAGAAAATTTGCAACTTTGAACTTGATAATACTTCAGCGCCGATTTAGAAGATCAAACGTGATAACCTAATTCTAAATGGTCTTACCTGGTGAGCAGATCCGTTTTGGTCTGCTCCGATACCAAATCTGTTACATACTTCAATGAGTATGGGCAGAACCAAAGATCAACCCATATAGGATGAGCATTTATGCAGCGGAAGTCTGATAACGAACTGACTCACATAGACTGACTCACATAGACTGACCTACATGGCATCACTCCACACACATACAATCATGAGATGGTGGGGTCTGGGTCATTCATAGACGATACCCAGATCCCGTACACACATACACAGATGAAAGGTGGGAGGAGTGACGAAGGAGGTAGGAGGTAGATCACACCGATATGTCACAAGATAGAGTCTGGTAGGTCTCCGAAATGGTAGTCCAAAATGTCATATAACAAGATCAAAATGTCGAGGACCAAAGGTCACCAATGTCGGAGATAACCGAGTCCAGATGTAACCGGTGTCCAACTATGATGCAGCCGAGTGTCAACCTCAACAATCTCCAAGTCTCCAATCAGGTAAGTACCACAGTCTCGTATCACCGAAATCCAACTCTGATCTCTGTCCAATTGGATAGTCTCCAATCTGAAGAAGAAGAAGAAGAAGAAGAAGAAGAAGGAGGAGGAGGAAGAGGAGAGAGAGAGAGAGAGAGGGGACTGGCGAGGGAGAGGAGGAGAGACCCTCCAAGCTCCCGGTACCTCAGGCGGCAATGGCCGCCATGCTGGCTCAGTCGCCCTGCTGCTGCTCCGCTCACTGCTGCGCTCCTGCTTCAGCCCCTGCGCTAAGCTTAGCACATCCAAACAGTACACTAGTACTGACCATGCCGTGCCGGTAGAGTTCTGGTAGGCCGATCCCTCAACTGAGGCGGATACCGGTACTTATACCGGTAGGCAATGGTCTGGCCTCAATGCTGCGAGGCCAGGCCAGACCCTGGACCGTCCAGATGGACGGTTCAGCCTCAATNCTAGTACTGACCATGCCGTGCCGGTAGAGTTCTGGTAGGCCGATCCCTCAACTGAGGCGGATACCGGTACTTATACCGGTAGGCAATGGTCTGGCCTCAATGCTGCGAGGCCAGGCCAGACCCTGGACCGTCCAGATGGACGGTTCAGCCTCAATCGGCGGGCGGCAGCTTCAAGAGCGCCGCCAGGCCCAAACGAAGTGTCGTTTGGGCCTACCCGATGGGTGACTGTCCAAGATCAGGCCTTTAGGGCCTGTAACCCCAAAGGTCGGGCCTTTAGGCCCTGGTGTGCCCCTCCGGCCCTAAGTCGGGTCCGGTAGGACCCGTGTGAGTCGAAGATGTAACACTCATTGAGCCTCACTCCAGTTTTCATTTTTAGGCGGGGTGTGGTGAGTGGACTACCCGTTTCCTTCTGCAAATCCCACACAGTGGTGGACGAATTTGCAAGAAGTTTATAATCGTCCAGTTGTGCCATGGCCCACACAGTCTTGCAGAAGGCACGCTTCATGTTTGGTGAGTCCAGCCGACCACCAATATATGCTGAGGATTGGCATTCGGGTCTGCATGCCGGCAGTTATGGGTTAGGATGAAGATGCCTGGGGCGAGGTCCCATTAGCAGTCGGATAGGAGTGTGGACGATCCAGTGTGACACTGAGTGGTAGCGGGGTGACAGGTTCATTACTAATTTCTGGGCTGAGAAAACAGGAGAAAGGCAAAAAAAAAAAGAAGAAACAGAGACCTCCCACCCGAAATCATGGCAGAGTGCTTCCCAGTCATCAGATGACGAATGATCTGATGGTCGTGGTTGCAACAACAGTGAACAAAGTAGCCGCCACATTTTCTGGAATAAACTAGACTTTTGTCAGCACTGATCCTGACACCCTCCATATACTCCGTGATTGAAGGAGGGCTCCACCCAATGAGATAATTGCACAACAGCAAGTAAAATACTGAAAATCTTCTATCCAGTGGGCCTAAGGCCGACCCCACCCTCCTTTGGGGTTGGCCACACCCCCAACCGATTGAAAAGATTCTGGYGGGAAGCTTTCWTTGCACGGGMATGCCCAGTGTTAAGGAGAGGAGGAGGGGGACGAAGATCTCCTTACTTTTTCGGGTAATACAAGTAAAATACTGACCGTGGGATCACGAGTACTGCACGGCAGGATTTGGGTCACTCAACTGTCCCTCAAACTCATTTCTATCCTATCCCGTTGCTAGTGGGACCTCACCCCTGTAGATCTCTCGTTTTTTTCTTTTTGTTTTCAGTTTCCTTCTGAATTCCGTACAGTGGCGCAAGCGGCCTCTCGCCACTACTCACCGCATGCACAAAAGACATACCATACGACGGTGTATGGTTCCAGGTTTTAGCAGAAGATTCATTATACATTTGGTGAGTACCACTGAATGGTGGAGCTAGGCCCTGAGAATCACATGGAGACACAAACAGTGTCTAGCTGAATTGGTGACCCGTAGCTCCCGAGCTACAGACCTGAACTCGCACCCACAGAGTATATTGTGGTCTGCTCACACCGTTCTCATATATGACGCGGCCATCCTGCTTGCCGAAGCGATGGTACTCGATGGCTCCACAATGTTGAAGTGCATTGTTGGAGCCATTTGAGTTACATGCAGGGGGCCCTGAATTGATGTAGAGGGGGCCCTTTGGTCTCTCTCTCTCTCTCTCTCTCTCTCTCTCTCTCTCTCTCTCTCTCTCTCTCTCTCTCTCTCTCTCTCTCTGTGGCACGAATCAATGTTTTGTTTTGTTTTCCCGCGCACCTGGCGCACCGACCACAGTGCGCGCAGCGCACAGTGCACTGCGCCCCGCCCCGCGCCACGCTGCGCACTGGTGCGCCGCAACTATGGGCCAAGGTCTTTCCACTGCTTGCGCGAGTTTCGACAAGGGTATTTTCAAGTTACAATATTCTGCTTTCCCCCCCTTTCCAAGCCCAGCCTAACAAATGGCGAAGTAGTCCAACAATCAAGCAGACCAATGGGGAGTTGAATCCTCCTACCTCCGAGTTCAGGAAGTCGACGAGCTGAACTGCTACAGGTGACTGAACAAGTGATTCGTGCATTGATATGGGGACAGCTCAGTGTTTCTAAAGCATGTAAGTGCACCGGCAAAGAGTTAGCTTTGCGGTGAAAATGTTGTTTACGTCTTTTGTACGCCAGATGTGCGTGGTTCCTGCCACTGTGACCCTGCGTGTTGTACCAGCTCCATGTGAATAATTCAGAGTTTCAAAGGCCATATTGGCATTTGGTTTTCACTTGGAACAGAGGCGTGATATCGCGCGCAATGTGGGAACTCTGTAGGGGAAGATATGATTCACGTGCTAATGTACAGAACGTCGTCAGAACCATTTCTGCCTGACATTTAATTCAAGGGCAGTTTGTATAATATCGTAACCAACTAAAATGGAATCAGCTTCAATCCAGTGCATTGATTGGCAATTGTGCCATTTGACATCAGATTACTGATGGAAATTTTAATACCACTTTTTTTGAACATCGCAACCAGGCACCCTCCTACCCGACTCTCCCAAACAAGCAGCAAGGGAGGACCTGGGAAATTACCCTTTCTGGCCGGCCCTTCTGTGCACATGGAGGAGCCTCCCCCTACCGGACAAAACCCCACCAGAAAGATGGGAAGAGGTAGCCCGGCAGCCCCTCTTTGGGAACAGATGGGTGGTGGACTCGAAAGGACGAACTCCACAGCGAAGATGCCCCGTGGCGGAGTTGGGTCAAGCGGGGAATAACAAGGATTAAAGACATATGGGACACGGACAATAGAGAGTGGGCCAACCCGGCGCAGCTAAGGGAGAAACTACGCTACTGCCACCGCCTGGAGGAGTCTCTAGAGACTCTAATAGAAAAGGTCCCCCTTGATTGGTGGAGGATCCTCAGGAAAGGCACCACACTGCAAAAAGCGGACTGGGTGGCAATCAAGGAACGACCAGGGGAGGTGGGTAAGATTGTGCAATATGACACTGACAAAACAGTGAAGGTGGATCTCCATCAAGTGCAATGGAACAACGAGATTCAAAAATCGAACCCGAAGGAAACAATAACATGCCACAAAGATGAACTGTTCAGAATCAGCCTGCTCCACGAAAAAGAACAATCGATAGCCTACCTTCCTCATGTCACGGTGCACCAACTGGCCCTGGACCCAGCAGAATGGAAATGGTCAACGCATAGGAAAGGTAGGAAATTCACAAAATCCCTGTATGGTCTAATGGTCAAGGCAACATATAGGCTTCTCAGACCAAGATTCAACCTGCGAGACCAGGTGGAGGGCCGTTGGATGAAGAAACTGAACGTAAGCAAAGACAACCTGAAGAAAGTGAGATGGTTCAAAATGGCCAAAGAAAAGCCTGCGAAAATTGCTTCGCTGCAATGGCAGATCGAACACTATTGCCTGCCGACCAATGACTGGCTCATAGACAGAACACGTCTGGAGCAAATGGGGAAAGCTCTACCCTGGTGCAGACTGTGCACGGATGCGTTTCCGTCCAGGAAAAGGCCCGAGACTATTGAGCACATATTTCTTCAGTGCCCAGGAGCAATTTGGCTATGGAGATGGTGGGACAGAATTTGGGACCAGAATTCACGGACAGCATCCAACAACAGATCCAAACTGAAATCGCTGCGAAATGGGAAGCAGTTAAGTCCAGATACAAACATTACTCTCAAGGCATGACATCCAACAAAAAATTCAAAAGTTCTGCTCGAGCTGGCTGGGGGGGGACAAAGGGGGAAGGATAGGAAGAGTGGAATGGAAAGGAGGACAAGCAACAGAGGAGGGATTGGTAAGGGGCTATCGGCTGCTGTTCAACGGCTGGACAAAGATAGACACAGCTATCCCAATTAAACCTGCCCAAGAATTCCCCGACCTCTTCCCCCCCCCCTTCAAACAGCTTAGTAGACTTAGTATGGTATGGGAGGGATGGATGAAAGAAGGGAAAGAGGTCAGGTCCCAGGCCAGCAGCTAATAGTCTGTCAGGTCAGGTCTTCTTGGTCAAACAGTGGGGGGAGGAAGGAGCCAGTTGGTGAATGACAGTATTTGGCGCCGCTCTCAAGGTGAAGAGGCCCCTCCCTTGCCCCGAAATCCTAAATCCCAGGGCAATTAATGCTGGCAGGAACTTTCTGCATGATCGATCTGATGTAAATGGGACGATGGACCCGTTTTCCAGCAGGTGATGCTCCCCACCAATAGATGGAGCCGTCTCCCTGGTGGTAGTGGTGTCTGCTCTTACCAGCACCACTAACACTGTAAGGAGCGTTCTCCTTTAAAAAAAAAAAAAAAAAAAAAAAAGGTGTGGGTGGGTGGGAAAGCTAGCAGCCTGCGGAGCATATTGGAAAAGATGACGACGATCAATGTCATTCCTGTTTTTATGTTGCTTTTCTTCTGATAACATTTTTTGGCGTCGTTCTTATGTCAATGACATTTGTACCGTCTCGTATAGTGAAGCACCCTCTCATCAGAAGGTAAGGTTTTTGGTCCTGCTTAACGAGCAGAAACTCGGGAAGGCATAAGAACCATTTCAGGTTGAGACCGACCTTGCTAGCTGTTTGCAACATACTGTTATCGAGTCAGCTCCGATCATGTACTGTTTCCTTCCCCCCCCCACTTATTCTACACCTCTCAAGTCTAGAGCCAAGATCGACAGGGTCTTCTTTCCCGTGATTCTTCCTAGGGCAACCGTTTCCTGGCTGTGGTTTCACAGGACAGTACATCGATCAGCAAGCGGTGCCCTTGCCTTTCAGACTGTTGATGTGGACTGCGTAAGATGCAGCTAAAATAGTTTGCAGTTTCAAAGTGTGTGGGATAAGTAGTAGTGATGTCAATTTTAAAGTTCAAAAGAAAAATAGTAATATACAGAGTAGTATCTGCACTTCGGCGCAGGGAACACGTAGTTTGCAGTTTCGATGTGTGTGGGATAAGCAGTAGTGATGTCAATTTTAAACTTGAAAAGACTATCTGCACTTCGGCACAGAGGACATGAAAAAGGTATGTCGTGTTTGTCCTTGGCACAAAAAAATTGAAAAGTACATGGATAGTGCCTGTACATCAGCACCGAGACAGCCAGAAAGTACATAACTGTACTTTGGCACAGAAAAGTGGAAAAGTACATGGTGTCCTACAGGACATCCATTAAAATTGGAGCGATACAGAGAAGATTAGCATGGCCCCTGTGCAAGGATGACACACATAAATAGAGAAATGGGAAAAAAAGAAAAGAAAAGAAAGTATGTTGTATCTAAACTTTTGCACACGTAGAGTTGAGTGTGAAGATTGTCTGTATTTTTCTGGGGGATGAATGTTTGAAATTGTACGTGATAGCATGACCACACATTTCATGAATGATATCAGCCAATAACTGAAGCATCTGAATGATAAACCGCACTCATTTCATGGAGGTAGTTGGAGCAAGCACCAGCGCATATGAATAATTAACTGCACTTATTTCATGGAGGTAGTCGGAGCAAGTACCAGCATCAACAGATCATTGTCGACACAAACAATAGCAGCAGGATCTTGAAACAGTGCAATATTCTTGTTGTCGTTTGATTTATTTGGCAGTGCTAGGAACCGGGTCCAAGCACTTCGGACACTGCAAAAAAATGAAAAAGAAACTTGAGACGCTGAAGCACTCGTGTGGAATAGCAGTCACGTTGAAATGCGGGCGCACTCTTGCTGAGAACAGCAGCATTTTGAAACACAATGACAGAATTCCAGATTGCAAAATCACAATGAAAGCTGGATAGTGGAATGCTGTCCAGAAAGCAGAATCGCACTGATATCACATCGAAGGAGAACCAAAGCAGCGATCTCAATTGCTAATGAACGCATACTCTTGCAACCACCAGCAATGTCTTCTAAGCTCTAGCCCCTACTTGGCACTCAGCGCCCAGACTACCATGGCACAGCTACTATCCTACAGTACAAAGATGACGAAACAACCAGTTGACGTCAGCAGCAACAACCGAAGTACATGCAGAAGTTGAATATGTGGACCACCACCAAGACCAGGTACGTGCCCTCACATCATACTCCTCATCTCTGTGTCTCTCGCTCACCCTCGTTTTCGTCACCGATGTCTCCACTGCACATGAAGGCCACCACCACCTTCGCTAACCATCTAAGCCCAAGCCCGGTTATGGGGTCTGGGCTATGGCACTGTCTCACTGCAGCACCCTGCTTCTCTCGCGACCACGCTCGCGTTGGCACACCACGTAGCGCTAGCATGCAGGCGCGAGTGCACGCTCCAGCAGCACTGCCGCTCGCACTAGCAAATGCCCGAATGCTTGCTTCCTTGGCGGGCACTTTTCTAAATGGAAAGTGCTCGCAGCTTTGTTGCCTGGCTGGGCCACGCATGTGTTATGATCCTGGTTGCTTGTTGTCAGAAGACCAACACTCGCTCACTTAGACTTCCAGGTACGCCCATACATACACAGAAGGAAGGGGAGAGGATGGGTGTATCACACCGCACAGGGAGAGATAAACACAACGAAAGAAATTCGTGCGATATGACAGAGTGCACTGAAAGTGCAACTCGCTCCACAGAATCCTCACAACCAGTCACAAAGGAAAGCCGAGTAGATCACATCCAAGAAACAATGAAGTAAAGATAGGCCAGACACAGTATCCACACTGTTTGTTTAATTGGGTCTCAATTTGTCAGAATAACACTTGAACTGTGATGCGCTACTTCAAAATAGAGCAGCACTCCTTCCCCAACCTTGAATAACCGCTATCACTACCCTCGAGTCCTTGAAACAATCAGCGCCACCCGAATACAGCCTCCAAAGGGAAGCGCCACCCTGTAACAAGCCTCTGACGCCAAGCGACACTCAAAGGATGAAGAAGAAGACCAGCGTCAGTCTATGATGATGATGAAGTGCCAGAAGACTACCCTGGATGGAAATCTGTAGCAGCGCCACCTCTCCTGACAACGATGCTCTCTGAGGATGAAAGTTGCAGCTATGGCTGCAGCGCCACACACCCTGACACCCGATTCCTGAGGAGGGTTCAACAGGGCACCAACTTCTCTGGCCTCCAACAAACTTCAGATAGCCCGGACCTCTGAACAACCCCTCATGTTGTCAAAGCACAAAGCACGTCCCAGCTATGACCGACGCTTCGAAGGTCCGGCTATGTCTGTCTCCTCCAACGCTGAAGTTGTACCACCACCAGTTCATGCATTGCGCAGCCGCGATGTACACGGTACTAGCTGCCAAAAAGCCGTGAACAGTTTTTCCTAAACCTATTCATAGTCTACCCTAGCCTAGACACGACGTAGACCGGACTGACCGGTACCGTTTCAGTTCGGCCTCTAGGGCCTCTCCCTACCCGGCTATAGGCTATAGCAACCGTCTAGCAGTCTGGGCCTCACGGCCTGTCTGTCCTAGGGGTAGCCCGGGCCTGCTATTTGCAGTTAGGGTAGTCTCAGGAAATTCGAGCTACTCTGGGCCTGCAATTTTCCCAAATTTACAGGTATGTCCCTCATGAATTTTCCTCACATTTAGATATCTCGGTTAGCCCTCAACCAAACATAATAACGAATATATCCTATCTATGTTACAACCTTGAGTCAATGGGTCGCAGGCTGCAGAATCAGTAAGTCATTGCAGATCTACCCTCCCCCGGAGCGAGGACCTCCAAGCTACGAGTGCAGACGTGCAGAGCATCGAGGGTACTGTCCCTTCTTAGCTGCCTCAAACTTGAGGACAACAAATTTTGCTGTCTTGAGGAGTTCCTTGTGTGTAAACCAGCGATCCTCAATGTGAGGTTAGTACAGGAGCTCCACAAGATATTGCATGTGTGGGCTTGTGCCCATCTCATGCTCAATCGATTTCACTTCATATCCCTTGCTAGGGATCGGTGGACCGTACTTAGGGGGTCTGTTCGGAAATGCATCAGCTGAAGTAAAGAACAATAGCTTAGATGCATGGAAGACCGGATAGGTTTGTAGATGCAGAGGGACGTCGACTATATAAGATGGTTTGAAAGGATCAGCTCCCAATGTATCCAAAACCTGCCATGGACCCGTATATCGTGGTAACAGCTTAGGTGAAATGTCCTCCTCCCGTGATAGCTCAGAATAGAGCACCCGAACCCAGTTACCTGTGTGAATAGTAGAAGGACGACGGTGTCGGTTACCCTGTTGTATCATAGCCTCTTGGGCTTTGAGCAGGTTGGTACAAGCGCGTTCTATATCCATACGATAACGCCTAGTGAACTCTGCGATTACGAGTGTCAGTGTACGAGTAGCCTTATGGATGATATCACCGAGAGGCTGTCGTAGTTCACGCCCCCAGTGTAATTTGTAGGGTGTGAAACCAGTGGAGGAGTGGACAAATGTGTTATACACGACCCAGATGTAGATCCTAGTCCTACTGATCTGAACTGATCACAGGACGCAACAACTGAAACAGAATCTGGTTCATCACTTCCTCTGACCATTGGCTTCAGGATAACGGCCAGATGTCATGTCCAAGCAGGAATGAAGGTAATCCTTGCAGTAGGACTACCATTCGTGGCTGCAAAAGTGGGGATCTCGATCATTGACAATAGAGGTGGGTGGTCCATGATGTGTAACCCACCTGTTAGCAAATGCCGCCTGAACGACAAGGATTCTTACTTCTTCTGCCAAAGGGATGAATTTTGCATACTTGGAGAACATGTCCATACAAACCATAACCTGATGCATACCACGAGGAGTGGTCCTACCCTGATCAGAACCTGTCCACGCAAACCATAACCTAATGCATACCATGAGGAGTGGTCCTACCCATATCACTAAAGTCAATAGACATTGACTGTGCAAGTGTTTTAGGAATGGGAAGTTGTTTAAGTAGGCCAAGGGGAGGTCTACGTACGACCTTGTTCCCTTGGCACAACTCACATATTTCAACGTAGTGCAACAGGTCACTCCTCATCTCTTTCTAGAAGAAACTCTACGACAGGGTCACATACGATTTGAGGGCTCCAAAGAGTGTTCTCAGCTTGCGATCCGGAGGAATGCATAGACGTTCCTCACCTCTTCTGTGAGTGTACAACAAACTTGAAACCAGAATGTAGCCTAGTTCGGAGGCAGGATCGGCCTGTAGGTTTCTCACGATAGGCCAAAAAATCGGGTCCTGGGGCAATAGCTGGGCAATGGTCTCACGAGTCTTCTTTCCAAAAGAGTGAGTGAAGGAGATCAGGAAAATAGTGTCAGGCCTAGCGGACAAGCTCGTCATTTGAGGAGACGAGCTTGTCATTCAACTTTCTTCGGGACTTCATCCAGTAAAGGGTGGAGTGATTTGAAAACATTTTGAAGTGCATGCCCAGGAGAAAATGTTTTCGATGCTTGAGCGCTGACACAAGAGCATAAAGCTCCTTCTCAGAGGAAGAGTCTTGCAGTTTCTTGCCTTTGATCTTTTTACTCATGTATTGTACAGGCTGGAGACCATTCCCATTGTCTTGTTGAAGTACCGCCTCTACACCATACTAATAAGCATCAGCGGTTAGCACAAAAGGCAAAGCCGGGACAAGTAACATACAAACAGGTGCACGAATCAAGGCCTCCTTGAGACATGTAAAGACCTCACAGTCTGATGACCAAAGAAAGGGAGTATCTTTCATCGTGAGGTCAGTAAGGGGTGTTGCAATAGAGGAGAAGACCCACAAAAGATCGGACATCACAAACTGTGAAGGGCTTCAGATGTCCTGATTGCTTCAGGAGTCGACCCCTGTCCAGAGATGACATGACGCAGGTAAACAAGATGACATGACGGAGGTAAACAACAGAGCTAACTCCAAAAGAGGATCTCTCTGTTGATCTTGTACTGGTTGTCATGCAAGGTCTGGAGGATAAGAGTCAGATCTTGTGCATGCTCCTAGACAGAATGACTAAGTATCAGGATATCATCTAGATAGACAACTACAAACTTATCCAGGTAAGGCTTGAGTATGCGTTGCATCTCTGTTTGGAAATTGTTAGGGGCATTGCAAAGATCGAATGACCATTTACTCATAGGTACCATATTTGGTATTCAAGGCTTGTGGTCATCGCCTTCAACAATCTCAATCTGGTGGTAGCCAGATTGGAAATCGATCTTGCTGAAGATAGTGCAGCTCTGGACCATATCCAACAGATCATCGATCCGAGGAAGAGGCTCTGTCGACTTCCTCGTGATCTTGTGGAGCCCCCTGTAGTCCACGCACATTCTGAATTCAACATTTCTTTTTCGAACTAAGAGAACTGGTGCCCCAAATTCAGATATGCTGGGACGTATCCAGCCCTTGTTGGTCAGGGTCTCTAACTGTTTCCTGAGCTCATCAAGTTCAGCAAGGGACATCCTATAGATCCGTCCTTTGGGAGGGACCGCGCCAGGTAGGAGCTCAATTTTATGCTTGGTCTGCCTATGGACAAGTCTAGTAGGTTACTCTATAAGGTCTGAGAATCGGTCCACCACTTGCTGAATTTGAGAGGGATAGGGAGCAGTTTCCACATCCGTCTATTTAAGATAAGCTACAAACAGACGTGTGTGGTCAATCTGGCGTGAAAGCGGCAATAAATTACGAGCACGCATACAATAACAACTACTGACCAGATGATACTTATCAGCGAGCATACAAGGGCGATACTCCCCGCACCGCTCAGGTAGCTCAACCTTAGGGATTCACCAGTCGATTCTGGGGTTGGTAGCCTCAAGCCACTGGAGAGGGAAAACAAGGTCAAAGGGTACATTGGGGAGCACATAGAAATTAAGGCGTTGCCTGATTTCTCTCTGCCCGTCAAAGACTGTTGGTAGACCTTTGACAGCAGTAATGATCCTGACTGTGGATGAGTCACTTATGTGGACCTCAATAGGTTGTCGCAGCTTTACTAGTCTCTGGTCCAAGTGCAGTCGGCTGACTGTTTTGGGAGACATTAAGTTGCGAATGACCCCACAGTTTAAGACCTTTTTGAACCTGGCTCCCAGGGTCGAAGCAGGATGAGATATGACCTATGATTCTTTCTTTCTTGCAAAGACAGGAAAAAATCAAACAGAAGGTTAACCGACCCCCAAATTTTCACCCCCATTTATAAGAAAACCAAAAGGGTCATTTTAACCATATTTTACATCAATCTATAGAGCGAACTTCTTACCCTAGGCGTGAAAAGTGGGGGTACCTGTTAACCATTTGTGGAAAATCAGCAAGGACTTGAGATTCATTCTCCTCCCACGTTTCATCCAAATCAATGTCCTCATAAGCAGGGTTGTCGAGCCCCGGCTTCGGGGGTGGGCACCCCTAACCTTGGCTTCGAACTGCCCCCCCCAAAAAAAAAAATAATAATAAATAAATAAAAATAAAGTGGGGGTGCGCAGCGAGAGCGCATACCGCGTGGGCTAAACCCCAAAAATGGGGTTTTCTGCCCCACCCCGGACCCCCCTCGGGGCCACACCCACCACTGGGGGGACCGAGGTAGCTGCAGGTGCGGGGCCGGGGGTGGGGCCAACGGTCGGGCTGCGGGGC
>BFEA01000383.1:665054-688024 GCA_003427395.1 Chara braunii | reverse complement strand
GGGTTGCGGGGTTGAAACCCCTACCCCGGCTTGGGCTCCAGGGATCCCCGCGTGACAACGTTGCTTAAAAGTAAAGGATTTTGATGCTACATCTTCACAAAGAGAATTAACGAGAGATTGTGACAATTGAACTTTATTAGAAGAGGAATCAGCATTGGTGGAAGGAGCTACTGCTTCCACCTCTCTCCACTCTAGTTTTTTGAACTAGAGTCTGAAGGCCTAGAAGGCATGCCGGCACAACCGTTTAGAAAATTGACCCATCGCATCTCAAGCAAACTCCCTTGTTTTTCCTCGTCCTCCATACGCCCTCTTGGATCTTGAGTGCATGCCACGGGAAGGATCAAGGGGGTGAGCTGGCCAGCGGACGTCACATGGTAATGGGACTCTCTGGTTGTAGGGGAAGAGGCACGTCCCTTACCTTTCCCCTTGCGACCAGTCGAAAGTCTTTGGGTGCCTGAACACAAACAAAAAAGTCCTTAAAAAAATCTGAAAAAAAAACTATGTCATCCAAAAAAATAAATTCACCAACTTTTGCCTTCGGATGATATCGAAACTCGTTGTTTAATTTAAAATAAAAAATAAAACAAAAGACACCCCCAGTTGTTGTTGTTTTTTTCGTGTTTTTAGTTGCTGAAAATGAAGTTGTTCGAAGATCGTTTGGGACCCCCTAACTGTTCGCCCAGGACGTCTTGCCATCGGACAACTAGTAACATAGCTTATTATCATTATTATTATTATTATTATTATTGTTATTATTATTGCTTGTTTGTTATTTTCCTATTGCTATTTTTGAAACATTACGAGTTAAGCAGGGGTCGGAGAATGAGGAAAGTATGGGGCATCGGAGAGGAGAGAGACACTATCATGGTGCCTACCTCCTCCATCCTCCTCCATTCTTATCCTTGTTTGATCTTCTCAGGCACCTGTCTTCTCGACTATAAGTATCTGATGGTGTACCTCCGCTGAGGATAATCTTGTTTTTTGTTAACTTTAAAAGTTTAGACAATATGATTGTTATTCTTTTTTATCTATTTAGAAGAAAGTCACAAAGACTAGACATGACCGATAACAGAGCGATTGCAGGAGCTCTGTCGGAGTTCAAGAGGAACTCTGGAGGATGGGAACCATGAGGTACGCATGACTTACCCCTTTCCCGTATACCCTTACAAGCTACAACCAGAAATTGGACTGCATGCATAACTGTATGACATACTGTTCGTATTTTCTTCATGGACTAAGAGTATCAAAAGAGAAAAGGTTATATGATTGAAATAAGAACCCTGCCTGAAGGAAGGAAAGAGACGTAAATCAACTGAGAATGAATCTATAGACTGTTTGGACTTGGGGAATAAAGTGGTGCGATGGAGCTCCCACAGTCGTCTCGCTGCTTGTATATGCAGTAATTCAACTAAGGACAAACGGTGGAGTGCTCATGTGTGAGATACCCTACTATCTGTCAGATTGATTGTTATCATGAAGAAATATTCGTGTAACATTTACAAACCGTAGTGGGAGACGCTTGTGCGAGCCGCGATGTTAACGTATCAAGTCAGCCTTCAAAGGCGGTAGAATACCCATGTGTGGGTGTGACGCGTGGTGGCAAGGTACACTTGTGTGTGCTACAACCTTAATTAACTAAGGATCTGCTTGAGGTTGGAAGGTGGGGGAATAATTCTGTGAATTTATTTCATTGCCCGTATGAACTAACAACGTATACTATGCAAAAGCGTACGACGAGAGGGGTAGGGACTCTTGTGAGAGTCGTTACGCCGCATATCTGGAAGGTACGCATAACATGATAAGCGAACGGTTAAAAACAACTTCAGTAAAATGTTGTTTGACCGGTCTTCTATGAATCAAACGAGAAATTAAAGCCCCTGTGTGAATCTTCCTATTACCTACTTCTTATTTGATACCGAACCAAATAACTCGGAGAAAAGGTGGAGTGTGGGTAATTGAGCGATAGTAAGAGACTCATGTATGAGTAACCCAGCTATTCACCTACGTATGACTAATGATTTGGTTGATCAATAACATTATGTTTATCCAATACTAAGCCAAGGGATGGGGGATTCTAGTATAAACCGTTCTTATTATTACCAACTCAAGAAGGTTCAGTTTTTGCACTTATTCGAGGTGTAGTAGGGGGTTCCTGTGAAGGGTCCACTATTTACACACTTGAATCTAAGATTGGCTAATGACATACGAGAAGTACTAGGAAGTTACATTATTTCTCTTTTGTTAATAACTTACTTACCCTCAAACAATTCGCTCACAGAACGGGTAGTAGGAAGGCTCTTGTAAGGGTCGTCCGCTTACTTGTTTGGAGAAAGAACTACTCGTTACCCAAAAAAGTAATAGTCTAAGGAAGACTCTTGTTAGGGTGATCCTATCACTTGCTTGATTCCGCACTAACTTACGACGTGGGATATTCATGTAGGAATATCCTAAACACTTGTCTTCCATCCAAACTAACCGGATCTCAAACCGGTTGACTTCAAAGGGGGCGGTGGAATACCTCTGTGCAAATCATCCTGCTACGCTCTTGAAGCAGCTTATGCATTAGTAGAGTGGTAGTAGGGGGCTCTTGAGTGAGTCACGTATTACTAACTTGAGAACCGTACTAACCTTTTGGGGGGGGGGGAATTCATGTCTCTCCGAATGAATGATTAAAACAAGTAGGATGTCATGGTAGGAGTATGTCGACTATTTGTTTTGGGTCAGTAGAAAGATATTTTTGTACGAGTTATGCGACTACTCAGAACGAATCTTGTGTATTGTTTTTACTGACCGTTTACATTTGCATTGAATAAAATTGAAAAGGTGGTCGAATACTCTTGTGCGAATTACTCGACTACCTATTTGATTAACAGACTGCTTTGAATTTATCAAGTAACAGAAAATTCATGTCTGAATCGATCTACTACTTGCGTGTGTCAGGACAAAATGAAGAGAAAGAGAAAGACAATGCTCCAGTTGGAGTAAGGCCTCATGAATTTAGAAAATAACGAAGAAAGAAGTTAGACCGTTATAAAAATGACACTAAGGATAATAGGAATTACCACGAGATCCGTACCAGTTCACGACTTTCGAAAGGAAAGCTACGACGCCGAATGAATTAAATCTCAACTACATAAAGCACCAAAGGGTGTGCTTATTCCCGAGAGAGAAAATGAAAGAACTGAGAGTAGAGGAAATATAATTTTTCTTTTAGACGACTTAGGACAGGGGCATGAAACTCATTGAGAGAAAAGAAAAAAGATAAATAAGGATTAGGGAAGATTTGTGAGAGTAGAGCTAGGGGTTAGACTTCGTGGTGAGAATCCCAGAGTTTTGATCTGAGGATTTGACCTTTAAAATATCAAGGAGTGGGAAACGAATGGGGGTCTTGAATCTCTGTTGAGTTCTGTGTGTGTAGGTCCTTATTTGGCCTATCGGAATTGAAGTATAGGGTTTATTAAAAAGATCAAATTTTCTGTTATCTCTCGATAGTAGGTCGGTTGTTACCAATTCAATTATTCCCCTTTTGACTTGATACCCACGTCTGAAGACAAACCATGTCGTCAGTAAAACTGTCACATGTGGTCATTGCCTGAATTTTCCTAGTCACTCTCAAGGGTCCTTCGAAGAAAAGGGAGGGGGTTGGACTTACATTTGAGGAAAGATAAAGTTGTCATACATGGTTTGGGAAGTGAGGGACAAGGTCAGTAGTGTGGATCGATGGTTGACGTTGTTAGTGCATGGTATGTGAACTGTTTTTGCATATTCTGTGCAGGTTTGTTTTATGCGTGGTTTTGGATTGAACTGGGCTTGATCTTATGAACAGTCTTGGACGCACCGCACTTGTGAAAGTGGGAAGGGTTCTTGGCGATAATACCCCCATACTCATTTTGTCTTATGTAACCTTTATGCTTGTCTGTTAGTCGTGATATAAGGAGAGTAGAATGCCTTTGGTAGAATGATGGTTCAATCGATACCTTGTCATAATATATAATATATTATAGGTTTTTTATGCGAGATACGGACACTCTTTATCTCCGCGAATAGTGTTCTATTTCAGTCTCTGATTCGAAAGCGGAAATAAACAGCCTGTTAAAGTTCGATCTGAGAGTTTATAAGACCAGGGTAGGGGAATCAACAGTCTGAGTTCGATTTTTCTAGCGGGTCAGTCCTAGGTGTCTTATCGTGCGTACCCCATTTCTATGCTATGACGATCGAGCAAACGCCATCGACCGACCTACCTCTACAAAGACAAGTAAAACCTTCGCACGTGAGTCGGTAGCTCAACAGGGATACACCTACCTAAGGGTGGTGACAACCCCTTGGGTAGAGGTAAGTTGTACCTCGCGGTACCCTGACTTGTCGTGGGGTGTCGTGAGAGGTATAGTCGGCGCGCATGGTCGGAGTCGGGATTGGTAGAGACGACCGTGAGGTTTTCACGCTTGCTTATAGCAGCGTACTAGACCGCCACGCTCGATAGGTTGTGCCGTTGTCGGGGACCTTCGGTTGCCTGTCGGGGTCCTATGTGAACGGACCTGGGTCTGGTTAATTGAAAGTGTGGCAAAACGACAAAAGTAAGGTAGAGTACTATATAACTTCCGCTAGTTAGTAAGAAAGCTACTAAGAATAATTTTCGGTCCAAGGAAGTATTTTACGATAGAGTGAGTATGAGCTAGAATATCTCACCTTTCACTTTTATCACTACCCAAAGGAGATAGTTACTCTCGTGACTGTTCATAAGGGAGCATGCCTTACCCAAAGGAGATAGTTACTCTCGTGACTGTTCATAAGGGAGCATGCCTTATTAACTAAGGATCACGAATTTTTTATAAAGCAAGAGCGATAGAGATAGCGGAGGATCCGGTCGACACAATAGGATTTGACAAGTCTCGTCAAGTCTGCCCGAAAGATTTCCACTACAAATTTTCCTTCTGATTATAACATTTTCTACCGCTACGACGATTACATACTCCTACTTTTCGACATTTTTATTACGGACTTATTAGATAAACTAAATAGCTAGATACGTGGCCCCAGTCATAGGCGTTGCCCTAATCACTTGGTGACTAGACACTTAGGACATTTTTTTAAGTAACACTTTCAACTATGTCGTGTGGATCGGGAACTGGAATGGGGAGAGGTGGATAACAGAGGAAGGCTACAGAAAAGCCTATTGACTTGACTAAGGACTAAGAAGAGCGGGAGGAAGAAGAGGAAGTGAAGGAGAGATGCGGACGGGTTTGATTGCGCCGGCATGGGAAGATCTGCGCGAGCGTACGTCGTCATCTGGGAGGATGGCTTATTATTATTATAACTACGAACAACATTACGGCACTCCACCCTCACGTTTCGAGCCATCTCCTTGTACTTATCCAATGACATACACTTCTTCTCTTCTTCCATGGCATGTCGTCTTCATCAATTAACCATCCTTCCCCAACTGCCTCGACCGATGCTTCCACCGCCATCGCGTGTGCCTGACCCTCCAGTAATGTATTAGGTTGTGCCAGCGGATCATCGATTATGTATCACGCTAACACTATTCTTCCTCTGTCAGATTAAATTGTGTCGGCTGATTTCATACCTATTGTACAAAGGGTTTTATTAGCTCATATAGATATCCAATGACTATACGCCTTAATCCATCCTCATGAGCTAATAAAATATGACTATCTATTTATGTTCATTAACTTAAACCTATATGGTTGGATTGCTCTCCTTATAAAGAGTAGAGGTGTTACGCAAAATCCATATTCGACGCGGGGTCGAAGGTGAATGAAGTGACCAACTTTTTGGAAGAAGAATTTTTTTCGAGAAGTGGTCAGTGTGTAGAGTCTACTCATGGGGGAGTTGGAATCCTAAGTTATCCTTTCCCTACTAGATGGCTTGAAAGAACTATAAATTTGTCTTCTAAAGTGGTAGTAAGACTCGCGCCAGAAATATGTTCCCGGTCCATAGTGGGGTGTTGTAACCTAACCCTTTTGAGGAAATGTGATTACATTGCACTACTGAGGAGGAGGAAAGTATTTAGGCCTTGGTAGACTATGGTCTATGACGGAGGCGACTACTACATGTCGCAAGGAAGTATGGTAAATTTATGTCAAGTGGGTTCATCAACGCGGTATAGGATATGTCATTCTGGAAACGTGTATGATGGGGTTGCCTACTAATTGACAAGTGTTTGCAAGGAACGAATATTGAAATCGGAGGGTGAAGCAGTGAGGCTTGGTCCTTAAGCGAGGCTCAAAAATCTATATCTTAACCCTTTTAAGGGATGACACTGCCCCTTAACACAAGATACTCCCGTCAAAGCCCAAGCAGTAGAATGTAGTACTCTCGGTATTTTTGCATATAAAAGTATTTATCGTTGGAATACCTTATTGGCCACAACATAATTATTGTCTGTCATAACAGTTAACATAAGTTTCTCGTTATCATTATGCACGCATATACGGGTTAAATTTGTATTTTCACTTGCTGATACTATTTACTTAACTATTATAATTGTTATGACTATGACAGTATATCCCTCCTGTAAGTAACAGTCATTATGGGAATTTATGACATTCAATATTCAAAAATTACAAATGCATTATTATCGCAATATGTTATCACTTGCTTTTGAATTGTCTTAAACGTTGGAAATGAACAATGATTTGAAGACTACCTTTTGGAAAACATATTGTAGGAAGAAGAGGGTTTGTATAGTGATGGGAGATCCTTGCTGGACATTTGTCTGTGTGAGCAGGACCTAGGGGTAGTGGGAGAAGGTCAAAATGTCGTATGCTAGGGAAGACCCCAATGTAGCCTTGCCTATTGAAAAAGAGGATAGTCTGGAGGGAGAATCAATGTATCAGTTTTTGGTGGGGTATGTCTTTGAATAAGGATATCTTTATTTGGATCGAATATGGCCTCAATGATGATGGGGATAGTGTAATTGTGAAATTGACCCTGTACACCTCATCATCGTTTTGGATTATTTTTTGTATCGAGCTGACACAGGGATGTGGGAACCTGCTCGTGAGGCCATTAAGGTTAGTTGAGGTGGCCGCCGCGAAGTGGACAAAAGAAATGTGTCAGAGAACAGATGAGTCGGTATCCGTTGTTATAGAGGTGAGGGATGTTGATAAGTTTGTGTTCTCTCCTCCCCATTGCGAGTCGTCCTACCCAAGTTCCTTGTGGAATATTATTTCAGGGGACGGGATAAAATAGAGGTAGCAGCGGAGGCTGCTATGGTAGTACGAGGATGGGGACACAAGCGCTATACGGGCGAGGTAGTATACAATCTATACATAGAAATGAGATTTGGGCGTGCGAAGTACGACTTACATTGTTAACGCCTACACTGACTCTCACGATCCAGACGAAAGATTTGAATACTGGGACGAACTCCGAATGAAGGTAGGCGGACAATGAATATTATTCACTTTCTTCGATCCATATTAGCAGCTTATGGTATTAAGTCAAGTGTTTTTTTTTAACACATCTGCTTGTATGATTCATATGTGTTTATGATGTCTTTAATTGCTCTGCCAAATTAGTTGTCTAAAAGGTTATGCGTTTGTATATTGGCGGTATAGTTTGTCTTTAGATTTGTTAAGAAGGGATGTTAATTAAAGACTGTCTTCGGCTTATGGCCTGGCGCTTCGTCGCTTGCTGTACTTGTACAGATTAGCAACAGTGGTCATGGCTAAAGATGGCGGTTTGATTAAAATCCTACTGTGGAGAAATTTGTCTCTCGTTAAAGTACTGACGCGCGAGTATGTAGACGAGTCAATGCCTCCAGACGTTATAGCTCTGTTTTAACTTTTTCCACGATTATTACAACTTTAGCCTTTTGAAGAAGTGGGATGAGAGGGCGATGTTCACTATGCTGCCTTTGTTCGTGTGTGAGGAGTTGAGCGAGGAAGCATATAATTTCATATTGAGATCACGAACTTGGAATGACCTCGAGAGTTTGTTGAACTTGAGGTTTCCCGAAAACAAAGTCGACAACCATCATTGTGAAAGACCGTGAGCGAGTAGTCGGCGATATGTCAGCGCAAGAGGAACTAGGCAGTATAAAGAAACAGGTGAGGGAGTTGAAAGAAAGAATGATGTAACTTGAGAGAGACAGAAAAAACATACGTCAGCGCAATAGGAACTAGGCAGTATACAGAAACAGGTTAGGAAGTTGAAAGAGAGAATGATGTAACTAAAGAGAGACGGGAAAGTCAAGCAAAAGGTCCCGGAAGGATTGTTAGATGAGCTAGCTACTGGAAATGGTGGGAAAACAAATGATGATGATCGATGTTCTCTCCGATTTGCAAAGGCTGAGAAAAAGCGGTGTGACGACAAAAAAAGGATTTGCAGGCACTGTACTAAAAAAGGGCATACAATGAGGTTTTACCATGTCACAAAAATTGATGAAGCAAATTTTCTAATAAACACTGATATTGAAGGAGGTGATCGAAGGTGTTTATGAAACATTTAGGAATCTCATTGACCCAAACAGGAAGCCTTGCGACGGGAATGCGAATGGTGGATAATGGCGACGACCTATATCAGTGGCAGAGAATTGTCAGGTCATTGGATGATAACATCGTCAAGAAGTCACAACTACCAAATATAGCAATATTTTTCTTTAGAGGGGGTGACTGCAAGAAAGCTATTGGATGATGGAATAAGGAAGATATGTAGAAAGGCAAACAATCAGAGCCATAATTTTTTGTCCACAGAAGAACGATATATATAACAAGTGGGAAAGGCGGTGAAATAAGATGAAGGAGTTGAAAAAATTTAAATAAAGTCTTCAGATATCAGTGAAATAAATGCTGGAGTCCACCAACATAATTAAGAGGGAGGAGGAGCAGGGGTTTGAAATTATGGGTACTGTTAAAACACTCCTGGTGTAAGGACATGGGAAAAGGGAGAGTTCAAGAAGGGAAACATCAAAGGATGGTGGAGAACAGGTAGAAATGAGTGAAAAAAAACACCAAGTCTATAACCACGTACTGCCTCTGAAGCCATTGAGCCACTAAATTCAAAAGTGGTTGGGCAAATTTTTCAAAGTTAGCATGGACGAGAGAAGAGTAGGATAAGGTCTTTCTCTGAGGAAGCAACTAGTTCTTTTGAGAGAAAAGATAGTTGGATGAAAACATCTTCACATGACCAAGAGAACAAAGGAGGAAGGAAAAAGGTTGTGTTGGCGAGAACAGGTAGAAATGAGTGAAGAAAAGCACCACATCTATAACCATGTACTGCCTCTGAAGCCATTGAGCCACTAACTTCAAAAGTGGTTGGGCAATTTTTTCGAAGTTTGCATGGACGAGAGAAGAGTAGGATAAGGTCTTTCTCAGAGGAAGCAACTCGTTCTTTTGAGAGGAAAGATAGTTTGATGAAAACATCTTCACATGACCAAGAAAACAAACGAGGAAGGAAAAAGGTTGTGTTGGCGCTATATGAAGATGATACAATTGATAGAAAATTGTCCTTTGTACAACAAGATAAGACCAAGGGTTTTGGTAAACCAGATAGGAACATGAGGCTTAATGACATGAAAGGAAACGTATATAAACAGACCAAATAAACGTTTAATTCTTAGCTATGTAATAGTTGGGGTTTAACATAGCGAATTAAGAAAAGAGTCGTGCCTAATTGGTGGATGAACGACACTTTGATCTCTTTGTTTTGCGTTTTATAATAGGACTCTTACATTATTTTCCTTTCTTCAGATGAGACATTGTACTCTAGTCGTCAAGTGTGAGGTAATATATGTGGCGTGGTTGTTATTTATTTCCCCTTAGATGCAATGTTGTACTTTAGTAAATCAGATATCTAAGGTGCTATAGGGTGCGTACTTCATTATTCTTATTTGTTAAATTCATGAGATTTTGTTGCCTCTTTTATGCTTTTCTGACTCGACAGGTGTACTTTAGGAATTGAGGCCATGTAATTCGAGTGACTTCATTTTTTAGAGGAAAGGTTGTTTAATTCTCATATTTTAAATTTGACGAAGTTTTTTTTTCTCCATAATATTTATATCTATGGGGTATGTCGACAATTGCCACTATTACTTTCACAATTGAGTTGATCTTGTGTCTGATTTTGATTGATGAAGTGTGTATCTTGGATGTGTGTGCAAACTGTGCTATTAAAACGTGAACTAGGATGCTCAGAAAAACGCCTTAGTGTTCAAGAAAGATAGGGTGAAATGTGGCTTGAAAAGTGTGAAAGTGCTTTGCATTGTTGGTCAGTATTTTTCACGTTTTATCTTATATGATTATTCTTTAAAAAAACCTTAAAAGGGGGGGTGAAAAAATCAAAATTTTTAGGCGTTTGAGTAACTCAGCAAGTCAGGGAAATGTTTGTTATGAACAAAAAAATTTTTTTTTTGGCTTCTGACAAGATAATAAGTTGAAGAAATACTTTTATATATTATTTTTATGGATATTTTGGTTGACTTTTATATTGGTAAAAGATCCCGAGACGTGTATCTGTCCAGCCTATAATCAAGGTCTTGGAAACACGACCCTTAAGTTAATTTAACGATGCCCCTCGATAAGTAACAATATGACAATCATGATGAATATTTTTATCGGTGAAATTATATACACACATATATATATATATATATATATATATATATATATATATATATATATATATATATATATATGACGATATATGCGTAGCATTGCAAACGTGTTCGCGCCCCTTCGTGTTCGCATGAACAGCTCGTGAACATGCTCGGACGAACATAATTTTTGTTCGTAAAAAAAAAAAATGTTTTTTTTTTTCCGTTTTTAATTTTTAACTCATTGTCGATTATGAATTTCAACATGACTCCTAGACAAAAGTTGCTTGTATTGTTATTTTACATAACATATATTTGTTTCAAATGTTTATAAAATTTTGTTTTTTTTAATAGTGTTTACGTTCACATTCGGAGGGTTTTTAACGCTTGTTCACGTTCGCGCGAACATGTTCGCGTTTACCTCCGAGCACGAATACGGTGCTACATAGATATATACGTTCAATCGGGTTCATCCATCCATTAAGCTGCAACTGACGAGATGATAAAAAAATATTTTGTCAAATTATTTTTGTGTATATTTTAAATGAACATCGTTTATCCACTCTAGAAGGTCAGTCTGAGGGACTTAAAATTACCAAGCCCATGGTGGAAAATTGGCATCGTTGGGACGTAAATCCCAGCATGGGCTGCTGACAAAGTATAACCAGGCACCAGACCTTTCGATTACGACCTGGAACTGAAACCTAAGGGGGACCCTACTTAATGATGAAATTGGTTCAGGTAGATATCGGAAGGATCAATAGTCAGGTTTAAAAAATTTTAATAGGAGGACGGTACCCAATATTGCGTAACCAATACGGGTACCACCATTAAAATGACAATGTGGTCGGTCACAGTTTCGGCCTGATCAATCGACTGTGGTGGATTGAGGCTAAGGTCGTCGACCCTCGCATTAGACTTTGGGTGAAACGGTAAAATTTGACTTAGGTTAAGACACGCGTCCAAAGTGTGGGATTCAATTCTGATTCATAACTCCTCGGACAACCAACAAGATCCTGGTAAATAAAGTCTAAATTTGAGGGGAGGAGCTATCATTGTCTTCCTTGGTGACCTCCATAATTGTAGTACGGATCTAGTATCCCCACTCGGGATTATATGAAATAATTTTTTTGGGGAATTATCATTTTTTTTATATGTGGGAGACCCAGGTTAAAATCATGGCAGTATGGTCACGTCAAGGGGTGCAGTGACGGTCTTCAAACCGCAACTTCATCTAGAAATCGCATTTTGACAACTTGTCACGTTAGAAGGCTTTGTTTGCATTTAGATTCCCAAGCGACAGGGACGTTGCTTGATGGGGTCCGTGAAAACTGTCGAAGCAAATACGCTTACAAGGTTATTTGCTCATGTTTTTGCATCCGATAGATTATCGACGTTGGTTGTCGTGTCGGGGATAGTCTAGAGTAAAAAGTGAGAATTTTTTTTGGCATGGCGCAGTGAAGCAAATTCTCGACCACAGAGGTGGAGGTTGTTAGGTGGCCATACGCAGTGATACGACATGTAGGACAACAAGTAAGGGTTAGTAACAATTAAAATTTTTCGGTCGCAAGGCCCGAAGGGTTATAAGGAAACTAGAAGAGGTTGCGTAGAATACAACAACTATGGTTTAAATTAGTCAAAGGTTCAGACGGTAAGACAAAATAAATTAGTTCGAGCTCAGGGTCCGCTAGTGTAAAAGAACTGGCGGATTAGTCCGCCATCATCGCGCCATGGACTAAAAAATGGAATTGAAAAATTAATATAACAGTGGTCATGCGGTCGAGGCAGCCAAGAAAAACAAACTGTCCACCATAATAAGTAACAACAGTCGGTACCTTTGTCTTGACTCGTATGCTGTGAGTGAGGTTGAGGATGTAGCTCGGCCTCTTATATATCACAAGACATTTGCTGCTTAGGCGGTTACTTCCTGACCACGTGGTTACCCAAGCAATCGGTGCAGAGCTAAGCAGAGGTGCAGGCGATACAAAGTGACTGCGGGTATGCGGGTAACAGTCACTTACCATGAGGATGATTCGTCGACTGGGACTACGACCAGGGAGGAGAAGCGCCTCGACGGGAACTCCGAAAGGGAGTTTGAAATGAGTGACGCAGAGGCGACCTAATCCTGGCACGGGTGGGAGTGGTGGCGCCGAGATCACCCGTCTGCAGTACCAGTTGAGAGAGGCCCAGAGGCCGACCTGCAAGAGCATTAAGTAGTGGGGAGCGGAGATCAACTGTGATCGGAGAGGTAAAAACTAGGCTCATGGAGCATGACGAAGGCTTGGGGGTTTTCGCCATGTGCTCGGTCTCTTGGCCGGAGAGAGTACGTGCTTGCTCCTCTTGATTCGTGCCTAACGACTTTGCTTTCTTGAATAAGCGCACGTGGATGGATTGAGGGTTCTCGTACTGTGGACTTCAACCGTGATCAGTGAGACAGCGAGCGAGCTATCACGAGAAAGAGTGAGATAGGCGGACAAGATTGGGAGAAAGTCACGCTCACAGCTGCTAAGAGGAAGAAGCAAAGGGGTTGCGAGACAACTTGCCAATCATCTCTTACTTGTAATACCTGGGATTGGTTTTCGCCGCATTCTCGGAGAGGAGGTTGTTTCTCTTCTCGTCCTTTCAGGAGCTGGAAGGTGTGCGTGCTTTTCTAGGCTCGTGGCTATGGGGACAATTCTCTCGAAGTAAACGAGACGAGGGAGGGACCTACACACACGCTTCTTGCGGTCTGAGCGGGATCAGTGTGATACCGTGCTAACCGTTGACTACATAAGGCATTGAGTGGCTAAGGGCTATCTCGCGGCGCTAGCATGTTCGCGTGGTCAAGGCAGGCATAGCTTAGAGAGGGTGAGTGGGAGAGGTTTCCCTTGCAGCTGCCGCCATGTATGACGTAGCGCGGTCTTGTACCTTTCGGGTCTGCAGAAAACGAACTTGAGAAAGAAGGGGCTACACCGAACACAGGCAACAACTCGAAGAAGGGAGGATGATGGCCTATTGGAGTCTGGAACGAGGAAATATATCAGTTAATGCCATCCTATGGCATTGCTAACGCGGGTTAATCCTCTAGAAGCAGCACATCCTCCTTGCCAGTCTGAGTTTTTAGCAAGGCTTCTATGAGAGACGAACATACATGATGTCGATGATGTTATTATTACCATTAAATTCCAGCTAGCAGTCGCTGCAACCCTCATCTAGATACGTGAGATAATCTCTCTGTGAAGCAGTGACTAGACGGTATCGAGGTGATGGAATATGAGTGATGTGTGTACAAATATGAGATATGGGGAGAAAAGTGAGAGGGAAAATTAAAATGGGCGACCTACTTAGGCTATAAAAATTGTGTCGCCTCTCGAGTGAGGGGTGTTATGGTTGGCTATACAACAGGGATGAAGGGTATTTACTATTTAGTGAATGCGCTAGGGGAAGACACGATGCTGATCAGACCTGGGTAGTGTTTTATTCGACAGTTGTTTTGGTACTTGAGTCAATAGTGTTAATGCAGTATGAGGTCGAGCGCGTAGACAAGTTTTCTTAAATCACGTACAAAAGGCACGAGTAAATAATGATGATGCTATCAACGGTGCAAGTTACATAACATTTCTTTTTTTATTTGACCGCGCTCTATGTGATGACTCGGTCATTAATGGATTGTGCAAGAGAAGAAGTTGTTCTCATCCAAAGCGAGTGGGGGAAACAAATAAGTGCAATCGATTGTTAACATTGCTGGTTTGTCAGTAAACAACGTGCTTTATCCTGGTTAGGCTTTCACAACCATCCCGAATCTGGCTACTAATGAGAAGTCACACAGGCTGTGGCGACCAATTCTATCAGGGGATCTCGTGCGAGCTGGGCTGATGGACACCGACAACCCTGAGTAACTTACCCGTGAGTGGAAGGAGAAAATCCCATTGGTTGAGATCGAAAAGGTTGTCAATATCGCTTGTGACTAGTGGGCAAAGATCAGGGCAAAAGAAAAGGTTTCGACCCCTTTCTCCATACCTTTCCTCATGATCAACTCCCTTCCTTGACGAAGCTATGGTAAAAAGGGAACTGGTTGGATAATAAATAAAACTCTGTTGAACAAACCCACCTTTAGCCGAAAGGAGATAGGTCCTCCTGTTACAACTGTGAGTTGTGGAAAGGCCAAGTCTAGCATACTACTTGGTCAGTACTGTGACAAGTGATACGTACCCTCGGTTAAGTCCTCTATGTGAGTTTCGAGAACGGGCTGCCTGTGGTTGGCGGGTAACAAAAGAAGAGAAACACGGAGGGGTCGTAAGTGGGTTCTGCCAATGATTAGTCAAATGTAAAACGTTAGACTCTTGACGAAGCCGAGTGGAGAGGAGGGTTGTCACACTCCTCCCTCATTTGTTCATTCTCGTGTGGAGGAGACATGAAAACGGTCACATGGTGAGCCATCAAGCGGCTCTAAGCGCCTGATTTTGTGTTTCTCCAATCGGCTTGATGGGTCAGAGAGGAAAAATCTTGACAAAAGTAACTTACATTCTTGCTAAATTATTGATTGAGGGTGACTAAATAAAAGTATTGTGTTCTGAACCAGGATTAACGAGTCTGTCGGCCATGTTATAGCAAGTTCTATCCCGCAGTGTTTGTACTGTAGATGAGCCAAAATTAAAATGAGCACTATATGGCGTTGTGCCTGAGAGTAGTGATCTGACTTACATGTGAGCGGGGAACGTGCACAGGGCTAGTAGCTGTGATTAGTGGCACTCTGCATCGCCTACAAGAGATCGCTAGGACTGAGATAAGATAATAATATGATGAAAATTTGTGCCAAGCGTACGGACTAAAGCTATGCGCTGAGGCGCTTTATATACTATACTGAAGGGGGCTCACGTATGGTAACAGCAACATTAATGACATTGCCGTATGCGAATAGGCTCATTAGTGGAACTTCACTGCATAACTCAGAGATAACCAGAAATGTGTTGAGTGATCTGGAGGGTGAATACCGAGAGGTTTTGAAGCTGGATCTAAAAAAATATCAAACCGAATGAGGAAAGAACAAATGTGCAGAGCTCGTGCTTTAGTTTCATGAACATAATGACGAGCTGCATAGCACAGGTTCCTCACTAAGGGGGGGGTTGAGCCGGTTACGACAGTACCCGATACCATTACTATTTCCTGCATGTTGTGGATCAATGTTCGGACAGCTTCTGATGGGTAACCTCCCTCGAGGTGCTCAACTCTCAAGCCGAGCGCGTGAACCGGCAACTTGAAACCGTATTCAGCAGTCGCTCTGGTAAGGTTAAATGGTATCGTCTCGATTGCCTCTGTGACCCATCCCAGTAAAATCTAGCTGTTTGACTTCAATACCCTCCTAGAACAATGACTATAGAGTCTCACTCAACCACAGACTTGTATGAATACTCAACCTATGCTCAATAAAACCCTACGGACCAAGACCGACGGAGAAGATAATTGTCCAGCAACGTTCAGATAGGGCTCCTAGAACGGACTCTTAACTTTCTAAGCTAATTTTCATATCTGTCTCTAAACTTGAGCGCACCCCCGCCAAAGCCTTTCGCAGACTGCATTATCCATGGTTTAAACCTCGGGGAGTGGAAAAAATCATGAAGGTAGGTGAAATCTTAGTGATGAAATGTGAGGTTATTATGGAGAAGTATGAAAACAGGGAAGACAAGGTTGTTCTGAGTATGGAGCACTTGAAAATGGTCTTGAGGGAGGTTACAATTCGGAGGGTTGAGGAAAATTTCGTTGAATATGTATTTTATCTTCGAGATCATAATGGCAAGCTACATAGCACCGACTCATTCCTAGAAAGGCTCAAGTGAACACAAAGGTTCCAAGATTCCCCTATCAGTTATCCTCAAACGTCAAATAACACCCAACGATCAACAATCTGCAACTCTCTCATCCTCTCGTAATTAAGCGGTTAATAGTCAGTGATCTGTTATTTCAACAACTTTAGTCATTCAGGTTACCAGGTTATCTCGACCAAGAATCAGACAGTGATCTCATGAAAAAAAACACAAAAAACAACATTGGTGAGTCAATGCATTCACCAAAGAAATTGAGATGGTGGGACTCGCTTAAGTATTCACCTCTGCCTAGGAGTGCAGTCCAGACTGTTCCTGTTAGTGAAGCAGTCTTGGTCGGTCTCAACAGCATAGCCCTCAAAGATGCAGTCCAGTATCGGTACATCAGTGCAGTTGTCTTCAGACAGGGAGACCTATCCGTTTTTGTTGTTCTCACCAATTTTGCAGCATACACTATTCTCGACCTGAGACTGTATGTGAAAAGAGGTAAAGATACTCATTACTATCAAATATATACCTTAATGAACTCGACCATTTTATAGAAACAACTATCCGTGAATATAACAAGGCTCGAAGAGCAGACGCTTCGCATCTGAATCCCACGCATTGGAACCGAAGGATGCATTACATCCGCTTCGCAKATGATTTTCTWGTAGSAATCTCTGGTCCACGATCAGAAGCAGTGAAACTGAGATCTGAATTGGAATCGTTCCTTAGAGACAAACTCCAATTAACACTGAGTATGGACAAAACCCATCGAGTCAGTCCAGATTTTGGCTACCAGGTACCTTGAGGAGAGAAAAAAAAAGCTCGATGAAAATGGGACAAAGTTCATCCGTAGCTTCATACCTAAACTCTATATTTACTACCCCAAGCCTCCAATTCCCTTAACTCTCACAGATGGCTCTTGCTGGGGCGACTTGGTGGATTTGACCAAGAGATATATTTCCTTACTGTGATTGACTACGAGGCGGTAACCGAATCATCTGAGTTCCGGCATCTTAGACGAGGGATTTTCTCTCAACCATATCTTCCTACTATGTGGGAGAAGTTTTGTGTTATGGTGAATTTCTGTATCATGGGACTTGGATGAAAGTGCTCGGAACTTCCGGGTTTCATGTGGCTTTACATTCAGAGGCCCCAATCTCAGGGGTTACATATGCATGGTTCGAGGCACAAGAGACGCACAGCCAATACGAGAAATGAATGATAAGACTTTAGAGAGATGAGTGAGGACTCTTGATTAGTGCTCGTCGTGTCTATTCATCTGTACTTTCCTGAGATTATTATAAGTTCTCATTCGTCCCTCTTTCATACTTGCCTTTGCTCGATTCAGTTGATCTTGTTTCATTTGCATTGACTCAATTGATGATTGTGTTCTAAGATGATCATGTCACAGTTCTCAAAATTAGTAAATTGGGGACTGGCGAAAACTGCAATTGAAGGGTCTTGCTCGAAGCCGGACGCACACAACAGGAGAGAATTTGCTTAACTTAATTTATTTTATTTACAGTAAAAATCATCAAAATCTTTCGTGACAGCCTGTTGGCTTTCTGGTCGCCCGAAGTGGCTCGACTGGAAAAAGTGTGATAAAAATGGCGCCGTTGCCGGGGACATGAAAAATTTTTATGTCTAAAATGAGTTTGGGTCAGCATCAACTTTGAGCTTTGGCTAGGGCTTGAGAACTGTTGACAATCTCTGAATTTTCAGACTGACTCTACTGTCTTGATTGAGACACTATTCTCTGGGAAATCTCCGTTGCTAACTGAGTTTTATTTTTCATGTGTGAGGTACCATATTGGACTGGAGAAGGAGACTGACATTATTTATTAGAGAGAGTCAGACTTAATCACATGTATGTTTTACGCGCCCTTGACAATTGTAAGAAATCAGAAGAGAAGAGAGTAAATCTGATTCAGACAATGTTAGTCGACAGTGCATTGAAATAACTTTCTAAACTCACTTCTAAAGGGATGCTCCCCTATCAGTCTGAACACTGTTGGGTCTACCATTCTGGCGATTCGACCTTTGTGTAGTGTTGGCTTGCTTCTTGGAGGGAGATATCTTTGATATTCGTCCCTATGGCAAGAAGAGAGGTTGCAATGATGACGATAACTTTAACTGGTTATGAGAAATTGCAGTTCATTCAATCTACGATGCAAGGGCAGATCTAATCAAGCGAAAGAAGAAAGTGGAATGGGGGTTCATTCCAATAACCTATGAGACAATTTGTATTCCTCTTATCCCTAACAGTTACCGTGACGGAAGTAACTGACTGTCAATCATTAACATGATATTGAAGTGGGGGAAATGAGTAGACTATCATGAGAACGAAAGAAATTACAGTTGAGGGAATCAGACGACGAAGGTCAAAATTTGGCAAAGATTAGGTCCAAGCAAAGAAAAGGTTGAGTACCTCCTGAAATCATTGAATATTCCAAGTAAGAAAGAAGTGTTCCCATACGAGACTGTGAAGTATGAGATTGTCGATAGTGAATGGGAACAAGAACGGTTTTATATTCTGATATTTTACTTCATGGAGTTTGACACATATGATGTGAGGATCTATGTTCCCAAAGAGAGAAATGTTGATGCTGTGTATGACAAATGTTGAGAATTTGCTGAGGAAACTGTCTTGGAAGAGAAAAATAATTTTGAGAAGGAAAAATACTGTTTCACTGGATCCACTCGGTTTACCATCTTTGAGGGATTTGTAACTCCTCATGTACCTGGTATTAATTTGTCAAGGAACAAATGATCAACAATGGTAAATTTTATATGGAAGCTGAAGAGGACTCAAGAAGAATACTCTCGAAAGAAAGGATAACTGTTGTGAGAGGCAGACTTTATGAAGTGACAAAGTCCGATAATTCCTTTGTAATTATGAGATATGAAATATGTGTAAGCGAACGTATAATATTTCACATTCCAGTAGTCAAATTTCATAATATTGACAACTTGGACGTAAGAATTTTCGCCCCAGCATGTTTAGAGAAGGAAGCTGATTATTTGGAATGTGAGAGAATGACTCCACAATGGTGATAAAATTCTTACTTATAAATATCTTTGAGCACCAGTTTGAGATCCCTGACTACACCCATCCTGAGAGCTAGCTCTCCTTACACTGTTCATAATGAGCAATAATGACTGACTCTATTGAACAACTAACATTTGGGGTTGTATTGGAAGGAGGGTAGTCAAGAGAGAAGACACTCTTCGCATCTCAGACATAAGTCTTTCTGCTTTGGATAAACTTAAGTTATTACAACCTTTTTTTGATCGGATGAGAGACTCTGCTTCGAGAGCCGTCACTGACCAGACTGAGATCAACTATTTGCTGAAGGTAGTGAAAATGTGGACCATTGTGAGAGTATCTTACCACTCTTCTAGATAACGGGTTTCTCTTTACAGGAGAATTAGCAACAGTTCATAAGCAATGCAATTTGACTATGAGATTATAAATCTGGCACGGTACTTTATGATTTTGGAAACTGTGAAAGGATATAACAAAAGACTGAGTAGAGATGATGAGAGATAACTGATCGAGTATTATATTCGAAGACTGAGAAGAATTGCGTTGTCATTGATCACCACTCAGACTATTATTGCCTAGACTCTCTACGTACCCAATTTTCAAGGGATAGAACAAATAAGGCAGGAGAGAGACACACTTGTATCTCTTGCGAGAAGAGTGAGGGATTGAGAGTGGAAAGAAGAGGTCAAGAGTAACAAGAAGAAAGATGAGAAAACGTTAAAGGAAGATTTATGGTCAAAATGGCTGGACGAGGGAGACCTAGCTCTTCTGTAGGGAGTCATGAAGAGACCGTGGTCGGGGCTATACGAGAGTTGGTTGAGAGAGCTGACTCTATAAAAGAAGGGTCAGATATTGCAAGAGCAAAAAGACCAGATGAAAGGATTTCATGCTTCATAGGACATCAAGTGAATTATTTATTTGATGAATATGAATTATTCAGGCTCAGTTATGGTTGGACAGACAAACAACGACTTAAACACCTTCTATCATACTGTGACACTGACTCGAGGTTGGTTGTTCAAGAATAAATGAGAGAGGTCACTACATGGGAAGAAGTCAAGGAAAAAATGAAAAGAGAGTTTGAGAAAGATTTTGTTCCAACCACTACTAAGGATCTCATGAACATGAGAATAGCTAAGTATGACACTTTCAATATTTTCCTCCAGACTTTTATTAGGACAGCTAGAAGAATCCCGTATTTGGACGAGGCTCATAGATGTCATATCTTCCTGACCAACTTCGCTGACAATAAAAGATAGAAAATTTTCAATCAAGCTCAACATTACCTTCTCAGATTGGATGAAATGGTTGCAATAGTCAGGACTCTGACGACGGTTTCACACAAGAAATTGTCACTGGAGCAGATCAGTACGTTGGCCAAAGATTGGGAAACCGAGAACGGTATGAATAGAGGAAACAAAACAATTTATGTATCCTTACATAGGTGATTCATACCCCCAACTAAAAGTGCGTACCCCCAAAACTAGTTTCTACCCCTCTTACTTCAAACTCCGACCCCCAAAAAGATTTTTAAGCCCTTAAAGCAGTCGGTAACCCCCCCTCAAATAATCGTTCAGACCCCAAATCGATTTAAGCCCGTCTTAAGAGGGAGTCAGACCCCGAAAATATTTTCCGTACTACTAAAACGGGGGGTCGCACCCCCCTTACATCGTCCGGACAACAAAATTAAATTATATCATTCATTATTTTCACTCCCGCTCACAAAAGACTTTCTATACCATTACAGAGGTGAGTTATACCCCCAACTAACAATATGTATCATAAAAACTAGTTTCTACGTTCCCTACTTCCAACTCTGAACAAAAGAAATCACTGAATTCTTAAAGCGGTGTGTCCCCCCCCCCCCCCAATAATCGTTCAGACCCCAAATCGATTTAAGCTTGCATTAAGGGGGAGTCAGGTCCCTTAAATAATTTCCGTACCCCTTAAGCGGGGGGGTCGTCCCTCCCTCATATCGTTCGGACAACAAAATTAAATTACACCCCTACTTATTCCCACTCGGACTCCCAAAATAGTTTTTGTACCCTCATAAAGGTGAGTCATACCCCCAACTAATATTGCGTACCCCCAACTAATATTGCGTATCCCCAAAACTAGTTTCTACCCCCCTTACGTCACACTCCGACCCCTAAAAACGTAACTAAACCTTAAGGACGTCCCTCAAGCCCCCCCAATAATCGTTTACAGAACTTTAAACACCAAATCGATTTAAGCCCATCTTGAGAGGAACTAGCACCCCCATGTTAATTTTCGTACCCCTAAAGCGAGGGGTCGTTGCCCCCCCCATCGTTCGGAGGACAAAAGTAAATCACACCCCTTTTTATTCTCACTCTCACTCCCAAAATAGTTTATGTACCCACACCAAGGTGAGTCATTCCCCCAACTAACATTGCGTACCCCCAAAACTAGTTTCTACCCCCCAAAAAATTACTAAACCATTAAAGCGTTCGTTTAGACCCCAAATCGTTTTAAGACCGCCTTAAGGAGGAGTCGAACCCCCAAAATAATTTTCGTACCCCTAAAGCGGGAGGTCGTTGTCGGGGCAGATACCCTGACAAGGGTATTTGCCGGGGTTTTTCAACGTCGTACGGTGTGTGACCCTTTCGTTGCATTGAAGGACTTGATGAGACGACGTTTGCCAAAAGTTTATTTAGACCTGACCTATGGCTGACAGACTAAAAGTTTTCGGACATTAGTCCGAACGTGTGTGGCGTCCATGAGTGACGAATGTGTATGGTAGTGCTTCGTTTTGTCGAAGCCGCAAGTATGTGTGGGCATGGGAACGGTAGAACTAGAACTATTCTACCTAAACAGCCACGCGATTCAGGGCCTAAGTAGGCTAAAAAGATGGATGCGCCGGGTATAGGGCCACGACATAGAGGGAATAGGAAAAAAAAATATTTATCAGGGCCGCAGGGGTTGACGCCGAGCCAGGGGGTTGCTAGGCCAATGCCAGGGTCGCGAGGCCAACCGACAGGGTAAAAATGTCGGCAGGGCCTACAAGGCCACAGGCAGGTTGGGCCTTCAGGGCCACAGGTAGGCGGGCAGGGCCTGCGAAGCCGCAAAATGGGGGATAGGGGCTGGGTTGAGCTCTTCATATAGAAGAGCTGCGCCTATCACTGATGTGATAGGAGCTAGCCCGGTAGGTCATAGTGCCCGACTACTACCCAGTGGACACCGGGGTCGAATTTGAGAAACTGCAAGTCTGCAATTACCAGGCTAACTCCTTTTGGAGCAGCCCAACTTTTTGGCGCGACCGTTTTCGGCCGTGCGATCAGTAAGATCGCGCGGCTGAAAACAGCCGCGCCGAGATAGCATGGCCCTGTGCAAGGTTGACACGCATAAATCAAAAAAAAAAAAAAAACGAATCTGGATGCCTAAGCGTCCAGGTACGGGCTCTGTGAGGTCACATCGTCGAGGTAAGTGTGTCTCTTGTTTTTTTTCCTTTTTTTTTTGTGTTTTTTTTTTGTTTTGCCACTAGGGCGAAACGGCGCGTCAGAAAGGCGGTCGTTGGGTCAAAAGAAGAAAAAGAAAAAAGAAAGCAAAAACGAAAGACAAA